>JAWZYV010012497.1:0-428947 GCA_038373885.1 Cheiracanthium punctorium
AGCCACCAAGGAAATCAATGGGGAAACCAAAACCTCTGTATCTCCGGTTCTAGTTGACCGATTTTGATGCAACAAAAAGCAAAATTTAACTATTTGAAGCGTAGAATACGAATTTTGAACTACAGGGTGGCCATAATTAAACTGCAAGTGTTCAAGGGGTGCTGGAGAGAAAACTACCAGGAATATTCCAGTGAAACTTGGTATCTACACGTTTCAGAACATGCGCAAGTCAAATATGCAATTTAAAAAATCGCCATTTTCATCCGATAGATGGCGCTATATCGTGTTTCAATGCTTATGGACGTCAAATATGCAAATTTTAAGCCCATCGAACAGTGTAAAAACAAGACCACATTGAGTAATGGTCAATCATGACTCGGAATAGGAAGGAACGTGCATTGTTAGTGAAGATATTCTATCAGAATGGTAGCAATTATTCAGCTACTCTGAAAGAATACCGGCGTATGAACCCAGCAAACACACTACTGCCCGCAAAATGCCGGCCGGGTACCCGTCGTGCTGGCAAAGTGCCGTCTACCCGGAGCAAGGTAGATTGCCATCGTCTGGAAGTCACTGGAGTGCCAGTGTCTGAAAAGTGCATATTCGCCAGTACATAACTAGTAACGGCGAACTGCCATGTGTCTATGACATGCACAGAAAAGTTAACGGCGTGGTACTGCTTAAAATGTACCGGACCAGCACTATTTGGCAGTAATGGGCCTGTATATATTTCGTAGTGTTGGCATAAAATTTCGTTATTTTAATTAAATAATATTGTTTCACATTCATACTGTGTAGAAGTGTTAGGGGATATAAGTTCCGGGCACCCAAAGGCAAGGGTCACTGCTAAGATTTTTTTTTCTTTTTTTTTTTGAGGGAGGGGTGTAAGGGGAGAAGTTCATATTGTGCCTTCAAATATTTTAGTACTAAAAACTAAAATAATACAAACGAGTTCAGTATGCTATAAAAATGTTTACTACAGCGACAGTGAAACCCCCACTATGTACAGAATTGGGGTACAATTCTGTACATAGTGGGGTGAAGTACGAGGTGAATTTTATTCTTAAAATTTTTATAATTTATATTAATTTTTTACAATTTTGCTAAACTTTTCCTGAAAAACATATTTGCAGACTTTTTCTACGTTAAGCTCCTGTAGTTATTTTGTTAGAAATTAAGCAATGAGCCAGTATTTTCATGTAATAGTCAAAAATAGAATGTACGCAATGGGGTTCATTTAGGAATTATATTTACTTTATTCTATATTTCGATTCCCCTTACGGGCCTCATAAGCAAGACGTCCATCCGCCTCTCTCTTTGCCGAGGAATCCTAAATGATCTCGAAAGAAGGCAGCAAAAATAAAACTGTTATCTTTTTATTCGGCAGTAAATGTTTATGAAACGCGAAGTTAAATATTAGTGGTTTGGTGGGGAGGGTCTGTCGCCAAGCTATTTTCTGCTTCAGTGATATTTTGAGAATTGGCGAATTACATTCCAACGCAAATGGCAACCCCTCTCGAATGCCATTTCGTGAACTGTGAATGTGAAGTACTCTTTTTTAGGATCTCAAGGTTTTAAAGTTTTTAGCGGTTTCATGGATTTACATCTTTCCAAAGTGTTTAATTGGTATTTTTAAACTGTTCCAGACTAACAAGATCTCATCGTTAGGAATAGTTACTTTAATAACACTATTTCAACGGTGAGATTTTTGTTAGTTCACATTTGCATGCCTTGGATTTGGATTTAACTGGGATAATGCCCTGGATTAATTAGAAAAAATAACAGGTAAATTTTTACTTACACTGTTTTTAATATACAAAATCTCATTGCATATTATAGTGTATAAAAGTATTTTTCTTCAAAAAATTTGAGTCATGTAGGTAAAACAGGTATAGAGAGATGTCTTTTCAGAATAGCTAACATAAAAAAATATCATTTGATCAAAACAAAATGTACAATAAAGCAAAATGTTACTCTAAAGTTATGTGTAACCATATATATATATATATATATATATAGTGAAACTTTATTTATTATATCCTGTATGATTTTGACTAATATATACATATATATATATATATACAATTCTTGATAATGATGTGTCTAATGTCTTTGTTAATTTACTGGAGGTTGGGTGGGGTTTTGGTTTTAAGGTTGTAATTGGATGGTTGGGTCGGGCGGAGGAAGTTTTTCTCATTTAAAAAAAAAATAAGTAATATGTTTAAAAACAATTTGGATGTGTATATGCATGCGTATATATATCTGAAGGGATTTAAAAAAAAAAAAAAAAAAAAAAAAAAACGGGGTTCCTATATTGTGATTATTCTGTCCTAAACATTATTTTTTATTTTTTCTTATTTACTAGATTAATCTTCTGTCATACAATAACTTATTATACATACTTTGTCAATAATAATAATCATTATATTTTTTAAACAATATGTTATATTTAATTTTGCTATACTATTTATTTTATTCAATCTTTTAAATTTATTATTATTCAATATATATTTATTATATTAATATACCTGGATATTCTTAAAATTTAATAATATTACCTTTTAGTATTTGACAACTCCTATACTTTCTTCTTTCCACTTTTACACTTTTATTTAGTGGCATTTTTCACTTTTTACAATTCTTAGCATTGGCAACACATATCAATTGTTCAAATGAAATTTCCATGTGCTCAAGGTCTGGTATGTAAAATTAATTCTTTTCTAATTTTTGTTATCTTTTTGATTTCTTCTTTCCTTTATATAGTAGGGTAGGGCCCAGATGTGTGGAGTTAATATCTCTTCTGATATGCCACACAACCGAAACCCTACTATTTGGTTTGCTGTAAATTATAATCCACTGTTTGTGGCCCCTGACGATGGTGACAGTGGTTATAATTTCCGTTCCATTATATTATCAATCCACTGTTTGTGGTCCCTGAAGATGGTGACAGTGGTTATAATTTCCGTTCCATTATACTATCACAATAATTCTTGCACTTTATTTGGATTCAAAATCTGGTTTCTAATTCTTGATAATAGCTGTTACTTTTATGCGAGATATGTCTTATTTGTAGTATGTTTTGTGTTTTACTTGTTAGTTATATTCTATTCTGTTTGTCATAGCTGCAATTGCGCGTTACAAATAGGATATCTTCTAAATAATTAATTATGGATGTTTGATTTGACTTTATATGCCATTTTTGCATTGCTAATAATTTTATAAATCTTCTTACAAGCTATATTTTGCTGCAAGTGCGCATTTATAGTTATGTAATTTTCCTAGTTACTACCTTCAGTTACTCCTTTTCAATCAGCATCTATGATTTATCTATATTCATTTTGAATACTTTGTAAAATACAGCTATCTATTTAGACTATCTCCTTTCTATTTTTATTTTAATTTCCCAACATTTTCATTTATAATGTTCAAACTACTTCTGCCTAGTGCTATGGTGTTGCTGCTGCTGCTGTTTTTATTTAATCAGTGTAAAAAACAACATCTTTTTTCTGTATATTTGGATTACTTAATTAGTTACAATTATCTACAATTTGTACAGTTGCTAACTACTTTACTTTGCTTGCGATGCTTTTATTATAATGTGCTGCCCTCTATTGGCAATCTTACGAGTTATTTCCACTCTTGGTAACCACACAGCGACGTTTTTAAATATAAAAATAATATAGTACTTAGACATTGATGTAATGTACAGCTAATAAGCCATCTTTATTAGAAGACCTTAATACTTATTAAGTTACTCATTTTATTCTAGTTTCCGCTAGTAATTTTTTGCTCTTATTTTACTCAAGTTACTCTTCGCTGTATTTTATTTATTTTTTAAATTCATATTTCTACTTATTGTCATGTGTATGTAATTTTCTATTTTTCATTTTGTAAATATTTTATTCTACTCCAGACTTTCATACAATTTACTTTTATGTGTTTGTTTACTTTTATAAGAAATTATTGCTAGCTTTGTTTTGTCACTTAAAATTTAGTATGTACCCCTCACTTTTTTATGAATGGTAGATTATAATAATTTAGCGCCTGGCAAACAAGGAAATAATATTTTTCCTTATGCTCGGTACAAGAAAATTAATGATGATAAGGATTATCTTGGATCGAAAGCCTGCGACTTATCATCACCTACTAATATACATCAATTGCCTACTCTTAAATTTATAAAATGCACATCTTCTCGCTGTAAAACTTGTCCTTTAGCTGATACTACAAATATTTGTAATAGTCGGTCTAATTTAAGCACGTTTTGCAAAGTATACAACTGTATCTATATGTTAACCTGTAATCAATGTAAAATAGCTTATATTGGCCAAACTAGTAATCCTTTACACCTTCGTATTAATCTACATCGAAATCATGTTAAGAACTATCCTAGTAATCTTTCTGGTAATAACTTTGAGTATGAACATTTTCATATGCATGGGTTCAATAATATTAATATCACTATTCTATCTATAAAGAAGAACCATAATGAACGTTTATTTTTAGAAAACTACTTCATCCAATTTCATAATACTAGTTATCCGTATGGTCTAAACCAATTAGTACATAATAAACAATTAATATATTATACTAGCACTACTAACATAAATAAATATTCTCCAATCTATAATACTTTAAACTTGTCTATATATAATAAAACAATTAGAACTTCTAGAGGTAAACGTAAAAAGTGTAATAGTCCTAAGTATTCTAATAGTTATATAAAATCTGCTATTTTAAAATTATATAATTACTATACCAGTACTTATAATTGGATTAATATACGTACTTTCATTTACTCCATTAAAAAGAAACTTTTAGTTAAGTATTTTTCTATTTTTTCAAATCTTAACATTTCTGGACATTTTTCTCACCTATTCTTCGATCTCATTGTTGCACGAGCCACTGCACTTACCGTAAACCTAACCAATAAAAGTAATAATACACCTTCTAATTCTAACTTATTAATTACTTTCACAAATCCTGCATTCAATAACTTAAACTTCAATACAATATTTTCTAATAATAACACTTACTTTCCCATCAAAAATGTCATTATTAAAAAGTCCTTTAAATATCCCCTACCCTTTGGTAGGAAACTATTTAACTATAACTCCTTTTCAAAAACATATAACCCTTCTGATACACCACCCTGTATATGCAATGATAATCACTATAGGAACTTCATTAATAGGGATTATGGACACATCATTACTGGAGATCTAGCTATCGTAAAAGATATTAGGCTAAAAAAACTCATGCAGAAGGGCTCTAAACACCGTATTCCTTCAAAACACTCTCTTAGTGGCATTGTAACACAATTCACATATGATTTAGATTTTTACATATATAATACTGCCTTAAAATACAGCACTCCTATTGAAGCCTTCACTACCTGGAAAGTAAAAGTACTTTCATTCTTTAAGCAAAATATTGCTAAATATGTAAAATATAGTTCTCCTGTCAATAGTCAATTTCATACACAAATAGACTTTATAAAACAGTATTTCATAATTACTTATGTAGATAAATCATCCAATAACTATGCCTTTATTTGTAAACAGTTATATCATAGCTTGTTAGCCTCTACAATTGTAAATAACAGTATCTATTCCTCTACTAATTTGTCTACTGTAGTTTGTAACAAAAAAATTCTGGCTTTTTATAAACTTCTCAACCTACAACATAATAATCTACACTATCCTTATATTGTACTAATCCCTAAATTTCATAAATCGCCTTTAAAGTTTCGAACTGTTACAATAGGATGTAATACATATAGCAATGTAGCAAGTAAACTTCTATTAAAGATACTGTCTGTTATACATGAGTATTATATAAAACGTAAGTTTCTATGTTCTGATGATTTCAAAGTCTCCAAATTTAAATCTCTATTTCTGTCAGCTAGACAATACAACTATCCCACTAAGTTCCTAAAATCCATTATATACAATTCTTGAAAATGATGTGTCTAATGTCTTTGTTAATTTACTGGAGGTTGGGTGGGGTTTTGGTTTTAAGGTTGTAATTGGATGGTTGGGTTGGGCGGAGGAAGTTTTTCTCTTATATATATAAAAAAAAAAAAAAAAAAAAAGTAATATGTTTAAAAACAATTTGGATGTGTTTATGCATGCATATATATATCTGGAGGAATTTTAAAAAAAAAAAAAAAAAAAAAAAAAAAAAAAAAAAAAAAAAACGGGGTTCCTATATTGTGATTATTCTGTTCTAAACATTATTTTTTTCTTATTTACTAGATTAATCTTCTGTCATACAATAACTTATTATACATACTTAGTCAATAATAATAATCATTATATTTTTTAAACAATATGTTATATTTAATTTTGCTATAATATTTATTTTATTCAATCTTTTAAATTTATTATTATTCAATATATATTTATTATATTAATATACCTGGATATTCTTAAAATTTAATAATATTACCTATTAGTATTTGGCAACTCCTAAACTTTCTTCTTTCCACTTTTACACATTTATTTAGTGGCAACACCATTTTTCACTTTTTACAATTCTTAGCATTGGCAACACATATCAACTGTTCAAAATAAATTTCCATGTGCTCAAGGTATGGTATGTAAAATTATCTTTCTAATTTTTGTTATCTTTTTGATTTCTTCTTTCCTTTATATAGTAGGGTAGGGCCCAGATGTGTGGAGTTAATATCTCTTCTGATATGCCACACAACCGAAACCCTACTATTTGGTTTACTGTAAATTATAATCCACTGTTTGTGGTCCCTGAAGATGGTGACAGTGGTTATAATTTCCGTTCCATTATACTATCACAATAACTCTTGCACTTTATTTGGATTCAAAATCTGGTTTCTAATTCTTGATAATAGCTGTTACTTTTATGCGAGATATGTCTTATTTGTAGTATGTTTTGTGTTTTACTTGTTAGTTATACACTGCTGGCCATCGTAAATGCAACACCCTGAAGGAAGCATGCAAATAATATGAAATTTACAACATGCATTAGCTGAGGTGAGATATGCAAATGATTAGAATTTCAGCGCAGACGCACATCAAGCGCGCCTGTGGCGCCACCTCAAAGCGCTATTTAAGGCTTGGAGATTTCGACGGTTTCAAGTACAGCAATTGTGTTTTTCTTGCTTTTTTTTTTCAAAAAAACGATAAATTATGCCTCGTAGGAAACAACGATCATCTTTTGATCAAGTATCCGAGTTTGACAGAGGAAGGATAGTGGCATACCGAGATTGTGGGTTATCTTTCAGGGAAATCGGTCGTCGTATTGGACGAAACCAAACAACTGTGATGCGGATATGTGATCGTTGGGTGCAGGAGGGTACGACGGACAGACGTGATCGACCTCAGTGCACCACGTCACGTGATGACAGGCAGATTGTACGCATGGCAGTGACGGACCGCTCAGTCACATCACGAACCATATCACAGCAGATTCAGTCTGTAACGCATCATCCAGTGTCTGCGAGTACCATTCGACGTCGTTTACAGCAGAATGGTCTGTCCGCAAGACGTCCGTTGCTTTGTCTACCTCTGACGCGGAACCACAGACGTCTCCGCCGCCAATGGTGCGATGAAAGAAGGATGTGGACGACAGAATGGAATGAAATTCTCTTTACTGACGAGTCACGCTTCTGTATGCAACACCACGACGGTCGGATTCGAGTCTGGAGACACCGTGGAGAGAGGATGCTGAACAGCTGCATTATGCACCGTCACACTGGTCCTGCACCGGGTATTATGGTATGGGGCGGTATCGGATATCTCTCTCGCACTCCTCTAGTACGCATTGCCGGTACTTTAACCAGCCAGCGCTACATCTCCGAGGTGTTGGAGCCAGTTGTCCTTTCTTACCTTCAGGGCTTGCCAACAGCCATATTTCAGCAGGATAATGCACGGCCACACGTGGCACGCATTGTCCAAGGGTTCTTCGTCAATCACCAGATTGAATTGCTTCCCTGGCCGGCGCGCTCTCCGGATCTTTCGCCGATAGAAAACATGTGGTCCATGGTTGCTCAACGACTGACCCAGAGTTCATCCCCAGCTGTCACACCAGATCAACTTTGGCAACGTGTGGAAGCTGCTTGGTCTGCTGTACCCCAAGAACACATTCAAAGTCTCTTTGAATCAATGCCGAGGCGTGTGGGCAGCTGTGATCTCCAACAACGGCGGCTACTCTGGGTACTGATTTTGGCAGGAACCACGCTTCATAGAATGCTGTAAATTTAATCATTTGTTACTTGGTCAACATGTTATCTACACAATAAATTTTGTTGTGATATCTCTTGTTTTTCTTGGTGTTGCAATTTGGGTGGCCAGCAGTGTATATATATATATATATATATATATATATATATATATATTATATATACATACATGTATCAACCGTAAAGTATTATAACTCATTTATAAAATCTCTTTAATTATATTTAGATATTGAAATTAAACTGTTTATAAATGATTTTATGTAGGTTTTGACATGTGTTATATCCTCTCTCATAAAAAAAAAAATATCTTTTGAAAATGAAAATTTGTAAGAAAATTGCAGTTTGTGAAAACTGCACACAATTCACTAAAGTTGGACGAACATAATTTGCAAATGATGTACTAATGGATTTTGCTGTTGTTTTTAATTTTTCATGTATCTAGTTTTTTATCTTAAAATGTTACCCTTAAGCAATGTCTTTTTTTCTTTTCTTTTTTTTTTTCTTGGAATGGGTTGATGAATAAGCCCCTTACCCCGGATCCGCCACTGGCTCATATTTTAATTATGGCAGCGTTACTGTAAATAGGCACTAATCTGGTACCGTGCCATTATATTGTAGTCACTGTTAAGGTACCAGGCCAGTGCCTTTATTTTTAATAATAGCCGGCACCCGGCCGTTCCATTTTGGGCATTATAAACTTCATGGGCCAGTGCCTTTATTGTGAGTAACGGCCGGCACATGCAGTATGACAGCAGAGTGCCGTAGCCGCCTTCCCGGGCTTCTGCCAAGGTACTTCTCGGGCGACCACTTTTGGTACGATTCAGTTACTTTTTGCAGTGCCGGGCCGCATATTACCAACCTTTACATTCATTCGGAACCATACAAGCCGCGTTGGCCTTCGTTTTCCTTCCGCCCGGATTTCGAGATCCCTGATTGGTTAGCTCACTGACGTCATGCATTCCCATCTAAGGCTAGCCCACCGAATTTGAAAACTGGCAAGTCTGTACGGCAAATGATGAATTAAAATGATTACGGCAAATGATGAATTATGAATTAAAATCATTAATTATCATGAGGTGAAAACCAGCGAAATAAACATATAGGCAGCTTGAAGTAGTTATTTTTGAAAAATTATGAATATTATTTCTTGAATAATGGTATGTACTCTAAATATTAAGAAATGACTTAAGTTAGAGCTCGATGCATGAGATTTAATTAATTAATAAAACAAGGAATTTAAATAATTCATTGCATTTTTGTTTGCAGTTATTTAGTTGTAGTGTGGATATTTTAAAAATTTTACAATTTAAAAAACATTTAACCACTGTGTGTGTATTAAGTATAATGTTGGATTTCAAGTATGTTTCACTGATTGAATTATTTTAATTCACATTACGACTTTTTTAAAATTTACATTCAGGTTTTTTGTTTGTGATTTTTATTTAATGAGGTTTTTAACATAATTTCATATATTCCAAGATGTTTTTGTTTTTTCTTGAATGCATGCATTTTAATTCTTTATTTTTGAATCCATGGATTACGATTTTATTGAAAACCATTTTAACTTTAATGCTTTTTTTTTTCACTTATTGCTGAAGGTGTCGGATAACACTTTAAAAGCACTTTAAGCCTCATTGTGTGCCTAAAACCTGACACAACTTTTTTTTATATAAATTAGATTTCTCTCCTTGTATCTCTTTTTCAGTGTTGATTAGGGATGATTCTTAGCATTTTTCTAACGTGTATTTATCCGTATTTCTATAATTTTAATGGATATGTTAATTCTATAGTACATAAATTATTATATATATATATACAGGGTGTCCAGCCTTAATGTGACCCAATAGCTAATTCCCGAACCGTTCGGTTTAGATATGCACTTCCAATTTGAAAAATGTTTTAAAAGAGGTATAGAATGTTTTTACGTGCTTTTCGAACCAAACAACCCATTTAGAAAAAAATTACAAAAATTAAATTTTTATACGGTCCCTAGGTCCTATCACTTATATTTAGGAAAAGATGCAGTACACAAAAACAAAGTAAACACAAAAAGTTTCATTTTATTACGATAAAAACTGATCGAGTTATGGAACTTTGAAAATCATACATTTCATCCATTTTCTTGGCCAATTTCAAGAAGCTAGTAAGGGACCGTCTCCAAAGTGAAATTAATTGGAACTCTGCCAGAAAACTTTCGCTCTGCCTCGCTAATGGCATAAAGTCTTGCCGCCTCTCTCTTATTTCTATTACACTGCCCATACAACAGTACCATTTCGCAGTGTTCTTCATTTGTATACATCTCGTTCTCCCGTACTAGAATTCGTAATATTAGAATGCGACTGTATGCAATTGCAAGCGACTACACAACAGATTTTTAACGTTCGCCATGATCAGTACCGCAGCAAATCAGTCTGAAGCCGCAGGCAAATAAGTCTATTTTTTTGGAACTGCTTTTGAAAAGTTTTCTTCGTCCAAAATATTTTATTTTATCTATGTTTTACACGTACACAGAATAAATTTTGTTTCTTAAGTACTCAATTATTGTAATATTAACGTAATGTATGTACTTTTAAATTTAAAAACTATTTACATAGGAGTGACGTGCAAGAGCGAAAGTTTCCTGGCAGAGTTCCAATTAATTTCACTTTGGAGACGGTCCCTTACTAGCTTCTTGAAATTGGCCAAGAAAATGGATGAAATGTATGATTTTCAAAGTTCCATAACTCGGACAGTTTTTATCGTAATAAAATGAAACTTTTTGTGTTTACTTTGCTTTTGTGCACTGCATCTTTTCCTAAATATAAGTGATAGGACCTGGAGACCGTATAAAAATTTAATTTTTGTAATTTTTTTCTAAATGGGTTTTTTGGTTTGAAAAGCACGTAAAAACATTCTTTACCTTTTTTAAAACATTTTTCAAATTGGAAGTGCATATCGGTTCGGGAACCGAACGGTTCGGGAAATAGCTATTGGGTCACATTAAGGCTGGACACCCTGTATATATATACATACAGTAAAATGCCTCTGAGATGTCACCTCTCTTAACGACCATTATTTTTTAATGAAAAGCATTTTCTGCCATAGACAGTTTGAAATTTAGTTTATAAATTACAGTTTTAGACGAAGAGCTCCCCAAATTGTTTTCCTCTCTTGATGACTTAAAAAAGCATTTAAGTTAAAATGGTTTTTAATAAAATCGTAATCCATGGATTCAAAAATAAAGAATTAAAATGCATGCATTCAAGAAAAAACAAAAACATCTTGGAATATATGAAAATATGTTTAAAACCTCATTAAATAAAAATCACAAACAAAAAACCTGAATGTAAATTTAAAAATGTCGTAATGTGAATTAAAATAATTCAATCAGTGAAATATACTTGAAATCCAACATTATACTTAATACACACACAGTGGTTAAATGTTTTTTAAATTGTAAAATTTTTAAAATATCCACGCTACAACTAAATAACTGCAAACAAAAATGCAATGAATTATTTAAATTCCTTGTTTTATTAATTAATTAAATCTCATGCATCGAGTTCTAACTTAAGTCATTTTTTAATATTTAGAGTACATACCATTATTCAAGAAATGATATTCATAATTTTTCAAAAAATATTTTCTTTTACTTTTATGGGAAAAAATTGTACTAAATAAATCTTGAATAATTGTATTATACGAATCATTTCAGATTATAATAAATTTCATTAAATTAAAGCTTATAATTATAGACACACATTGAAAACAGCCTAGGGATTTTTTATTTTTTTTTTAAATTAACGTATCATATAATTCTACTTATACAATAACAGATGGCAGCACCAGTGGAAAATATGGTTTAAAATAAGATTCGTAATCTAATTTGTATATTCTTTTATTGCGTATCATCTAAAACTACTTCAAGCTGCCTATATGTTTATTTTGCTGGTTTTCACCTCATGATAATTAATGATTTTAATTCATAATTCATTATTTGCCGTAATCATTTTAATTCATCATTTGCCGTACAGACTTGCCAGTTTTCAAATTCGGTGGGCTAGCCTTAGATGGGCATGCACGACGTCAGTGAGCTAACCAATCAGGGATCTCGAAATCCGGGCGGATGGAAAACGAAGGCCAACGCGGCTTGTATGGTTCCGAATGAATGTAAAGGTTGGTAATATGCGGCAGTGCTGGACGTAAAGGCAGAAAGCCACTGGCAAGGTACTCCGCCAACAGGTATGTGTTTGCTGGGAAACGATTAAGAGGTCCGATGAGTGTCAATAAATAATGGTTTAATTGTTTTTCAAAGCGTCTTTATGAATTGTTCATTTACGTCAATTTTTGATTACATGTTACTGTAAAAATTTGTTGACAAAATACAATTACTGAAGCGAATTGTATGGAATTTTGATAAACTGTAAATGATTTATTATATTGTTGCCTCCTAGAATTTCACTATGCCCTGTCTATCGGTTTTCGAAGTTGTATATGCCACCGGTGAGCTTTGAAATACGGTACAGCGCCATCTATCGGGTGAAAATGACGATTATTTTTATAGCATATTTGACTTGCGCATGTTCTGAAACGTGCAGATACCAAATTTCACTGGAATATTCTCGGTAGTTTTCTCTCCAGCACCCCTTGAACACTTGGAGTTTAATTATGGCTACCCTGCATTTTAAGCCCCAGAAGAGCGGGTTACCCCGAAAATTCGTAACAATATTGAAGATGTCCATAGGCGTTAATGTATTGAAAATCTTTTGGGTGGTCTTGTAAATAAACTCTCCAGTAGATTGGAACCAAAAATTGACATGCACAACTAGATGTACAGCAATCTTATAAATGAAATATCAACATTCTATGACTAATAGTTTTGAGATTTGAGAGTTAAATACATTCACACGTACACTAAAAGTCGCCAAGCTTGGCGACTTTTGGCGCAATTCTTAAGGGAGGCACGTGACCGTAGTCAGACCATTACCTAGCTACAGGGTAGGACGATATTGTGCTTGAAATGGATGCATCTCCTTAAAATTGCCATTGACCGTAATGTATTGGAAATCTTTTGAGTATTCCTGTAGCAGAACTATAAATGATAAAGACACTTCTTTTAATGGAGAAATTCATTTTGTAACCCTTAACAGCATTTATCACTTCTGAGCCGTTTGAAATAGCCTAATACCACTAAAATACGCTTTATGATTTGCGGCCCTTAGAGCGTAATGTATTTAGAATCTTTTGGGCGGCTCTGTAGATAAACTATCCTGTCGAATGGGACCGAAAGGGGAGGTGCACAAGTAGATGTTACAACAATCTTAAATATAAAATTTCAACTTTCTACGTCTGATAGTTTTTGAGATATGGCATTTTGATGACTTTCGGCCCATAGAGCGTAATGTATTTCGAATCTTTTGGGCGGTACTGTATAGATAAACTATCCAGTCTATTGGGACCACAAGAGGGGTATATAACTAGATGTTAGCATAATCCTAAATATAAAATTTTAATATTCTGCCACCAATAGTTTTTGAGATATGAGTTACATACATACATACGTATGCACAGACGGCATGGAAAAACTGGTCAAAACGAGTTGCAGACGCATTTATTTGATGGTGCATGCTAGCGCACGATGAGATGCATCGAAAAAATTCTTAAAAGTAGATTTAGAGGTAGTCAAAATCCGTTTTTTCATCGAAATTTGGCCCCCGAAATTTTTGGGGATCACATTACTTCCTTATACTCTGTACAAGGAAGTAAAAATGTTGTATTATCACTATAAATGTAATTTTGTGAGACCCTGTAAAACAACTTTAAAAAGTTTTTTTTTTTTTTTTTCATCCTTCATCTGAAGATAAACTCTTATAAGCATTTTTATGTGTATTATATTGTGCTTGAAATGGATGAATGTTTCTCAACTGCCATAGATCGTAATGTATTCGAATTCTTTTGAGTGCTCCTGTAGAACTAGTAATAATACAGACACTATTTTCGATGGAGAGCATTATTTAGTGCGCATTAAGAACATATATGCTAACAATGTTTTCTTTAAAAAAACGAATATCTCTAAAATACGCCAAGTCGCCAATATTGGTGACTTTTGAGAGTACACGATCGGCGTCGGATCATTAGCTAATATTACGATACGATAATATTGTGCTTTAAACAGATGCTTGTTTCTAAATTGCAACTGAGCATAATGTATTGGAATTATTTTGAGTGTTCCTGTAAAAGAACTATTAATGATACAAACACTGTTTTTGATGGAGAGCTTTACCTTGAATTTTAAATAACATGCATCAATTTTGTTTCGTTTCAAATAGCCGATTATCTCTAAAATACGCTTTATAGAGCGAATGCCCGTAGAGCGTAATGCATTGGAAATCTTTGGAGTGGTTCTGTAGAAAAACTATAAATGCTACATCCACCATTTTCAATAGGGTACATGGTACAGTACATAGAAATAACCGATATAAATTTTGCAGTAACCGATGCATATTTACGGGAGTTAGAGTACGGACAGACAAACCGAAATCAAACTTTTCAAGCTTGTTGAAAATGTTAAAAAAATACCCGATATATATTCATTGCATGGAATTTACATGATTAAAATTAAGGCCCCTGTTAAAATAAAGACGAAGAAAAGCAGGCCAGTAGCCAGGGAAATTTTTCGGGGAAGTTTTATTTTTCCTGAACTAGGGGCCAAGGCCCCCAGACTCGCTACGCTCGCTTTTCGTATGAGGCATTCGGCCCCTAATCAGGCTTATTCGTAAAAAAGACATAATTTCAACAGACAAAACCCGAAGATTGGATCAGATAGAATGTTACTGAGCTACACATTGCTTGGTTCTTGCATGTTCATTGGTACATAAAAATTTAAACTTCACACTACAGTAGACCCCCTCCCCCTCATAACACGGAAGATATTTTGTTATGGGAATCCGTGTAGTACGGGTCCTGAGATATACTCCACCTGGAGTGCGGACTCCGCTTATAATCGCTGGAAAAATTATTTGCACTCCTCAGAAACACAATGATATTTAATGTTGCCATTCAAACGTTATATTAATTAGGAGCTAAAGCGTAATAAAATCAGAACATATGTTTCAGCTGTATTTTTAATAATGTAAAACCTATTGGACACCCTTCGAATTTGCCACCCATGGCGATTTTTCATTATTTGGCGACTTGCGTACATGTATAGTCAATAGAAGCTACGGAACAGATAGAATAGCCTGCCACCCATGGCGAATTTTCATTATTTGGCGATTTACACATGCTCACAACCTATATTTACTGTTCATTTGAAGTTACCGGAAAACCGTTCTCCATATTTTCATTTACATAATCGTTTGCAGATTGGCGTACTTAATACCACGAATTATACCATCTCGTCGCGCTAGCATATATCCAAGGTGTATTATAACTGCTATAATGGCATGGTTAACGCCGCCAAATATTTCTACTGGTAGCAAATAATCCAGCTGGACGAGAACCGGCTTTAAAATTATCTGCATTTTAATTATTTTTCATTTTCAAGATATTAGTTATTCTGTTTTGGAAAAACGAATAATCGCTCATTCTAAACTCCTGTTGTCTAAGCGAACTTACTATTTGAAAATTGTCAACTTTGTGTAACACATTTTGAGTTACTTATTTCATATAGTTTTTATTTTGGCGTAAAAATGGGCGTAATTCTAACTCATGTTTTGTAAATATATCTAGCGCTATTCTAGATATACTTTGGAAAACGCTGCTTATATTGCAAAGGAATGAATGATTTTATGCCAAATCTGGCAACCATTCGGTTTATTTTT
The DNA here is from genome assembly GCA_038373885.1 of Cheiracanthium punctorium. Lineage (NCBI taxonomy): Eukaryota > Metazoa > Arthropoda > Arachnida > Araneae > Cheiracanthiidae > Cheiracanthium > Cheiracanthium punctorium. Next base: position 16,021 of record JAWZYV010012497.1, read on the forward strand.
TCAGTTTTTTATTAATATCTTCTAAAATAATTCGATTTTCGAAATTTAAATCAGCTTAGCAGGATCCTCGGAATTTTTCGAATCTGTGGGCACCTTAGTCGAAACTCAAATCCCTACGGTTTAGGAGGAGATAGGTCCACAAGCTTTGGCAGCGCCATCGGCCTTTACTTTTTTTTAGAATAGAGAGATACATTTCCACGAATAGTAATGCAGTAAATCAGCAGTTCCCAGCCGGTGGGGCGTGTCCCCCTTGTGGTGCCGCAGAGCAGTGCAGGCGCGCAAGAAAAACAAGCAAAGAGCAAGTGATAATGCATCTCTCTACTCTAAAAAAAAAAACGGCCGTTGCCGCCGTCAATAGCTTGTTCTGCTATCTCCTCCGAAACCGGGGTGATTTGAGTTTCAACTAAGGTGTCCACGGATTCGGAAAATTCCGAGGAAGCCGATAAACTGACTTAAATTTTGAAATTCGGATTATTTTAGAAGATATTAATAAAAAACTGAAAAAGTAAGCATAATGGTTGCTAGATTTGGCAATTTTCGCCAGCATAAATTCATTCATGCTTTTGCAACAAAGCAAGTATGTAGAATCGCGTGAAAATGGCAAATATGAAGTACAATCACACCAATTTTATGCCAAATTAAAAAGTACGTGAAAAAATTAATAAGTCAAAGTGTGTTACACAAAGTTGACGATTTTCAAATGTGTTCTCTTAGATAACGGGAGTTTAGAATTACCGATTATTCGTTTTTCCATAACAGAATAACTAATTCTAACTAATTTAAGAAGCGCCATTTTGACATCAGGTACGATCTGGCAAAAGGCTCTCTCTCCAAGAGGGTAAAACTAAAACGCGTGTTACATACGTGTAATTTAATAATAAAGAAAATGATAGTCTGAAACACAAACAAATCGAAAAAAAATATTTTATCAACGTCAAACAATAATATAAGCATTACACTATCTCCATATAAAACGCGCCTTCGCTTCATACGCTCTTAGCCATCTCTTATTGGCTGGAAAAGAACCTATTCCGGAGCAGCCTGTCCTATTGGCTGAAAAAGAACACGTTCTTTGATCACGACTCGAGGAGTTCTCCGAGCAGTGAGCGGGAACACCTAGTTCAGCTTTCTTTTCCTGAGCTGGAGTTCTTTTTCGGAACGGAGAGCTAAGAGCGGGAACGGGGTAAAAGGCGTTCTCTTGCTGAACAGGTTAAAAGAACTGTTCTTCGGTGAAAGGTGTTCTTTCATTAAATCTGTTCCCTGTTCTTTTGCTTTAATTAAGTTCTGAGATAGGGTCAAAGTTGTAGACTTGGAGTCAGAAGCAAGGCCGTACTTAGACGGGGGGGGGGGGCAAAGGGCGGATTAAAGGGGGGGTGGCGGAGGGGGCGACCACCCCCCGAGAAAAAAGAAATTAATGTAAAAGATCCTATTTTTCTTCCAAAAAATGGATGTATATGTCAATCCTCTAACTTACCGCCCCCCCCCCCCCGACAAAAATGCATTAATCAGCCACTAGGGGTCCTGAGTTCGGACGCCGCTCCCCCGAACTTATTAATTATATGTACATGGTGTATTTATACAGGGACGTAGCCAGAAAATTTTTTCTATGTGGGGATAATGAGGGGCATGGGCGCCGGCAGCATAGGGCAAGGGGGGGGAATGCCCCTCCCTCTGGATTTTTGTATGCAGTGTTATCCTTTGCTTTTTTGCTCTTTCCAACATGGTAACTATACGTTGAAGTAGTCTTTGCCCCCCCTGGGAAATATTCTGCCAGCGCCCATGGTGAGGGGTATGAAATGCAGTGATGTATAAATGAACGAAATGTTTGTGCAGTAATAAAAAAAGATTTAATCCTGCTAAATTAGACAGAAATTGGGTGTGGGGGATATATCCTGAAAATTTTATCCCGATATACGATGCTCCCCGACTCCGAAATTATTTTCTAGGTATGGCCCTGGTCGGAAGCCATGTAATTTTATATGCCAAAGTCGTATTCATTTTCTTAAATCGTAGTCGTAGCAATCGACATATTTATACACGCGTATTATTTTTAATCTGGAGCCTGATACTTACAGCTTTTTAAACGGAGTCTTTAATTTTTAAGCTGGAGCATGTACTTTTTTACCCTTTAAGGCGCAACCATTTCCCAATGCTGAAAAAAGGGCGGGCGTTGCCATCGCTCGACTTAACTACTAGCAAGAGGGCGGACGATCGAAACGTTCATCGCGTGCCACAGATCTAGAGACCCTTTTTTTTACGACAGCTGCCATTAAAATATTTTTACAAAAAATTACTGTTAACATACTTGAAGAAAGCCAGAATGTTGGTTGCAAAGTTTTTTTTAAATATTTTACAATTGTTGTTGTTGTTGTTGCTAATGCCCTCTGGCAACCCGCGGGACGGTGCCAGATCCCTCAAATAGGCGGTCGATGGGCGGAAGGGGCTGCTTCCATTTTAATGAGCCCCAGTGGGAGGAACTCCGACTCAGCTTGGCGTCCCCTAACTTTGAACCAATTCCAGAGGCGTAACCCACCCCCTGAAATCGGCACCCCCAGAGGTATCGTTTAACAATTTGGAGGACATTGAAGCCACGACGGATTTTACGTGCACCAGCTCCCATTAGGGCACACGGTCCCACAGCAGTCGAGCCGAGAGGAAGTTGACCCTCCCAAGCACTGGCCAATCCGGATGCTGCTTCCCTTTTCGTGTTCTTATGGCAACGGAGTTTAGCGCCCAGACCACTGCGGGTTTTACAATTGTACTATAGTACATGTTAAAAAGACGTATATTTTCATTTTTAAATTGAATAAAATATTCATAATAAAGCTACCATAAATCAAAGAACCTGTTCTCAAAAGAACGGGAACGGTGAACAACTGTTCTTTGAAAATAACGGTTTTCCCCACCTCTAGCGTAAAGTTTTGTGACGTGCAGTCAACAAGGGTACGCGAGTGGGCCTTCGGCTCTGAAATCCCATAACAATGATGTTTCGTTGAATGGTTCGCACAGTTATGCTTGTTGATGGCCCAGCATTAAAATCTGCAGCAATTAGCAGAAGGGTTGCACGTCTGTCAAGCTTAATGATTCTCGTCAGTCGTCAGTGGTCCCATTCTTGCATGATCTTTTTCCGGCCGCAGCGATGTCGTAGATTTGATGTTTTACCGGATTCCCGATATTCACGGTACACTCGTGAAATGGTCGTACGTAAAAATCCAAATCTCATCGCTACCTTGGAGATGCTTTGTCCCATCTCTCATGCATCAACTATAAACACCACATTCAAACTCAACTTAAATCTTGATAACCTGCCATTGTAACTGATCTAACAACTGTGGGAGAAACTCGTTGTCTTATATAGGCATTGCCGACCGCAGTACCGTACTCTGATTGGTTCCATATCTCTTTATTTGCATACGCATTCCTGTACCAGTTTTTTTGGCTCTTCAGTGTACTTTCAAGCTGCTTAAGAAATGAACTTAACATTAAGGAATAAATGGTCATTTTAGCATTTTGCTAAAAGATTATTTTATCTAGTTTAAGCCCTCAGGGGTATACTAAAAGAACTTGAATAACCGCTATCTATCAAAACAAAATGTAATCAGATTTTGTGTTGTAAACAGAAACAATAACAGTAATTGCATTCAGATGAGTTTAAATACATAAAACAAGTGCAAAATTTGTTAAATATGTGGATGGATTTGAAAAAATAGAATATAATCAATAATTAGAGTGACTTTAGAAATATTTAGTTATGCAGTTGTTCAATGGCCGACATACTGCACCAGAAAAAGATTTGTTAATATTAATTATTTTTTATGAATGCTACGGGTGTGTTTTAAATTAAAATATTATTCAAGCTGGAGAAATAATACATGGTCAGTAATGTAAGCATTTGTGCCTTATATATACAGGGTGACTGTTAATTCATGGTACAAACTTTGAGAGCTGGTAACAGGACATTGTAACAATCATATTTTGTATAGGAATGTATGGTTCAAAAGTGAAGCGTCGAATGACAAACACAGGAAAGAACAAATGATGGAGAAAGCATTTTATTTTCATAATCTCATTTATACATGGAAAGTAATTTACAATAAGTGTTTAAAATTGTGTCCATCTGCACTGATACATGCTTGACAGCACCAGTGCAGCGACTGACAAACACTTTCAAAGATACCAGGAATTTTACGCACACGTACAGCAACTACTGATACTTGAGAAACAAGGTCTTCATCGGAGTTGATTGGAGTAGCACATAAACGTCATTCTTCCAATGCTCCCATAAAAAGAAATCGAGGCGCGTCAAATCGGGAGACCAGGGTGGCAAAGAGATAGATCCATCATATGCCAAATGTCGCATTCAAGTACTGACGAACATCTAGGTTGAAGTGGGCTCGCACTCCATCAAGCTGAAACCACATGCGGTTTCTAATGGTGAATAGATGAAAACTGAAATGAGAATGGCTGCTCTTCCCCAAATCAATGCCGACTGGCCACTTACCAACAACGGAAGCAACTACTAACTCCGTTTCTCCCCCGTCTCCTGCATTTGTGCTTCGACACTTCACTTTTGACCATACATTCCTATACAAAATGCGATTGTGTCCAGTACCAGCCCTCAAAGCTTGTACCATGAATTAGAAGTCACCCTGTAAAGAATTCTCAATTTTATTTATAAAAATAGTAAATGTGTATAATCAATGTATCTTTTGTATTGCATTTCTCAAATATAACAGAAATCGAGTAGTTCACAAAATTTTTTCTTAAAATACTCATTTAATCCTGAAATATTCACAACTTAATACTTTTAAAATCTTGTAAAGTATATAAATTATAGAAGTTCACTTAAAGCGAATTTAATAATCAAAATATGTAAACAGCTTTTTTATTTAAACATAGCATTTGGGATGATGACTTCGATTTTTCAACTGTGATCTGCTGTTTATTTCTTTAACAGGGCTGCCAGCACTTTTTAATGCTGAAAATAGTTGCCAAAAAGTAGCATGCTAATACCATTAGTTACCAAGAACATGTGATATAACAATATTTCTATGACAAAAGGAATTTGGAAGTGCTGATAAGGGAGTTTCGAGTATTATCCAACCATTCTAGCTTTGTGATTAGTATCTTTTTCAAATGGCAACTTGCAAATCTGTTCTCATTAACTGCATCTGCGCGGAATAGAACGTACCACTAAGAAAACATCAACTTGTCAGCTTTAGAAATTGCGAAGTTGTAAAATAACATGGGAACATTTTTGATGATTTTAACCAAATAATGTGCAGGCATGTGCCAAGAGAAACTAAATTTTGGAGGAATTTGTGGAGCAAGAAAAAACACATTTTTGGAGCCTTTTGGAGCAAGAAAAACAGATTTCTGGAGCAATTTGGAACACAAAAAAGTCACTTATGGAACACAAGAATGGCATTTTTGTACACAAAAATTACTTTTCAAGGGAAGGGAGAAGTCATTTAAGAATGCTAATCTGAAAAAGGAAAATTAGGGAGGTTCTTAAAACACTTAGCAACAAAAGTTCAGTTATTTTATACAGTGTTATACTAGATATCTATTTTAAATAATAAAAAAAAACCTAATATTTACTAAATCTTATAACTACTGCAAGTAGCTTAAAAAAATTTAAAATTTCATCAACTTAAATAAAATTATTAAATTTAAAATACGGGCCAATTTTTATTCTTCAAGTATTAGAGATTACAAAGGAATGTCAAAGGAAAAATTTCCGCTTTTAAGATTGGTGAATAAAAGATTGAAATTAGAATGCTTAGAATGTGCAATGATATTTTTTATACAAATTAGGGAGATTAAAAGCATTTTTAGCACATGGAAAATTTTCAAATTACACTTTTGGTGAATTTGGAGCAAAAATGTCCAAAAATGATCTTTTTGTAGCAGATTGGAGCATCATCATTGATTTGGAGCAATTAGAGCAGCTGGCACATCCCTGAATGTGCAAATGACATTTTAAATGATTTATACTAAAAGCATACGAGGAGCTTTTTTTATGCTTTTCATAAAATAAACTCGTGAAACCAGGGGCGTAGCCAAGGGGGGTTTAGGGGGGTCATAACCCCCCCATGAGACATTTTTTACCATACAAAATGTATATTCTTCACTACATTATCACACACATGTATGCACATATATGAGTTGCAGTAGTCGTAACCCCCCCCCCATGAAAAATTTCTGGCTACGCCCCTGCGTGAAACACTTCTAAGTGTCTGGGAAAGAAGTCTGGGGGTGGAAAGGCCAGAAATTCAGTAATCTTAAAATAAACAAACTGAGGAATTCCATGGAAAAGTCATGAACCTCAAATTCATGAGAAATTCAAAACTTCAAAATTCATTAAAAAAAATTTTTATGTAGCATTGTAAATGCATCGATATATGTAAAGCACTTATCGATAGATTTTATTGGCACTTCCCGATGCAGCTGCCAACAACTGTTTTTGAACCTTGAAATCTAATACTTCACAATAAAATTGGTCTCTGTGATAAAAAAAGTCGCATTTTTTTCCCATTTTCTTTGAAAAATAGTCGCTTTTAGGCATTTTTCATAGAAAATAGTTACCATAGTTGCCTTTTACTGAAAATAGTAGCAAATAGTCGCCTTTTATTTGCCGGTGGCAGCGCTGCTTTAATGTTGTTCACTGTCTGTATGCATAACCCACCATAGAAAAATATTTATTACTCGGATTTCTACTTCAACCATCCTCTCTACTCTGTCCACAGGCCTCTTTTTAAACTCTAACTACACTAATGGTGAATAAAATACAACATTTGCAATGACCTTGGAACTGACCTCACACATGAAATTCAATATGGTCAGTGGTTAACATTTTTATGTATTGCATTGTATTTTGCTTTTATTCAAGGAATATTTATTAGAAGTTATGACTATTAAACCTTTTAGCATAAATATTTGCTCTCTTTTAGACTTATTTCTGTTGGCTTTTTTTGTGCATGTGTGTGTAAAAAATACACCACATGTGTACTTGTGTTACTATATCAAGTGTGTAAAGGTTAAATGACTTAAAAATTAAAAAAAAAAATTAAAAAAAAAGTACTAATGCAAGTATTCAAGGCTCAAAATAAGATTCTGATGCTAGCAGAGAGCAAAAAAATTGCTTTGAGTTTTTATAAGCCAGCAAAACTCATTCAGTTCAATGCAAAATTTCAAAGTTTTGTTATTACAGTAAATTGCACAGAGGAGCAATTTTTTTTTATTTTTTTGTTTAACTTTTTAAAAAAATTATACAATAAGAACAAAATGATATGCTTCACTTTTTTTGAAAGCATCCTGCGATTTCATATGTAACCTTAAAATATAACTAAGATAGAAGGAGACACTCAAATTAATTAAGTTTTAAATATTCACAGCTAAACTTGTTGCAAGAACTACTGATCATTGCGACTACTGCAACTTACATCAAGCCCTGCAAGTAGTAATACAATACAACTTTCATTCATCATGTCTTCCTTTCATTAAAAATTAGTACGGTCTATAAATACTTTGAAATGCAAATCTTTACCTCTTCTCTGCATTCAATAATGAAATATTTTACAGATTACAAGAAAAATTATTCAAGGTACTTGGAAAAACTTCTGGCAATACAGTGATCCCAGTTGCAGAACTTTTTGTATCAGTCTGCAAAGCAGATTTAAAAATAGAAAAACAGTCTGCACTGCAATCTTGATTGAAAAATAAAAACTCATACAAAAGATTAAAAAATATTTTGGTGAAATAATCACTATTTACTAAAAATATGTAGTAATTTTAACTATTAATACAAAAGTTAGCAGAATGACTTGCAATGAGAGAAAAAGTGATGATTCACAAAAAGGATGGAGAAAGATTGTGCATTAAATTACTGGATGTAGTCGTCAATATTGTGCTTTAACAATGATTATTTTATTTATTAAAAATATGTACTAATTTTAATTGTTGCTATAAAAGCTAAAACAACAGTATGAAATGATTGAAAATACGATTATTCACAAAAAAGATGGGAGATATTGCATCCTCTTCAACATGCAACCACTGCTCATCTGATCATCATAAACCAAGAAATCACACCAAGAAGCAATTACAGTTTGTATGACATATGGATTCACTTAGTTCACAATTTCATTTTGTTCAGGAGAAAAATTTTACAACGATGAATGCGCGAAAGTCACTTTTTGGCGAACGATACATGTGGGTTTCCTTAACGTTATTCAGATACAATTTGTGCAGGGATCATTGAAATAAAACGATCAATACGGGAAAACGATGAATGCGGGAACGATAGATCAGGGTTTCACTGTATTATTAAAGGTATAGAATTTTTGCAAATAGCCAGAAATTTTGCAGAAAAAAAACCTTTTTATGCACATAAATTTTTTTATTCAATGTTAATTGAAAGCTACATTGTCATAATTTCGACATTTGACTGTTTTAGAGTAGTTGTCCGTAAGGACTACATTATAATTACTAAAGAAGTATTCTGTGTCTATTGATTTGGCTATCAGTGCTATTGGTAGGGGTCAAAATGTTGTAAGTCTGCTTCAGCAAAGGTTGGAAAAGGGTATTTATTATTAACAGTAAGTCCTTAACATTGGGATCTTCATTACTGTTTATTGAGGGTATTATTAGGCGTCAAAAGTGGGTGTACTCATCAATGAGCTCATTTTGAAGAAATGTTCTGAAGAAAACATTTTTTGAGAAGCTTTTGAGCAAATGAAATTTGGTTTCATGTGGTCATACTTGTAGCCACCACAGCTGGGTAAAATATTTGTGTGTTGTGGGATTACGACCAATTATCTACATGTGGGATCTAGGCTGATAGGTGGGAGCGTTTCTTTCTAACCCATATTTATGCAATGTTTCGGAGAAAACCACAGAAAACTCTGAATGGTTAGGTCAGCGGACATGACCTGGTTTTGAACCAGGCACTTTCCATATCCCAGTACAGAGAGCTATGCGCTCAGCCACTGGTCGGGCAGGCAAAATATTTGACCAATGTGAAAATATGCTTCATTTGCAGCATGACAATTCATGTGCAAAGTAAGTTTATTGAAATTTTTTCAGATGAGATTGGACCTGTTGTGTTTAGATCTGAATCCCCCCCCGATTTTCTCGAAGAGTTGCTATCAAGCCACTCAAGCTGTTCCACAAATCGTGAGCAAATGAGTAACTTGAATCTTCTAATATTCAATTTTATTAATTTCGGGCACAGATCAGATAAAGCTTATTTGAATCTCTAATTTACGTTTAGAAGTCTAACGTAATTTTGTTTCTTTAAAAAAAAAAAAAAAAAAAAAAACTATTTTGCACCTATTCACAAAAACAAGAAATTTTGTCATAAATTTGCATCTATTTACAAATTGCTTAAATTTTGCATTTATTCACAATTATACGAAAATTTTGCATAAATTTGCATCTATTTCATAAAAATGAAAATTCCGTACCTCTAACTACTATGTAAATATTGGAAGGGTTTATCTGGGCCTTGTAAAGATTAATTGCAGTTCAGCAATTCAATGGGAGGAAATTGCTGCAGGATTGATCAAAGAATGAATTAAACTTATTTCAATTCATTACACTGCATAAAATTTTGTTTAATCTCTCAAAACAGTCGATGATTGTTCATGCAAATTTCTTATTTATGAGCATTATGATTTTATGAACTACAGAGTGGTCCCAATTACTCCCATAGACAATTTTACAAAAGTATTTGAGTGGTCTCTAGAGGTCTATAAAAACGAGCAATAACCGTATTTATTTTTTAAAAATGAAAAGAAAACAAAAAGATAATACTAATAAAAAATATTATAAATGTTTATTAGATAAATGTAATATGAATGCATGTAATGGTCATTTAATCATTCAAAATGTTATGTATGGTTACACTAAAAAGATAAGATTTTACATAATGAATTATGTACAACTCTCAATTCTATTAAAAATAAAAGTTGTGGGGGAACAAACATAACATAAAATATAAATGCAGGGTTGTTAATTTAAAAAAAAAAAAAAAAAAAAAAAAAAATGATTTATTTGACTTTAATGTTTATTTAAAAGCTGCATATATACATATGTACATATCCAACGATTGTATGTTAGACAATGAGAAGGTCATGCAATTTACATATTTACCAGACATTAGGTTTTTTTTTTTTTTTTTTTTGTTTTTTAAAAGCAAGTTAAAAAGATTTCGTGAACTAAATATGAAAAGTAATGTACTTTTGAAGCATAACAATGTTTAGGGACGCATCAAATACTGTATTTTGCCTAACACCAAATATTTGATTAAAATTTATTAAGCTATTACAGGGTTCATACTCATTTTTCAAAATGAAATTCCTTGAGTTTTCCAGGTGATTTTTCAAGAATTTCCAGGTTATCGCAAAAAAATAAACATAAGATAAAGACTAAATACTTTTTATTTATATGCCCCATTCTAGGGTAAGGAAATTATGATAGCACTATGGTAATCAAAATTATACTCCCCCTCAATTATCGCATAATCAATGGATTACATTTATATCAAACATGGTTTTAACTTCAATTTCACCGATAAAATATCAGAAATTATGCAACAGCTTTACAGAAGTAAAAAAGAATTTTTGGGACCACATCACTGATTGATAGTTTCAAGATGTTTTTTATACTATTGCCAGTACACAAGGCTATTGGCAAAATTTTCCATATTCTTTAGAACTAAGTATAATCCATTAATCCTATGCATAAACAATGAAAAATTTAACATTATAGGAACACACATTCTACATTGTATTGTAGCAAATATCAGCAGAGTTTGTGTAATATTATTATCACGTATATACAATCTAACTTTGTGCACAGTACACAACACAAAGAATAGCCCCTCCAACTCAAATGAGAAATGGGAGCAATCACAAATGCTCAGAACTGCAGAGACAAAATGAGAAGCATGTGTGCCATTCGTCCTAAGCAGTCTTAAGTGATAGATGATTAATCTTGTATAATCCATTTCCAATTGCATGAGTGTTTCTTTAGCGATGTAGTTGACCATTGAGTAGGGTGAAAGCCATAAAAATAAAGAGAGGGGAGGTAAATTTTCTTAAAATTCCAGGGTTGAAGCTGGATTTTCCAGGTTTTTAAAGCAAAATTACATTTTCCCATGAGATTTCCCCGAGTTTTAAGAGCTAATTTTCAATTCCCTGAGTTTTCCAGGTTTCCCTGAGGGCGTATGAACCCTGTATTATTAAACTTTAATTACAATGATTAATTTAATTTTTATTTTTAAACAATATTTAATATTTCATATGGTGTAAAACTTCAGAAAATACTCCAAAATTTAATATCCAAGTATCTCCTTTATATATTATTAATCACCTTTTCAAATATTTGTGAAATAATTTTTTTTACCTGCACATTTTATAAAAAAATTAGCCATTAACTGACTTTACATATTTATGAACACTTATTATTTTTTTTTTCTGTTCATATTTAAATGAGTTGGTAATAGTTAGATTAATGTAATGCGTCATAAGATTTAAGAAAAATTGAAAAGCAACAAAATTTTAATTTAACATCTGAGTATTCCCTCTTACTAATATCATATTCAAAGTGATTTTAATGTAAGTAGCAATTTGAATTAATTTTGTACTATTGTACTATACTAGCTGTAGTTAACATACCCATAATTTTCTTAATTTATTTAAAATCACTTTGTTCTTTCATTTGTGTGCATGATCCTTTCACAATATTTACTTCATTTTCTCATAGAAAAAGGTACATCTTATACTTTGAATTTCATTGTGTTGTTCAATCAAGATTTATTTAAAAATAACTGTCTTATATATATTCTCAAAAATAAAGTTATAGAAAGTAATCTAGTTACACCAATTTAAAGAAATATATATATATTCTTTTTTTATGCTTTCTGTGGTAGAGACTGAGGTCAGTTGCAACATTTTTATCAATATTTACATACCTTAATGCAAAAACTCAATGCAAATTTAAGTTAGACACCACAGTACCTTACCAAACATCTGCATAAATGCAATTTCGGAATTACAGCTAACATACATATAGTATGTTAATGCAGTAGTACATCAATCAATGCAGTGTTACAATTGACCTGACCTGGGGCAATTGTGACAACTTCATGGGCCAATTGTTATATATATATAGTTTACATCACTGAAAATGCAAGTATATTTTGAATAACACTTCTTAAAGCTAGCATGCAACAGAAAAATGAGATATATGAATAATATAGCAGGGATTGATTCAGATGAAATTTGGGTCCGTTTTACAGCCCAAAAAAAAAAAAAAAAAAAAAAAACCTTCATTGGCATTTTCCCATATATTTTAATTTGTTTTGTAAATTATTTTAAGAAAAAAAGTGACTTTTACAGAAACTGGTATGAAAATTCATAAAAATAAATAGTTTTCACAAAAATGGGACCCTGGAAAAAAATTCCTGCATCGATGAGAGACAATAGTTAGAGAGCAGAAACTTAAGAACTTTTTACTCTGAAGCAACAAAAACTTGTCATCCATACTATCAGAAATACATTTAAACTTATTTCCTTGCAGTTTATGTTCTTGAATTATTAGAGTGTGCTGTACTATGCTCTCCCTGTCATCATACTACAAGTATATCATACATTAAATGGAAAAAGTTCACCCATGTTGCTTTAAATCCCAGTCTCTTCTTAATTCATTTTCAAAATATAAAAATATTTTTAAATCACTAATTAATAGAAACATATACATTTTTATTTCATTTAAGATTTTAACCTGGTATTTAAAATACAGTTAAATCACTGTGAGATTAAATCAGTCAATGATTAAAAAATTAAAAAAAAAAAAAAAGTGTTGATATAAATCGCTCCAACCCTAATGCAACTCTCAATTCTAATAAAAATAGAAGTTGCTAGAGAAACAAACATAACATATAAAATATGAATGACATTTTACTTTAAAAAGATTGCATTAAAATGCTTCAGCCAAGTCTTAAAAATGGAGAAAGTAAATGATTATAAGGCAGTTGATAAAACACACATGATTGATTAGTCTCAAAACCTAACTACTTTGTACACAGCGCTGACATCCTCGTCAGAGCTTTTCCTCATTTTTGCACAAATGTAAGATTCATTTGCAGCCACAGTAACAGGCATGGGTTGAGAGATCTTATTTGCCATCAAAAGAGTCGAATCAATGTCCTTCTGTATGTACTTGAGGGTTAGCACTCTTCTGAATAACAAAGTGGACATAGCCTTTGCTTTTTCATATATAGCTGGACAATGAAATTCTCCATTTACCAGGCACTCAAAGAAATCTTCTTTCTGCAGTTTTAATCGATCCAGAATAACCATCGATTCAGCTAGCGCAGCGCACATAGTACCGAGCAAAGTCTGCAGCACAAGATAAATTTTATTGGCTTCTCCAGCATCACAACTTAGGTAATAGGCATTTTTCCCCATTGCATGAAAACAGGTTTCACATTCGGAGAACAGAATTCTATCTCCTGCAGCAAGAACAACCAGCGACCCGTTCGCTGCATCAACAGTGGTGCCCCAGAGCGCAGCCTCAAGGTAATATCCACCGTTCTCCGTAACAGCTGCATTCATCTGATTGGAATTGTAAGGATCAGTACTTGTCATGTTGACAAAACCTCTACGGCCTTTACCTAATTTCTTAGCCTCTGACAAACCTGCTAGAACACCCTGCTCACTAAAGAGTATGGCCTTGACTGCTTCAGGACTGCTGACACAACAAAATGTGACATCGCAATTAATGATCAGCTCGGCCGGAGAACGTGCACGTAAGCCTCCAAAGATTAAAACCATATCACAATGCTGAGGAGTTCTGTTCCACACAGTGACATCATGACCAGAGTGTACTAGGAGTGTTGCAATTTTCCGTCCCATTACACCCATTCCGATAAAGCCAAACCGCAAGCTGGAGGGTTGGATAGGTTTCTGATTTCGAGGCAAACTGGCAGAATTGGCACCAAAATATGGAGAATAATCAGGCACATTGGATCCAGCAGGTTTCTTACTTTTAAACTTTTTGAATGCAGGTTCTGAAGGTGAATATATTTCACCTCCATTAAGTTTTCCCAAAGATCTTTTTTTCAATTTAATAGGAGGCTTTTCAGCAGATACACTACTTTTATGCTTCTTTGAAGCACTTCCTATAGGTGTAACTACTTTTGTGCGCGGTTTTTCATCTTTGTTTTTATCACTTGTCACATTAGGAGGGGGTGAAATAGCCTTTTTCCTTTTGTAAGTCTTAGCGTAAGCTACAAGAGCATCGATGGCATTTTGTAGAGTGGAAGTTTTCTTCTTACTGGCAGAATTCTGTAGCTGCTGTTCATTATGAAGACTTATGTGTTCGTCCGGGATCCATGCAACATTATCGGTGCCAAAAAAGTAAACATAGTGTTTATTCTTTTGTACCTTGGCATCAGGTGGTGGACTTACGATTTTTGCAGGCCACGGGGGATAGCCTTTCATTTTAGCCCAAACTGGGTCTCCAACCTGGAGGTCTGTCATTGTATTTCACGGCAGATGGAACTTCCTGTAATAATAATTTAAAAAAATTAAGATACTCATAAAAATTAATCTTCAATCAGTAAATCTATGACTTAGTCATACAGTAAAAAATGAAATAAAGCTTAAAATTCCCATTTCTGGTTAACAGCCACTGGCCGGTACACTCATAAGGGTCATTCTTACACAATGGTAAATTTTCAGGGTTTCTACAGATTTCACAGCTTTTGCTTCCCAGACTTTCCCCGACATCTATCATGCTCTTACCTGACTTTTTATCTAGCGTGCTTTCCTGAATTTTGCGTTTCTATTTTTAATATTACATCCTTTAATTAATAACTTTATATATTTTGCCCCTTTTTTACAAATAATAATAATAATAATAATAAAATCAATATATACAAAAATATTATTTGACATCACTGGATTCTAACAAAAACCATGTTTGATAATAATTTACAGGGATGTTAACTCCAACACTCGATTTGGGAGCATCCCGGGAGCAGAAAAAATTTCATTTGGGAGCACCTCGGGAGCAGAAAAATTCCATTTGAGAGCAGAAAAATTCTATTTGGGAGCAGAAAAATTCCATTTGGGAGCACCTCGGGAGCACAAAAAAATAGTTTCCGAGAGGAAAACTAAGATTCGAGATCAGAATTAACATGATTTTGGAGCATAAAATTGAAGATTTAGGAACACAATAAATGCATACAAGAAAAGCAAAGTTTGCGAGCAAACACCATTTCCTAAAAGCAAAACACTATTTGAAAGCACTTTAGGAAAGCTCTGGAAAAAAAAAAAGGGTGTATACAGGCTATGCTATCAGCAACTTGGTAAAAACAATACATATCAGGAGTCAGCAACCTTTCTGTGGTTAAGTCATTTTTTTCCTACTCAAGAACCATGAGTATGATTTGTATGCGGCTTGCGAGCCACAGGTTGCCAATCCCTGTCCCTTTTTTTTTTCTTTTTCAGAATCATTTAGGGAATCTTCCTCTCGAAAAAGAGAGCACAAATAAAATGAAAACTAAATTTTAAAACAAAAGCTTCTATCTCATTCTTTGGTTCTATTACAAATCACAAGTAGTACTAAATGGAGATTTTTGAAAACCTAAATATTATACCTCTTATACAACAACACGTAATTGGTAAGCAGTATCGAAAACAAATAAATTTGATGGTTAGAATAATTAAATGTGTGTACTTTTAATAGCATGTGCTTTTGTATCAGTAATTTAACCTCATCTAATATTTACATATTCATCTATAATACTTGAACACAATATACAAAGCAAATGTAAACAAAAAATATTTAATGACTGTAGAGAGAAATTAAGAATTATGGGAAGTTAAAAATTAAGATTATGAGAAATTAATAATGAGATTACAAATTAAGTATTATAAGTTATCTAGTTTTCTATTTATTCTTTTTTTTATTTTTATTAATTTCTTCTTGAGCTTTTTCATTTTCTTCTAATAGTTTTAATGTTTTTGCAAGTCTATCCTTCCCTTCTTAATAGAATCTGTCCACTTTCTATAACAGCCAGTGGCGGCTCGTGACCTGCTTCAGTGGTGGGGCCCGAAAAAAATAGTGCCAGTTCAAATCGGGAAAATACATATACATAGAGCTGTAGCGGATCGTTACCCATTTCAGAGGAGGGGGCTTTTTTTTTTTAAGCTCGAAAAGGTAAAACAAATGAATCGCTTTTGTAAACAGTGTGAATACATAAAAACTTTTCGAATAACAAGTTATGAAAGGCGTATTGATTTCTCCTTTAAGTTTTCATTTAAAGACAGCAGATTTATTTTGCACCAAAAAAAAACATTTTCCTCCATTTTTCTTTCTCAAAAAGGTACAATATCAAAAAAAAAAAAAAAAAACAATGCATGTGTACATGTTGAAAAACGAATTGGTCCATAATGTTTCATCTCCAAATAGCAAATCGCACCCCTTCATAAACAAAAAACGGTGCCCGTTGCGATGATTACCGTAATTTATGGAAGAAACGCCGCACCCACGAAAATGAGCTTAGTTAGCTAGAAAATCGTCAAAAACGCCACACCCGCCATAAACGCCGCAGCCGCGATCGTTGGTGTGTGTGTGTGTGGTGGGGGGGGGGGGGTGATCGTGGTCAGAAGTCAATGCCAGATAAAATTCAATGTTTTCTAAAATAATTTCTTAATTAACAAAAAATAAATAAATAAAAAATATGTTGCATTACTTATTAGACCTAATTTATTAAGAAAGCTATTAAGTTGATCGGATATATTTCGATAGAAATTGGATAAACGTTAAAAAAATCTCCTTTTTTCTCCCCCTTCCCATAGAATGTTTTAAAGTATTTGCCACTATTTTACGAAGCTTACGATTTCTATTTTTAAATAATCAGATATCAATGTTTATATTCACAAAGGTGAATTTATAGAAATAAAAAAATAACTTCTAAAAACCTTCTTGCATCCGCACAAAGTTCGGACAGACTACCAGGTGCCATTAAAATGAAAACAGCAATCGAGATGTGTGAGAAGAGTCTCCAGTTAAAAGTAAACATTTCCCCCCCCCCCCCCCGCGGATGGCCAGCTGTTGATTACGTAATGAGCTTGCTTCAGCAAATTGTTTTAAACTGAATCTTGTGTAACAACTCTTGAAGGTATTTATTTATTATTTTTTATATTTATAACATTGGGATTTATTTTAAAAGCACTCAGCATTTCTTGAGCATACCAATTAGTTGGCAGTGTTTATTCCATAGAGTGTACAGGGCGTAAAGCCGCACGGCGAAAAAAAAAAAAAATCTTTCAGATTAACTTTATTTATTTATTTTTTTTTTGGGGGGGGGGGTTAAACTCGCACCGTGCGTAACATTGACTAATTTTGGCTGAAATTCAGTATTTTAAGAACAATAGAGGTTCATGTGAAAAACGGGTGCATTTAATAGAGGGTAGTGCACTTTTGCGGTATTTTACAGAACTTTAACCCTTCAAAATATATATTCAAAACTTCATTAAAATTTAATTATAGCTCTAGAATGTAGATGTAAAAGATTTACTTCTATTTTTTTTTCTTTTTACTTAATTGAGGAGACATCGGTTGGATGTATGAAGCCATCCACTTCAGAGCATGGGACATGGACCCATCTTAGGGTGCTCTGACTTTCTCCAAAACTGGATCAAAGATCAAACCTCTTTTCTATGGGGGTAGGTTCGCATTCTGATTCGCTACACTGTGATCTGTGCACGCTAAAGAGTACGTGTCGGTGGTGGCTCCATCTTTTGAGAAAATTATCACGAAACGAATTTTATCGATTTTTCGTTGAAGATCGGCTTTAAAAAAATTAAAAATATTGTAAATGCCGCACTTAATATTTTTTAACTTTTAAACTCATAAACGCTGCGGCGTTTCTTCCATAAATTACGGTACTTGTTTGCCTATCTGGCCGGCCCTGATTGAGGTGACTAACAAAGCCCGACTGGTCCGATCCGGGGCGGGTAGAATGGCTTCGGAATGCAGCTTTCGTACGCAGTTTGAATCTTGCTTTACTGCTAACTAGCTTTCCATACACGCTTTAAAAGATAAATGAGCGTGGCCAAATTTAACAAAGAGTCAAAATGACGTATTCGGCGCAGACCGGTGCAAAAATCAGCTAAAAGCGCAGTTCGGCGCAATATTTGTGTTTCGGCGCACCCTTAAAGAGTCAAAATGACGTATTCGGCACAGACCGGCGCAAAAATCGGCTAAAAGCGCAGTTCGGCGCAAGAATTTGTGTTTCGGCGCAGAATTAACATCCCTGAATTTAGGATAAAACTAAGAATATTTCAGCTTAACAAGATATGTTAATAAAGGACACATTTTAAAATTATCTATAAGGTGAAATAAGAAAATGAAAATAAAACAATTTCTACAATTAGGTTCAAACAGGAAGTATTTTCTTGATTTTGCTACAAAATTAAATTATTCTTGTTTTTCCATGGCCTTTCTTCAATTTCCCCGACTTTTTTCCCGAATCCCTGACCAAAGCTCGTTTCCCTGACTTTCCAGGTCTGTAGAAACCCTGATTTTATTGTTTCCCCTCTCCGGCGTTCGCCGAAGTTCGTCGGCAACTTCACTCGCCGCGTGACGTCACGTTTTCTCCCGCGGTTCTTCTTTCGGTTTTTCTCATGAGCCGTGATCGCCGCAGCATATCTCCATAGTAACGGAGACATTTTGTTTCTGATTGGCCGGTCAGAACCTTGTTTTATGCAAATTAACTGTTGCACATGTGAATTGTACGTATATAATGTGGTTCCTTTTGCCTGTGAGTTTTTGCATTTCTATGGCATGCTATTCGATTCTAGCCTCTGTATATTCTGTGTATGCTAGTTCTGTAAGACGCTCAGCGAGCGTGAATGTATTTGAACTTTATAATATTTATTTTAATTAAAGAACTTTTGGTTTCTTAATGATGTCTCATAATTTCAAGTGTTAAATCACCACTGCTGGCAAAATGCGAATAATATCTTCTAAGAATAACAACCAAGCAATCAGTCAGAGATGTTTAATTTTTTTTTTTTTTCAACAATTCCTCACAAACACTACACTGGACGGACAGTAGTTTAAATAAAAAATAAATCAAAATTTCAATATTTAAAAAGAAATTAAAGTTGTAAAATGTCATTGCCAAGCTAGTTTAAAATATCAAACTTTATTGTTTAAATCTTTATTTTAAAGAATTTAAAAAAAAAAAACTTTAAAAGAAAAGTAACAATTATCTATAATTTTATCTCTATATTTTCAATATATGTAGGGCTTTAGAGATTTGGTGGGGGGACTGTTAATAATGCTTAAGGTTTGTACCTAGAGGTAAGTTACCTCTAAGGACAAACCTTAAATAAGCTGTCATTACGAAGGTGTGTAATATTTTTTTTTTTAGAGTTGTCCACTAAAAGGCACTGCCATAGCTGATAAACTGTAAAAAAAGAACAGGACCACATGTTCTAATAAGCAGACAAGTCCATTTTAGTTTAGGTAAGCAAACATTATTTTATCTTTTTGTATTTCCCCAAAAATAATAATGAGTATTTATTATGTGTTATTAAGAAGTTCATTATTACTGAAATTTAATTTGGTTTCAGGATTTATAAACAGGCATGAAAAAAGCTAAAGAGCAAAAAAAAAAAAAAAAAAAAAAAAAAAGAAATATACATGGACAGACTTTCCAAAAAATTAAAAATATGCATGCACGTATTTTCAGGCATATATATATTTATACCAAGCATGTCTGAGAATACAAAAATATGGAACACGGGAATGCTCTGCAAGCTTAAATTCAACCACTGATAAATTACATGGTGTACCAAACAATTTCTACCATTTAAATTTCAACACCAAACAAATTGACTTTTATCCTGAAGAAAATAATTACGCACTCATTTTATAAAAAAATAAAAAAATTAATAATCAGTTTTAGATATAGAACATTAAATAAAAGAAAGAAGGCTATCATTAAAATGAATATCTTCAAGCAATACTGTAAAATCCAAGATCAAGACTGATTAACAGATAGATTTAGTAGCTACTAAACCTATTGTTCAGTTACTAAGTTAGTAAGTGGGCGGAGATACTAAATGTTCGTAAATCGGGATTCAGATACATTTAGTACTAAATCACGTGACCAACGCCAAAGGAAGTCAGGGAAAATGTAGGGATAAGTTAACAGGGAAGCTAGTAGACCTTGTTCCAGGAGTGCTTGTTCCAGACGTGCGTTTATTTAGTCCATGATTTAGCAGCTTGTTTGGGCACGTGATTTTAGCAGCTTGTTTTGGTCACGTGTTTAGTATCTCCGCCTCCAAATTCTATCTGAATCCACTTTACTAAATTTAGTAACCAAGCAATAGGGTTAGTAGCTACTAAATCTATCTGAATAAGGGCCTAAGTCTCTGCAACAGATTTCTTCCCCTCCTGCAGAGTACACTGTCACGAGCACCAATTAATCTGTAATTGTTCCCACGCTGATTAGAGTGGCAGGGTCAATCAGGAATGGACGGAAGGCCACGAGCCTAACACATTCGTTGCCTCGAAGGTTTTAAAAGCCTATTTATGGATCAATTCAACTTCATGACAATTTGTAAATATATGTACAGTACATCATAGTTATGTATATAGAACCAATAATTACTAAAGTGGAATTCTGTTTACATTATCTATATTTTCATACCAGATGCGCTATAAATTCTTGCGAGCTTTAAAAATTCATTAACCCTTTGAGCCACAACCCTTTCCCAATGATGAAAAAAGGGCAGCCGTTTCCATTGCTCGACTTAACAGCTTTTAGATTGTGCGGCATTGCAGCTTGGCTGTGCCGCATAGCCAGCTGCATCAAAAAAGGGTCTCTAGATCTGTGGCACACAATGAACGTTTCGATCATCCGCCATCTTGCTAGGAGTTAAGTCGAGCGACGGCGACGGCTGCCCTTTTTTCAGCAATGGGAAAGGGTTGCGCCTCAAAGGGTTAATACTATTCCACTGAAATATAGATACTCTCGCTAAAATTATTGAAAAGCGAAGCTTTACTAGAACTAGTCTAAATTCGTAAAAAGAGTCCAGGCAGCTGACGAACAAAATGAAGCTCACAAATCCTTCTTAGAAATACTGGAACTGCTAGAAATTAAGGAAGAAGCTTTTAAAAAATTGGATTCGAAAGTTGAAAATATAATTACGAACACAGAAAAGTTCAAAACCGAAATTAAGGCACCGGAAGAAAAAAATGACAAAATCGTCGCTGCTAAAATTAAAAAGTAAAATCAAGGCAAAAGATAAAGGAACTATGCAAAGAACCCACACAAACCATAATACATCCAATGTTTGAGAAAACAGGGTTAGAAATTAAGATATTAAAGTGAGGTGACAATGGCACCCAACTATACTGCCCTCCAAAAGTTAAGGTACAACCTGTTTTTTGTGAATAATAGGAAATGAATGAACAAAGAAGCAAAAAATGTTGACTAACTGAGCACTAAATAGTTCTTTATTGAGTACAACATAGAAATTTACATAAATTCAACATAAACATGGTGTAAAAGCAAAAGAACACTTTTGGTAGAAAAGTCCACTTTTGGAGAAAACAGTTCATCAAAGGTTTTTGTGGAAACGTGGTGGAAACATTACAAAAATGAGTTCTAATAAGGAACGTGTCCACCCCTAACTGCAATGCACTGGCAGCATCGATTCTTCCTAGATGGTGACAGTGAAAAGTGAAATTTTGGAGTGAGTATTTGCATATGCAAAAAAAAAAAAAAAAAAAAAAAAAAAACACTTAAGCGTGGAAAAAAAATTTTTTTTTTTAAACATGCTTACACGTGGGAGAAAAAAAAACACGCTTACGCATGGAAAAAATTTTTAAAAAAAAGGGGGGGTGTAATATTAGGGTGGACAGAATGAAACAACATTGTTGTTTATTACGCAAACCCTTTTATTACGATAGATGGAGTGATACGTGAAGCAGGCTCCTCGTGCATCACTCCGGTAACTGTTTCAAGCAGGCTAATGGCTTCATACAATAATACAATATTTGGTTGTTTATTCTAAATTTTTGCAGTAGTCGGCTTAAAAGAAACGGGGGGGCAGGGCTCCCTCTCATGTAAAAAATGCTGTTTCATGGCCATTTCTTCATTCTTAACCCTAAATTTTTTGTGAAATTTTTCTAATTCTAATATTTTTTCTGCTTTCGGAAACGTGATTCAACGGCCATTTTTTTTTTTTTCCCGCACTGTCGAAAACAGCATTTTTGGCCACTTCTCTTTTTCTTTGGCACAACAAAAAAAAATTTAAAAAAAAATTGCCAAGAATTGAGGTAGGGGATATATTGAAGGTGTGCCAGAATTCTGAAGACAAAAAAATTCTACAATTATATGTTACTTTAAGGAGCAATGTTTAGTTAAATGACTTGAAATATTAAAAAATACTTGGTTGGTACTTTAATGATAAGTTAATTAAAAGGGTATGTAACAGAGGGGACAAATAAAATCCTTCATTTTTGGCTTGAACTGTAATTCATTTCAAATTCTGTGATTTGGAACTCTCTAAAAAAAATTTTTTTTTTTTTTTAAATTTTTTTTTTAATCAACATATTTCAAGGTAAAGTAATTTACCATGGGGTTGTATAAATTGCTAGCACATTTTATCATTTTATTTAAATGCAAATAATAAAATGTAACAGAGGGGACATCTTATGATTTTGATAAAGAGTTACAGTAAAATATCATTGTCAAAGGTAATATTTTAGTTGTTTAATGTTGGAGTTGGTAGCACTGTTACAATATCTGATATATGAACCCATGCTCCATCTTTGTAGTTATATTTGAAAGTTTTCAACCCACCAGATCATGTTTGAAAAACAACATGCACATTCTCTGTTTTGCAATTTCAGTTACCAGGGGTACAAATTTGATTGTTCTGTTTTTCCTTTGTACTTTAACCCTTTAACGCACAGTGTTCCTGCTCTGGGATCACCAAACTCTGACGTTTTGATGGTTGCCAGTCACGAAGAATAGATTTGATTTCTATAAAAATAGTGGCGGGTGACGTAGCTCTACGAGAATCCTTTACTTAGCACATTTCCCGTAAAAAAATTATCACGATTATTTTTAACAGCACAGGCATTTGCTGGAAAATGGAAGAATGCGAAAACATCTGGATCGATAACCCAATGCTGAAAAAAGGGCAGCCGTTGCCATCGCTCGACTTAACTACCAGCAAGACGGCGGACGATCGAGACGTTCATCGTGTGCCACAGATCAGGAGACCCTTTTTTGACGACAGCTGGCTGTGCCTCAGCGCTCTCTAGATCTGTGGCACGCGATGAACGTTTCGATCGTCCGCTATCTTGCTGGTAGTTAAGTCGAGCGATGGCAACGGCTGCCCTTTTTTCAGCATTGGGAAAGGGTTGCGCCTCAAAGGGTTAACAGTGGCAAAATCACCTACAGTTACATTAGCAGATAAAAAACTTTGATTTTTGGCAGATTCTTCATAGTATACTTAAAGTAAAAGTGTACTCCTTCAGAAGACACAAATGCATAGGAAATATAATAATTCCCTAGGACTCTCGCGCAATGAATCCACTCTAAATATGGCATGCTTTTTATGTTAGACATCTGTTTCTCAAAGGCTGCAATGTCCCTTTCAATATTCTCTTTTTTGTAGATTGCTTCCACCCCACTGTAAAAGGAATTTGCGCACTCAGCAAACGATTTAGCATCATTTGGTGGAGATATCCATTTCTCTGACATTATTCCACTGTAAACAGGCCTTTTTACAGTACCTCCAACCCCGTCAACTGGACCCTTTCCATGGCTTGTGGCAAAGAAATGCCAGTTGACTTTAAGGGGTGAAAATGTATACTTATGCTTGAATTTTAATATTATAAGACCAGAGATATTGATTATCTTTTTACAATAGAATACTGTTCTGACCATAGCAAGAGTATTGTTCTGACTATATTGGATACTTCATTTTCTTTCCACTTTTTTTTCCTTTTTCTAGGCAATATGTTTTATTAAAAATATGTAAAAGATGACCGCATTTCTTAAAAATTAGTATTAACATTTCACACATATTCATAGCTTATACAATTTATGTAATGTTAAAGACATCAATTAAAATTTGTAATACTACAAGTGCAATATTTGAAGTTTTTGACATGACATTTTAAACCATGGTTAAAACCATCAAAAACTATCATGCGTCAAAAACTTGGAAACCGTGGTTACAGAATTAGGGATGATTTTGTGAATGGCAAGTGTCAATTTTTACACTCTTTCTTATTTTTAAAAAATCATAAAAAAAAAAATTTGGAATAGTATTTTTCTAACATGGGTTTTTCATATACTCCATAAGTACCAGGGTTTATGCTACGGTCGCATTTTTAGCAAAATGCAAAAAGACTCAACAAAAATGCGAAAATGAAACAAGACATTTTCGCTATTTTGCTAAAGCCTTTGCTTTGAATAATAAAAACATATGGTATTGTAAGCTTGATATAATGCAGTTTTATATAGTAAATAATATTTCTTGTAATAGAATATAAATCACAAGTAAGACATTTACCGTAAATGCGAGCGTATAACGCGCACCTATAATTTTAAACTTCGTTTTTTAATTTTTATGTATATCCTCCGTATAACGCGCACCCTTTACTTTGCAATCACAGACTTACCCTATGGAATCCAGAAAGTCTTAGTTTGGGATATGTTCAGATCGCATTCAACGGATAATACAAAGAAATTAATGAACGAGTGTAACATAGACATGGCAGTTATCCAGGCGGATTAACGCCATTAGTTCAACCTTTAGATATGTGTATTAATAAACCATTATAAGGAATTTTAAAACAATTTTGGAATACGTGGATGTTGGAAGGAGAAACCATTTACAGAAGGAGGTGAAATGCGCCATGCCAGTCTAGAAATAGTGTGTAAGCGGATAACACAAGCATGGAATGAAATTAAACCTGATATAATTAAAAAGTCATTTAAAAAATGTAGTATATCGAACAATCTAGATAGAACGCATGATAAATATTTATTTATGGATCAGAGTAACAGTGATATTGAAGATGAAACTGAATTTGATCATGTGCCTGAAAATATTAACGGAAGATGAATATGATGAACTTTTTATGCTGTCCGATAATGAAAATTGAAGTTCATAAGGTATGTCATTTCTTTTAAATAAACAACATTAAGGTACATGTAGCAATCTCATTTTTTTTATGCTCATCTTTTTCTTAAATTTATCATTTTTGTAACCAGTGTATAACGCACACCCTTAGATTTCGACCTTATTTTTCGTATGAAAAGTGCGCGTTATACGCCGGAATTTACTATAAAGTTCAACAATATTCAGTATTAATTCAGTATGTGTTATGTTGGACTTGTACTGTCTTAAAATTAAACTTGTTTTCTCTTAATGATAAGTACAATTATTAATTTTCATTTCAATTTTTAAAAAATGTTTTTTCATTGCTGTGTATTACTTCTTTAAAGGTATCATTCCTACATTTTGATATTTAATTTAAAAATGTAAATGAAACGCTATTAAGGCATCGGAAATGCTATGTGAACTTGTATTTACAGACCTATTGGTATTTTTGCATGAAATGCCGGCATGATATCTTAATTCTTTAAAGGTGTCACGCCTACATTTAATATTTAATATATAAATGTAAATGAAACACTATTAAGGCATCCAAAATGCTACGTGAACTTGTATTTACAGGCAATTTAGCATTTTGCTAAAGGGTCATTCCATGTCAAATCAACCAAAAAATTTTTTTAATGACACCATCCGTCACAGATTTTGATGAAATTTGGTACACATGTACAACTTTTGATGCTGATTACAAATATATTAATTATATTAATATTAATTAAGGGATTCAAAAGTTATGAGCTTTCAAATGTCAGATGAGATGCCCTGTCGAGCGCCATCTTGAATGACATTTATACACACATAAACAGCCATAACTTTCTTAAAATTTGTCCGACAAACTTCAACTTTGTGTTGTTTTGATCAGAAAAAAAACACATTTTCGCTTAAGCTGGGTCAATATTATACAACTTTATTACAGTAACCTCTAAAATCTGTTTATTTCTCATTTTTTGGTTGATAGAGTGAATAACTTGAACAGCTAATTTCTCGATGTGCTCCACTTTCAATTTCCACCTAATTTTTTACACAAGTAGTTAAAACTAGGCTATAATATCCGATTAAAAAATTTTGATGGGTATTTCACAGATAAAGTTTTTTAAAATAAAATTCTGAAAAAGTACATGCATCTTTATTACAGTGCACTGCAGTATTTTCTTAAAGATCATTTATCCATATAATATTACATTTTTAAAAAGTATATACAATTTACTGATACTATAAAAGTGTTTTTTGATGTTTCTATAAATTTTATTCCAACAAGCTTTGAAGGAGAAAGAAAGAAACTAACTAAACAGAAAAAGCCACACTTAAATAGAAAAAGCCACACATATGTAGAATTATATTTCCTCTTAAAGAAAAAATACTTTTCGCAGAAAAAGAATACACTTTTAAAAATAAACTATATTTTCTAATCTAAAAATGATAAATTAGTGTTAACTAATAAGTTAAATTATAAATTAGTGTACTAAATATATACTAGGAAATAAGTTTTTTTTTTTTTTCCCCTAGCAGGCTAATTTCGCATAAGATCAACCAGCGTTTTTAATGACAAATCAATTTAACTTTCATGCATATTTAATAAAAATATTTTTTACTTAAGAAATTGAATTGCTAACCTTTATTCTTTATTTATTTAATTTTTAATGAAACATTTAAACATGTATATTGAAAGTGAAGTCTGCAAATAATAGTATGAAGTCTAAACATCAGGAGAAAATACAAGATATTTAACAAAAACATAAAATCATACATACTGCCTTAGGAATCAGAAACATTATTTGTCATAGTATTTGTATGAATATATAGTGGTAAATGATAAGCCTTACATGTGCATATACTATAAACATTAGCTGAAACCAAATTATTTTTAAAAGATATTTAATTTCATAAGTTCATATGTTCTTGATATTAGATTTTTATTATGTTACTAGCTGCTACCCGCGACGTCGTCCGCATCGGCTTTAGAGTTAGGTCCTGAGAGAAATGAAGCATGTGTGAATAACACATATGTTTGCGACAAAAGAAACTGCATTTAAATATTATTTGCTTTTTACTTATTTTAAATGAAGTATAATGCATGGTAGTATACTCAGTGGTAGCAGCAGGAACATAAAAAAATATAGGATTTGTGTTTCAAAAATATAGGACAACTTCTTGTATGTCATACACCTCAAATATTCTGCAGGATTTTAACGTACAACATATTTAAATACATATTGAACATATATATACATCCACACAATAAATTATAGCAATAAATATATAATAGGATTGAAGAAAAGAAATAATTTCCTCCTACTTTTGTGTGACAATTACCGCAATTTGAATTTTTTTTTTAGAATCACAAATAATAAATTCATATTTTCAGGCATTGCACTGAAGCTCTGTCTTAAATTTGCTGATTGATCAAACTATTTTATGTAAATAGTTATACAAAGCACAATTAATTCTTTCGTGTGGGAGGGGATGAAAAGCAGTACATTTTGATTATTAACAAGAATGCAAATTGCATGATAGATTTGAATTAACTAACAAATTTTAATGGTATAATATTTTAAGATACAGGATTTGCATTTACTCAGATTTTTGAGTAATTTACCCAAATTTTGTTGACTATGATGCAAAAAAATACACACATAGTGGTTTTTGTATATGCAAAAACCCATATTTCTCAAGATAATGGGCCTTTGTGACCCAGTTTTCCTAGTTAGCAATTTTAATTTTAATACACATAAATAAAGTTTGTTTATATCAAAATCCTTAAAAAAAAAAATTTAAGAAAAACTTACCTTTTGAATACATTTTTTTGAAATATTTTTACTGAAGTTATGAAAATGAAGTACAAGTTTAAACACCCAAATAGTAATAAGAACTGGTTACCAAAAAAGGACATTGTGTTGCTGATATATCCAGGATTTATTAAAAAAAAAAAATCTTGATTAAATGTACATGCAATGAATGTTGTTTCACTTATTTACACACAATTTATAAAGCAGTTATTTCAAGCAGTTTTTAATTTCTTGTTTCCTGCTTCAATAAGCGCCTGTGCTGCAGCAATTTCTTTAAATGATTTTCTTTTCAATGCTGTTTCCAAACGTTTATTCCCTTCCTCGATAAGTTGCTGTGCTACACCTACATTTTCTTTTAAATTTTGTAACTTTTCTGTGGGTGTACATTTTGAAGTTGTACTAGTGCTACTTCTATTTTCTTTTCAGCTGTTTGGTGAGCTTTAAGTTCCTCTTTGTATTTGGAATATGCATCCTTATAAAATCTTATCATTTCTCTAGTAATGACCATTTCACTAACTTTTCCTTTAATGTTGTCTTTAATAAACCTCAAACCAATAATTGTGGCGAGATTCATGCTTGCACGCTCAGAAGACAGCATTCTCTTATTTACTGAAAAACCCCTTTCCACAGAGGCTTGTCCATGTGAAAGACACAGAGCTCCTTTCACAAGAAGCCTTAAATAAGGATATCTTGCAGAGGCTGTATTTTACCACTATTGCTAATAGAAATGTCCTTTTTGCAGAAATTGCAATAAAAGTGAAAATCATCTTTACCACGTGCGCACCACAACTTAATGTCGTTTCCTGATCCATCATCTTCATCTAACCATCTTTCGTTAAATTTTGTGTCTCGAGGAATTTTTAAAGATGGCTTTCATGGAAACTATCCAAAACTATACGTTTAAAATTCTACCATTATGCTGATGGCTGATCACATCACCCAAACTGTCGCGCAGATGGAGACACACACCACGTTTTCTGGAGCATCACGAACACACGGAATTAAATTTACGTTACCGCTACTAAGTTGTGAGGGTGTCACAGCCACATGAGTCGACTTTACCTTAAATCACCCTCCTCAAATAATCCGATACGAACACGCGGAAGATCAACGAGGAAGCCAGTTCCAGTACTGAATGATAAACAACGCAACCGGTCGACTCTCAGAACAGCGCATTTACTCCCGCTCAAATTCCCTTCCACTTCACGTGAGGGGAGGGAGGGGCGGAGAATGCAGTAGTCACGTAGCGCCTAGCCTGTTCCTAGGTGCCTAAAAACATCTGCTTTCAGCCACGTGCGCGCTTTTCTAGTGCCGATTTTCGCATCTCAAAAATGGTCGCGTCGAATCTGAAACTTCGTTAAAATTACAAAATATAGGACAAATTAAAGATTTTTTAAATATAGGACAAAAATAGGACATTTTTAAGCATTTTTTTTTTAAATATAGGAAAAATAGGAAATATAGGACAACTGCGAGGCCTGATTATACTTCATTTAAAATAAGAGAGTACATGCAGATTTACTAAATTTAGATTTTTTTTCAGCCATTTGGTGAATACAGTTACGACAGTATTTGCGAACTGTTTTTGGTGTTCTTGTAAAAGAAATATTTATGCTATATGCATGAATTGTAGCCTGTGTTAATCAGGAATAGTGTAGCTTTCTATTAGCGAAAAAGTTTTAGAATCTGTTCTATAGTTACAGAGATACCCAGAGAGCATAATGTCTTAGAATTATTTTGAGTGTTCCTGTAAAGGAGCTATTTGCGCTACATGCATGAATTTTAGCCTATAATACTCAAGAATAGTGTAGCTTACTATCAGTGAAAAAGTTTTGGAATCTGTTCAGTACTTACAGAGATACACATAGAGCATAATGTAATTCTTATGAGTATCGCTGTAAAAGAACTATTTGTGATATATGCATAAAAGGTAGCCTATAGCACTCAGGGTCCCACCAGTGTCTAAGAGGTTCTGCTCTCAAAACTGGAAGGCTGGAGGTGCCAGGTTCAAACCCCGGTCGCGCCTGTCGACCTAGCCGCTCGCAGTTTTCCGTAGTTTTCTAAAAAACCTCCCATAAATACTGGCTAGGATCCCTTAGAAAGTTCCCCACAGAGGAATTCCCTATATATGCCTAGGACCCTAATGCAGTCAATCGGTCTTAAACCACAAACAAACAATAATACTCAGGAATAGTGTAACTTTCAATCAGTGAAAAAAGTTTTAGAATCGGTTTAGTAGCTATAAAATTTCCATAGAGTGCAATCCATTAGAATTATTTTGAGTGTTTTTGTAAAAGAAATATTTATGCTATATGCTTGAAAGCAGGGTTGGCATGGTTTAAACCGACTGGTTTAAACCATGGTTTAAATCATGGTTTAAACCAAATGGTTTTTTTCTCAAAAAAACCAATTGGTTTTTTTAAAAGAATAATTTAAAATTTCGAATACTACAGATAGAATATGTTCTGATATCTTTTAAAATTATCCTTATAAGTATCAGCAATAAGTTTTTATATCAATCTAATAGACACCTTATTGTCTTATCATTATTGAAAATTAATAATTACACTTAAATTATAGGCTGCATTTTTAATTTGTTTCTAAAATAGATGTTTTGTGTTTTAACAACTTATTTTTAAACCTTAAAAATATCATTTTCAACAACTTATCACTTTATTACTGATGAATCTAAGTGCAAGATTCCATGTAAAATGTAGTAACAGTTAATATTGTATTATATTATATACTAAATATAAAAAATAGTATTTCTAAATAAAATATTAAAATTGAATGATTTCAATGTCCACATAAGTATAGTAACAATTGTTAATTTAATTACTTTCAGAAGGAACATTAATTGTTATCTGAACATTTTACAAATACTTTTATTTATAAGTATTTAACAGGTAATTATAAAAGGATTTAAAAATAAAAACAAAAAAACCTGGTTTAAACCAAAAAAAAACCTGGTTTTTTGGTTTTTTTCAAATAAACCGGATTTTTTTCCAACCCTGCTTGAAAGGCGCCCGTATGTTAATCCAGGGCATAAGCTATCTTCATTACAAATTTTTCCAACTCCGTTCAACCATTTGTGCGTGATTCAGTCAAAAACATCTAAACACACAAACATACACATTTATATTATTGGTAGGATGTGGAAATTTATGAACTTTAAAAAACACATTTGGACTTTTCTTCCTTCATTAATAATGTTATTTTCGCTCCCTCTTAATTGCTGAGGTATTTCTTCAATAATATTTTTGGAAAAAATTTGCTTTGTCATACTGCCTGGCTGGAGATTATGAAGAAATTGTCGAATTGGCGCGTTTCTGAGCAGCATCTCTTGGATTCCGACCTGCCTTATAGAGATGAGACGGCTCAGCCCGAGCCCTGGCCCGACTCGGGCTCTGTAATTCACGATTGCATTCGGGCTCGGGCTCGTGAAAAATTTCTCCTTTGTTGAACATACTCCTTGAAACAGATTTTAAGAAGTGATTCATGGGATAAATAAACGTACTTATTTCACAAAATAGCAGCACGGGGGCCTAGAAGGTGTGTGAAGCTCCAAAATTTATTGTATCCTATTAATGAAGTAGTTAATTTTATTTGTCTTTAGCTGAAATTTTGAGCTCGGGCTCCAACTTTAATAATATTGCTCGGGCTCGGATTAAAAGTCTTCGGCCGGGGGCTTCAAAAAATGAGCCCCAACTCATCTCTACTGCCTTAACGAATAGAAAATATATTATTCTCTCCTTAAGGTTTTTCCACTGTTTTTAAACATGGAATTTACAACACTTCGACGCACTTATCGCCGTCTAAAAAAAGTCGCCAAGCACATTTTAGTCATCACCAAACTGGGGAATAATTCCACTTTTTGCAAATTTTGTTTTAATACTATAACCCTATAGTACTGCTGAAACTAAGTGTTGTTATTTCAAAATGGAAACAACAATGGAACCATCGGCCGACTTGGCGCGAAATACTGCGTGCCAAATGACTTCTCTAATTTTTTACGGTGCATTAGCATACTACACAAAAATTTTAACATTCGCACAAACAATTCCATACGAACTTTAACTGTGCCGAATTTTACGGTCATCCATTTGTGTAGTGCGCTGCAAAAGGGACACTAAAGTTTTGCTTAGCGTATTTATATATACACACAGGTAGATGGATAGATTTGGCATAAAACTGGCATAATTTCCGTGGTATTTAATATTTTCAGATGCACACGCTTTTTTATTGAAGTAATAGCATTCTTAAAGTAAATAAAAAACTTTGTAAAAAAAAACACATAAGATGTAGCTCAAAACATGAATCATTTGATACGGGCAAAACTCACCAAGCATGTCAACGTAAAAACAGTTTTTAATTAATAATTAAAAATCTAAAATTCTAAGTAGCCTATAACCTTCTCCAGGGTCCCATCTATATCTAAACCCAAATTCATCCTAATCGATTCAGCGGTTTAGGCATGAAAGGGTCATAAACAAACAAACAAACTCACTTTCGCATTTATAATATTAGTTAGGATTCTATCTGGATTTATCAAATCACATTAACAAGGGTTTTTAGTAACAATAGTACTAGCTTCTGGGAGCAGCTGTGATAACTCTTCTGAGCAGCTGCAATTAGTAAATGACAATATCTACAACATCTAATATTTACTTTTGTTTAGATATAATATGTAGTATTTTTTACTTCTTATTTTTTATTTAAACTTTATGGTGAAATAATAAATTTTTGTTAAGCTAACTGCTAATTTTATAATTAATATTATATACTCATTAAAAGCTTGATATTTTTGTATTCATGCTGTTTAAAATTTGTGAGGAGAGATTCTAATGGTTACAAGTGCTCTTTGTAGAGAAAGTGAAAAATTTTCTAACAAACGCCCATGAAAAATACAGTGTCGAAGGTTGGGGTAAATAAAATCAGGAAATCTTTTCATTGAGAATGAGAGTAAAATTGAAAGGGTCTGTGATTATACCATGTTCTTATATGAAAGTAAATTCAGGGATTTTTGTCAGCCGGGCGGCATTATGAAGCTGCAATGTGTAATCCTATCGAATTATTAAAACATTTTAAATGATATCTGATTTTTCTGCTGAGTGGTCAGTAGTTGGGCTATGAGCCTTAGGCCTAGGGAGAACCCTGAAATATTCTCATTCTTTACTTCCTGTAAAAAGATATTACAATTCATTTAATGTATGCAGCTATCTAAGCATTTTAGCTAAAACTATTACAGGCACTCATAACTTGCACTGTTTTGCACACTGCCACAGGAAGTACCTCCATCAACTGAGTAAAGAATCATTCAACTGGTTCAAACAATGTGCAACAAATAAAATTTAGAGTTCTTCTATTTTTAAATGATATCCAGCCAGCATTTATATATACATGTATTTATTTATAATAGCTTATAATTTAAAAGTAGAAGACTCAAAATCCCGACCAAATCCGCAAGGCTCTAAAATCCGCACTCTCTATTCAATGTAAACAATGAAATCTGCCCTGCCAGCTGCAAGTTAAGAAAACCACACTATAACCACAAAGTAAA
The DNA here is from genome assembly GCA_038373885.1 of Cheiracanthium punctorium. NCBI lineage: Eukaryota > Metazoa > Arthropoda > Arachnida > Araneae > Cheiracanthiidae > Cheiracanthium > Cheiracanthium punctorium. The sequence goes on from JAWZYV010012497.1 coordinate 49,599, forward strand.
ACTAAATAAGCTATTCCCACTTGAAAAAAAATATTTCAAGAGTTTGTGAGCTCTTGTGGTAGCATTGATATCCTTCAAATGACTGACAGTGACATAATTAACACTCAATTATGGTCAGATGGCGCAGACTCTGACACAGGAACAAGTGAGGATGATAGAAAAGTTGATAAAATAACATATAATGAAGGTTAGGCTCTGAGAAAGAAATATCTCAGATTTGTAGAGCAGCAAAGCTGTGTTACAAAACAGGAAATAATGGAAAAAAAAAAAGCCTATAATTAGAACATCCCAAAGTCGTAAACTACTATTGAATATACATGGTTAAGTAAGTTGTACTATAATCTCATAATTTTGTATATTGTATTATCCCTCTGTATTTTTATATCATGATTCTGATTATAAGTTAGTGTTGACTCTAGATTAATTTGGCAGGGCGCAGCGCCCGGCGGCCTTTTTGTTATCTTTTTAGCGCCCAGCGGCCTTTTTGTTATCTTTTTAGCGCCCGGCGGCCTTTTTGTCGTCTTTTTAACGCCAGGCGGCCCTATTTCTCTTCTTTATGCGCCCTCCTGCTTTTACATTTTTATTATTATTAGTAAACAACCAGCACTTTTTATTTCCTACATACCATTTGCGGCCCATCACGATAATACGTTAATTAAAACGGTTACGATTGAGTAGAATAATCCCATCATAAAAATAGGTTCGATTGAAAACGGCCCTTTCATAAAAACCATCTATGAAATCCGATCTTTCCCACAAATGGCTTTTTTCAAATATTCTACTCTTTCAGATCGAAATACTCCTACTGCCCTTTTCTTTGTTTTCTTTTGCGCGAGCCGAACAGCCGAGTAACCCGAAAAGGCCCCCTCTTGTATGTTTTGTTTTTGCTGACTCAAGCGAGAAGCCCGATCGGCATTTCACTTAGGAGTTGGGGGAAGAAAATACGGTTGGGAAATTCAAAATTTTCTCAAGTTATCTAAAAATTTCTAATTCCATCTGTCAATCCTCAAATATCGGTGGCTACGTTTGATAAATATGTAGTTGGCGAATTATCAAACAGTCATTATACCAGAGTTCGTCGCCAGCTGTATATAATTATTGCTCTTCTCAATGTCTTTAATAGCTTCGCAACACTAGCAAGTCCCCCCCCCCCTCTAAACGATTTGCTCTTTTTAATCGGCTTTCTTAGTACATATTATTCGTAATGTATAACAGTTATTTACTAATCATATATAATTACAGATGATACAGAAAGAATGCCTTAGCAAAACGACGTTTTGCGATTCGAAAATTCGCGGGATTTGCTTGTTTGTTATGGCAAGCCTAGACAAGGGATATCTTCTAAGGGGGGTGCCTTGGTTGGGTGACTTTTTAAGGAGTTGTAATGTGTATTGACGCGTACATCTGATGAAACTGACCAAAACTCCAGACCGACAGTCGCGCGGGCGGGGCTCGCCGAACATGGGAACTTCAACACTTCAGCCATGTACCATGTTCAGTGGCTTTATCTACTCAAATCCATCTGAAAATCGAGGGATTTGCGACGTTTTGGGAATACAGCAATTGAAACACATTATGCTTTTGCCAAAATGAGAGCATAATAATGATCTTTTGCTTTAGCAATGCAGTGCTAGGGTTATTGGCGCCCGGTGCGGTCTTTCAGTTTGCCGCCCCATTCTTTCTAAGTTTCAGCATTCTGCTCCCATTTCGGTCCTTTAGTTTTCCACTTTATTATTTCTAAGTGTCCTGCCGGCCACCATGTTTGTTTTTTTTGCCGCCGGGACGGACCCCCCCCCCCCCCCGCCACTTATTACGCCACAGTTTTAATTACATAAAAGTGGAGTAAATGCAGAATTTAGTAAATCAGACTATTGACAAGATTTGGTATTTTAAATATTCATATTATACACCTTCCGATTTTAAAATTCTCAACATTTTAATGAATGAAGAAAGGAAAAAAAATAATAAAAGCAAAAGAAAGCTAGTTCTGGAAAAGGATGTCTTCAGAAAACAAATTGTGTCATAAGTTAACAGCTAGGTTATTCATAAAACAAACTGTCATCAATTTAAGCTTATTTTCAGTTGAAAAAGAAAAAGAATTCTGGAAGGTTTATTAATAGATAATTTGTTTAAGTACTTTTGGCACCAGGATGTTGATTATTTTAATTATATTAAGCTGATTAAAAACATTTGATAGTTAAAATAAATATTGATTAGTACTATTTTTATTTTAAAAAGATTAAAGCAAGGTTTAAGAAAGAAAATTTAGTGTTTTTAAAGAGACCTTTTTAAGTATGTTACAAGAAATTAAAAATAAAGCTTTATGAAAAATAAATTATTGAAAATATTTTAAACTTTATTTCATACATAACTTTGGACAATTCTGTGAGTTAAAAAAAATATTAATTTTATACCTGCTAAAAAACTTACATGTAGTAATTATTTTTATTTATTTTAAAGAAATAGTACTTTTTAAAAAACTTATATTCACTTTTCATGAATGAGCAAGCATTAAATTAGAAGTGAAAGAGGAATAACAAATATATTTCAGTGATTTGATTTGATATGGTGTTCTACATTCCAACCATAGGATGTATTACAAAATTTGCATGACTATGTCATTTTTTCCAGCAATCTTCTGTGTTCTGAATTAAATTTCCCCAATTTCTGTAGTTATCAATTGATGGATGAGTTAAATTGTTGATGCAATTTTAATAATGTCTAATAGTAATAAGGGTAACTTTGAAAATCTTTACTTGGTACTCATTCAATAATTATTGCAAACAAAAGAATTTAAATAAAATTCTGATTTATATAATTAAATTTTATACATCCTGCATTGCAGAAATTTTATTATTTTTATTACATGCTAAACGCATCTACCCTAATCCACTTACACTGACAGTCCTTTTCTGTTTAAAAGTTTGTACCAATATAGGTGAAATATCATATATGAATGAGATCCAGTAATTGTGGTCCAGTAGTGATAGTGTGATAAAATGGAGGAACAAAAATTAACAGTCCCTCTGCCTTCCCCATATTGCCTAACAAATCATGTCTGGCTAAAAATTTCTGAAATCTTCTTCAATAAATGTACTATTCTTATAAATAATAAACATGTATGTCACGTAATTTTGAGAAAAAAAATTAAGCAGAAAATTCAACATTACTTATATTAAAACTTCTTTATGCTAGAAGTTTTTTTTTAATCAAAACTTCTAGTTATGTAGATTTAATTCACATATTTATGTCCTGTTTAAACCAAAATATTATCAACAAATTATTTTTCCTATTTCGCTTACACTTACTTCTACTGGATATTTTCTCCAAAAGAAGGGGGGGGGGGACTAAGACAAATTGGAAAATATCTTACTATGCATTGTAAGTCAGAACACATATTACAACTCTACATGTTAAAGTTTCGAGAATCTGATCGTTTCAAACCAGTTTCTATATTTTATCTACCTGTACATTCTCGTGGAACCCCAAAGTGCCCTTTTTGAGAACAGGGTGCCCCTTTTTGAAAATTTCCCCCCCCCCCCTGGCGGCCCTTTTTTTCTAGAGTCAACACTATAAGTATCATGATTTGTTTCTCTTGATCTTTATTGTTTCTTTTTTTCTGAGTGTGTTGAGGGAAATAGAATAAATTTCCTATGATGACCCAAAATCCGCAAAATTCTAAAATCTGCACAAGGTCTGGAACCAAGCTGTGCGGATTTTGGGTCTTCTACTGTATATAGTTAGTTATAGAAATACCATGACAAGTAATCTTTCTGCTCCCTGAGATATGGTATGCTTGATTTTATGTTTTACTATACTTCTTGTTTTTTCTTTTAATGTTTACATTTCATACTAAGTTTTGCAGCTTTTACTTTCAATATTTATGTTTAAATGTTTAATTAAAAATCAAATACATAAAGAATTAAGGTTGTTAATTCAATTTTAATGAGTGAAATATATTTTTATTATGCTAGAAAGCTAAATTGATTTGTCATTAAAAATGCTGGTTGTTCTTTGTGAAATCAACCTGCTAAGGAAAAAACACTTATATATATATATATATATATATATCATTTTTAGATTAGAAAATACCGTTTATTTGAAAAAGTATTCTTTTTCTGCAGAAAGTATTTTTTCTTTAAGAGGAAATATAAAGTGGACCTGTTTCAGTTTAGTGAGTTTATTTCCCCTTCAAAGCTTGTTGGAATAAAATTTATAGAAACACCAAAAAACACTTTTATAGTATCAGTAAATTGTGTATACTTTTTTAAAATGTAATATTATATGGATAAATGATCTTTAAGAAAATACTGCAGTGCACTGGAATAAGGATGCATGTACTTTTTCAGAATTTTCTTTTTAAAAACTTCATCTGTGAAATACCCATCAAAATTTTTTAATCAGATATTATAGCATACTTTTAACTACTTGCGTAAAAAATTTGGTGGAAATTGAAAATGGAGCACTTTGAGAAATTAGCTGTTGAAGTTATTCACTCTGTCAACCAAAAAATGAGAAATAAACAGATTTTACAGTTACTGTAATAAAGTTGTATAATATTGACCTAGCTCAAGCGAAAGTGAGTTTTTTTTTTTTCTGATCAAAACAACACAAATTTAAAGTTTGTCGGACAAATTTTAAGAAAGTTATGGCTATTTATGTGTGTATAAGTGTCATTCAAGATGGCACCCGACAGGGAATCTCATCTGACATTTGAAAACTCATAACTTTTGAATCCCTAAATTAATCTTAATATAATTGATATATTTGTAATCAGCATCAAAAGTTGTACATGTGTACCAAATTTCATCAAAATCTGTGACGGATGGTGTAATGGCCAGGTTGATCTGACATGGAATGACCCTAAAGCTTTTTTTTTTTTTTTTTCTGATTTTAGCTTTTATGCTAAAGAACTTTTGAACTCGGCTCAAACCCTGATAAGTACAAACTATAAACAGAAAAATCATTGAAATCTGAGGTGTTAAATACCAAGATATAGATATATATGTATATGTTTTTTCTGGTGTAGATTTGACATGCAATGACATCACAGTCAACGAAATTTGGGTAAATTACTCAAAAATCTGAGTAAACGCAAAATCTGAGCATTAAAATATGCTATATTTTCAGTCCATGAAGGAGAAATTATGTAATACACATCAACAGTTAATTAACATAAATTTAGCAAATCAATTTTAGGAACTTATAAAAAACAAACTATTTTCGCACCATTTTCCCCTATTAAAAACTGGAAAATAAATGAAACAATTAAGGAGGGAAGGAGAGGGTTAAACCTCTGATAAATACAATAGAAGTAAAAGTAGACACATTAGACACACAAAAATAACAAATAAGAACACAAAATCAATCCAGAAATAATAGTATACCTGTGAAAAGTAATCAAGATTGAACAATATTTACTTTAGGGCTGAACACAAACTAATAACAAGGACACTGAGAACAGTTACTACGCAATCCAAGTTAAGAGTCAGGATTTTTGTCATTTACTGTTGATTCACAATATAAAATTTGGATTAGTGGAAATAAAATAATCTATCAACAAAATCGTGAAAAATCGTTAGTGAGAGTAAGTGATGCCAATGTTTCTGGACAAGTTTCCCCTGTTTTGAGCCTCAAAAGTCCCTGTTTTCCCCTGTTTTAAGAAACCCAATGAACGATTGTGGCGCCATCTAGTGTTCTCATAGATAACTAATTATTTTATATTGTACATTAATAGGTATTATATATATAATCTATAATATTAGATGTAATATTATAATATAAAATATAGTAATACTTTAATATTAATATATATATATTATTTTAGTGTCGAACTTTTCCTTTCTCTTTAGATTTTTTTTCAATTCTGTTGAACAACTGCAATATTATTCCAGTTTCACTATTATTTGCTTCAATAATGTTAATTCATACACATACGCATACATAAATTAACAAGTTTGTCCAGATATGGACATAAACTGGGCAAGTGTGCTGTCAGGGACATTAGTTCAAAAATTATGAAACTGTTGACCGATTTTCCATGTTTCCATTAAGGATCGCAGAAATGGTCTCGATTAAAAACGAAACTCAACTGTGGTGAATGGTATCATATATCACATGGACCCAAGGGCGGCTCCAGTGAGGGGGCCATAGGGGCCATGGCCCCCTCCGAAATTTTGTTTTACAACTTTAGATTCGCATATTTCACGATTTCACACGTTCAATTTGCATTTTGAACAATTTATAAGTAAGTAAAGACCTAAGTAAAAAGTTCGATGGCCCCCTCCGAGAATTCAGTCTGGAGCCACCCTTGCATGGACATGGACGTATTTAAGGGGGGCGGACCCCTCCCCGAAATTTTGATTTTGTTACTAAAATGATAAAGTTTTTTTGTGAAAAACTCTGCCTTTTTACCGTTTGGACCACTGCCGAAAGGTTTTTCTGGATACGTCCCTGCACATGGACACTTATATAGGGGAAGGGGCGCAAATGGGACGAGCCCCCTAACCAAGGAAGCCAGCCAGATTTCATCCAGGGCGCCAGGCATTGATGAACCTAGGGGCTCCCATCTATGAAATTTGCTTTATTTTTCATAAAATTTTGATATTAAAAAGAATATTTCAGAACAACATTTGAAGTTGGCGCCCTTTTGAGCCGGGGACCCTGGGAAAAGTCTAGATTTGCCCGTGCGATAATAAGATTCTGATCCAGGAGATGCAACAAATAACTGTACTATGCTTAAGTTTAAATTTATAAAAAAATAATCAAATTAGTTATATATATTTGCTCATTAACATTATTTTTAACCGGGGGGGGGGGTTAGAAGCGCATCTCTTTTGACCCTTCCCTGCTTTTAAAATATGATAATGAACGAGAAAATATAGATAATTTGATTTGCTCTAACTCTCGCACTGAAACACAAAAAGTCTACTTTTCAGAAGCAATGAACTTTAGTGCATTTTACTTTTATTTCATTTTCTTTCACAAGGAAAATTGAATGCCGGCTCTATCATTTGCATATTTTCTGGCTATAGACTTGTCCTACAAGATCGTTGTTTATAAATTCAACAACGATTTTGAGACGAAGTTGGGGGGGGGGGAGGGGGGCACGTGCCCACCTGTTTATCCCCCTCCTCCCCGATATACGCCTATGGTTATGGTTCATATGTATTACATTCTTAAGAAAACCTAATTACAAGAGCTTTCTAAGAAAGGCGGAAGGCTTATCACCGCTTCCAAACCTCCAGAAATTTTGGAGGCACACATGGAAGATTTTAGGAAGGGGGGCACTTATTGAATTTAAGAGCAGAATAGAGAGTTTCTTTTAAATTTTAAAACAAATGTTTGTTTAAAAGATTTTGAAGTTTGGGCACAGGGGACACGTGCCCCCTGTGTCTCCCCCACCGATACTACGTCTATAGTTCATATGTATTATGCGCTTATAACAATACCTCATAATCGATTCCACATACGTGTGTAGTGTATAGCCTAATTCTTCTTTTAAGAGTAGGGGGGCTGTAACCCCCCCCTAACTCTTGCGTACGCCACTGCGCATAATATTCGGATATCTCAGTTTTATGTGGCGTGGCTTATGTGATCTTGATCAGATGCAGGGTAAAAAACTCTAGGCGACCAGGTCAGTTTTTTTTACTTTCCAAGAAAAAAAAAAGAATTGGGTTTATCTACTAGTTTCATCGTCTGACGTGCAACAGAATTTCTCACACTAGAGACAAAGAAAACTATGTTTAGCATAGCTCTTTATCTCTAAAGGGTGAGATTCATGTCTTTGGTAAACTAAGCATGGGGTCTGTAGGAAGGAGCAAGGGTGATCTCGAAAATTGCAAACAATGGCATTGCAGGGGCAAATGGACACCCAGTCCCAGTCCATCATTCTTCGGTCCCTTCAAACTTCAAAGCTATCTGCGAGTTTTCCGCGGTGAGTCCTTTCTTCCACCATACTACAAACCTATAGTAAAACCACATGTGAAATCTAGCCCCCTACGAACAGACATCCCACCTTCTGCCACTGGATTGGATCATCCATCTAGGTGTCATATAAACCAACAGCACCAACAGAATTCGCGTATTCCTGGAAATGTTTTTTTTTTCCCTATTCCACATAAATTTATCTAAAAATTCCCCTCTGGAAGGGAAAATTTCCTCAATCTGGCAAAATCTGAAAAAGTCCCTAGAATATGGCCAATTTCAAGAAAAACTCCCTTTTCCTCTGAAGGCCAATTTTCCGCCAAAAAGTTCCTATTTTCCCTGACATTGGCATCACTGAAGTGAGTACACCTTAACCATGGCTCACTGAGATAAATACAGGCTGTCCGAAAAGCTCCGTTTTTCCGTACGAGTAAATTTTTGCTTCTTCTCAGATTTGTCGCTGTTACCCAACTGTATCGCTGTTGCCAACTCTTCCGGAGAAAATATGCCTAAAATCAAAATTTAAAGTATCCACAAATGGCTAACAATATTTTCAAGCTGAGAAAAAAAGTAAATTTTTTTTTTGGCGTTTACGTGCTTGTTCTGATGAAATATGCTTATCTGCTAATGCTCTTTGAGATATATGGACATTTATTTCCGATTTACAAAATACTTCGGTATTGCCAGTTACCAATTCTTTTTCTCCGGCAGAGTTGGCAACAGTGATACAGTTAGGTAACAGCGACAAATTGGCGAAGAAGCGAAACTTTTCTTGTACGCAAAATCCCATAGGAGAAACTGGTTTTCGGACAGCCTCTGAATCAGCTAGTGTAGGTACAACAGTGGGCGCGTTCGAGAATTCATCGGTTGTGCACCGGTAACACCGGTGCACGACCAGAGCGTTCGAAAAGGCGGAGCGTGGGGCGGAGCTCTAGAAGTAACCGCGTTCGAAAACGTTTCGGCCATGTAGCGGTTGTCTGCTCAGCGTGACCAGAGCGCAACCAGAATGACCCTGCTAGCGAGGTGGGTTATTCCGGTTATTATCGTAGTGTTGCCAGCGTTTATTTTTGTTTTCTCGGCTTAGAATCCGATGTGGTGAGGATGACCGAAACCGGTTGACAACCGTGACGTCACTTAACCGAAGAATGACCGCGACCGGTGCATAACCAACCGGTGAATTCTCGAACGGGCCCAGTGTTAACCTGCCAATTTAATTGTATTGTTCCACATTACGTTGTGGCAAAAAAATAATTTTAAAATGATTTTTATATCAGAGGAAACATTATATCTTGTAGATTTTGGTAGGAAATAAATGGGAAAAGTCGCAACAAATGGGAAATCACAACAACTATTGATTATTTGCATAAGTGTTACTGTTTTTTTCCCTTCAAGCAACAGTAATTCTGTGCATTTTTAGCATAACTTCATAAATGTGTGAACTGCTTTAATGAGTAACTGACTGAAATGAAGTTAGTAAAATTTGTTGTTTTTCTTTCAGTAAAAAAATATACAAAATTTTACTGTTTAAAAATTTCAAAATAAACTGAATAAATGTCTTAAAATCAATCTTCGATTTATAAATAAAAGCGCTGTAATGCATAAGAAATTGTACATACTTTATAAGCTTTTACACATCACCCTTTTCCGAACGATAGTTAGTAAATTATTTTACTTGCAATATGATACATTTATACTTCAAGGATTGAGCTTAAACTTCCTACAGCTTCGCTGTATAAATGTTAAACTGTTTAACTATAATAGTCTAAATGCAGAACACATATCGTCAAGCATCATGTTGCTGATGAACAAACAGCCGCCTAACATGCAAGGTGTTGCATAAATACAATCTGAACGATAAGTTTTTATGATGGTAAAAATAAAATATTTAGATATCACTAATGATGTTACATTAATACAACGCTAGGCTAGCATGATAATTGTTCGTCGAATAATTGCATGTAATTTTATGTGTTTGTATATCAAACTGTAAGCATATATTTCTTCTAAATGAAACAGTTTAACTGTGGGGTATTAAGAACAGTTTTGAATTTATAAAGTTGCTTCCCTGCTTTTAAAAGCTACGCTACGCCACTGGGTCTGTGGAGCAAACTATCTCATCCCTCCTTTATATAGAACCAACCTACGGAACAGCTTTAATATGCCCCCCCCCCCATTTTTGGCACCATTTGTTTCCGCCAAACCAGTTCCAAGTACCATGTTTTGTAAAAGGTTTACCTTTCAAACTCTTGACGAAACTCTCGAGTTCCAGAATAGCGGCCATCTTCTTTCTAGACACAAAAACATATCACACTTTTACAGAGCCTGATTACGTCCAACTGGGGCCCCGGGCACTGCTGAATTTGGGGGCCCCCATCTATGAAATTTGTTGTATTTTTCATGAAATTTTGATGTAAAAAAGAACAACATTTGATATTGGGGGCCCTTTAAAGCCGGGGGCCCTGGGCAAAGTCCCGATTTGCCCATGCGATAATAAGGCTCTGCACTTTTATCAATAGTAACTACAATATTAGGGATTTTTTGCATAGCGTAATTTCCTCCCTTAACGGTACCGCTATCCGCTAAACTGGTTTTTGACCGTACTGCACATGCTCACGTATGCCGGGCGGCAGCATAACGTTAACGTAACCAGCTAGGTTAGCATATCCGCTAACGGTAAACGCTATATCGAAACAAGATGGCCGCCAAACAAGGGTGATTTAACGTTTTTAATAAAATATGAATAAATATAGCCGACAAAGGAACGAAATTTACTATAATTTGGTGCTATAGAAGTTATTAATTTGGTGCTATAGGATTATAATTTGGTGCTTAGTGCTATAGGAGTTTTTAGCTGGAAATCTTGAAGATTCGTGGATCTTTAAATTCTTGCATTGTCTATTTTGTATCGCCTATCGCCATCTAGTGTCGGGAAAATAAGTTGTTTTTCAAAGGATTTTTTATTTCCATTTTGCATTGGTTTAAGAAAATTTCGTTTAAAATTTTAAACAAAATGAATTTATATAATAATGAAATTCTCAGAAAATAGTTATAAGCAAATTAAAGAAAAATTTTTAATTTAAAGAAAAAATTAATTTAGATGCATGTTTTTCTTTTGACTATTTGAATAACTTTAGGAAAATAGGGTTAAATATTTAACGAAATTAGTTTTAAAAAATAAAAATCCAAGTTTTTATAATTATTTTATTAAAATTACGAGTTTCTAAACAAACCCTGATTTTTTTAAAAAATTATTGAAGACGAATTAAAAATTCAGGTTTGTGAAGGTGTGTTCGCAGTGGGTTTAATTTATTTATAAATATTTTGTAGGTTCTAGTTCTAATTACTGCTCAAACAAATACTCCATATTAATGGTTCGTACTGCATTTGAAAAAAAAATAGTTTATGGGGATTTGAATTATTTTAACAACTAATTTCGTGAAAAATTCAACCGTATTTACCTAAATTGTCCAAATACACAAAAAATTCAAAAAGAAAAAAGTACATGCAAAAATAAACAAATAAGAAATTTGTATTTTAATTTTTATTTGCTTAAAATAAAAAATTATACTTTAATTTGTTTGTAACTATTTTCTGGGGATTTCATTAATTCTATAAATTCATTTTGCATAACATTTCATACGATAAATTCTAAAAGTAATGCAATGCTTTTCGAGGTGAAAAAAAACGCATAAAAAATTTATTTTCTTGCCACTAGATGGCAATACTGAAAGAAAAAAAGAATATAATCTGATAAATGCTTTGGGAGCAAAAACTCTCTTTTTGTTAGTAGTTCAGATACCATAAACTTTATACGGGCACATGCGCTGTACTGTCCTATGACTTTTAACGTTAGTGTTACAGTGAGTGAAACCGCTATGCAAAAACTCGATTACTATCCAAGAACTACTACTCTGATTCTATTACTATCCAAGAACACGTAAAAGTAAATGCATGTCATTTACTACAGCTTTTTTTTTTTTTTTCATTGTATCAATTTTAAAACTACCACTTTTTTCCCCCTATAGAAACCTTTTTATGACAACAATACGAACAAAAAATATCAGCAGAACTGAAAACTTCAGAAAAGTCAGTATAAAACTCCCTGAACCTTATAATTAAAATTCTCCCAATTGATATCCCTTATTACCTCCAAGAAGTCATTGCACAAATAAATTTTCCTATCATAAAAGGTATTCAAAAAACTTTACCCCTTAAATTCTCAATGCAACTCGATAAGTTGTATTGAGCTTGAAAATGGCAGCTAAACAAAAGCTTACCTTTTAGCTTCTCGATGCAAGTCCCAATTACAAAATGGTGGGCATCTTGTTTCTAAACACAACATCGTCGACAATAACAACATATTTAAAACATAATTCCATGTGAACTCATACACAAAATATCTATTTGTAACTCTTGGCTTTTCCAAGATCTTTCACTAATTTGGAAAATCAAAACTTCTACTCTTATATTCCTTTAAAATGCATTTACTTTACCATCACAACATTAACTCGTTTTCAATAAACCATAGTAAAGCACATGACTGACCTGCACTTCAGATGCTACTCCCACCAATTTTGAAGGCATAAATGATTTAATTCCTGATAAAACAGCACTGTAATCGACGATCTACGATTAGCTAATTATAACTCTCTTAGTTGGACCTGGAGGCATAAACATGAACTTATAATACAGTTTGGGTTGCTACATTTGACAATTTATCACCAGGCTTGGTGATGTCTTTTGGAGAGAAATTTGGGTGGGTGATGCTAAAGGCTAGCCGAAGTAATGAAAATCTTAGAATTTGAGCACATTGCTCATTGTCTCGGGTTTAATGGAAAAGCAGTTCCTGGAAGGGAGTAAATCTGACACCCCCCCCCCATCTGGCTACATCCTAATGGATCCCACTTAAAAAAAATTCTGATACATTACTGAAACTAAAAACTTACACAGTTTTCCAAGGTGCTAAAATTCAGGGGCAACAGTTTGGTTGTGAGTGTGAAAAATACTGGTGTGTTAAATACATTGTTTTTTTTTTCTTTCATCAAAAATTTGTAGTTTGAATTATCCAGGAGAAATAAATTTTGATTGAATTAGCAAAATATTGTTTATTATTACTAGCAAAGAATGCATTTAAGATTTTTGTCCATTATGGCAGAATGCTTAGAACGGGTCCTGATAATATTCATTCTTGCTTACCGACAATAAAATATTTATATATATATATATATTTGTACTTATGCTCACTTTTACAAAATCTGATATTCTTGCTAATATTTGACTTACTGAAGACAGTTGTATTAAAATGAATTTTTGTTTAAAATTTAAAATGGCTGTATAAAAACAAATATAATTTATGCTGTACATTTCAAACAAAATAGTTATAAAATATTATTATTATATATATATATATATACCATATATCCCAGTGTATAACACGAATTGGTAAATCGAAGATATGTCTTACAAAATTAATTATCTTTTGTAATATAATGCATATTTGTAATATTCTTTTATAATTTTTTTCTGTGGATATATGAAATGCATGATCCGTTTTCATATCCTTATCTGCAGATATAAAAACAAGTTATCCATCTACAGATCCATATCCGCATATATAACTTAATGATCTGGCACACCTCTACATGATATCACAAGGGACACAGGTTTTTCTTGTTGTTGCCAAGTGACAATAATCAGACATAATAAGAAAATGTGATAATTTTACTTTGAATTAAATATTATCAGTGTCCATTTTAATACAATAATACATGTGTATTAAGGAAACTTACATAGTAAAAGACAGTAAATTTATACTTATATTGAAGAGTGTTCTAATATGTAAATTCTTTTAACACATTTGTACATTGCAATAGACATTTCCAGTAGAAGAATTTTCTGTATCAATCTGCAGCACCAGGATCGGAAACCAAAATTTATCTGCGACCTTAACCTTCCCAGAATAAACTACAATCAAAACTTGCTCATTGCAATAAAAACATGCAACCTTTTCATACTGTGCAGCCATTTTGCACAACTTGCATACACATCGGCAGTCGTGCACACATGAATGAAACACAAAAAAAACCAGAATGATATTCTCTACTAGGATACCTCGCTCGTATGGACAAGGTCAAGGCCCGGAGTCTTCCTTGGGAATGTGTCTCAGGCCTGTTCGAGAATTCACTGGTCGGTTATGCACCGGTGCTACCAGTTGCGGTCATTCTTCGGGTAAATGACGTCATGATTGTCAACTGGTTTTGGTTATCCTCACCACATCTGATTCCAAGCCAAGAAAACCAAAATACACATTGGCAACACTACGCTAATAACCGGAATAACCCCCCTCGCTAGCAGGGTCATTCTGGTTGAGCTCTGGTCATGCTGAGCAGACAACTGCTACATGACCGAAACGTTTTCGAACATGGTTATTTGTAGAGCTTCGCCTTTTCGAATGCTCTGGTCATGCACCAGTGTTACCAGCAGACAACCGATGAATTCTCGAAGGTGCCCTCTGCTTTCTATTCGCGGCGACTCCAGTTCCCCTCAGTCTATCAGCCCCTTTCCAGAGACTAAACACCTGTGAGGCACTGTTCGCAGTGATATTGATGGTTGTTACCTTTAGTCTGAAGAAGGGAGGATGCCATACTGTGATAGCCTGGGGGGGAAAAGTGCATCTGAGTGAAACGCAAACATTTTTTTTAACCTGCTAGATTGATCTGCAAGCTGTAAATCGATCTGCAGCATTCGCTGCCATGCTGCACGGTTTCTGCTACCAGGCAGACATCCATACTGAGAAACTTAACTTGTATAAAACTAAAAGATGCAGCTTACATTTTGCGATGAACTCGAACATTGTGCGCTTTGGCAAGTTATCTCTACTTGGTGAAGTAGCACAGTTTACCGGCAATTAGAGATTTGTTTTCAGAGTATCCAACAGATTTATTTGAGAAGGCAGAGATATGAATATTTCTGTCATTCCCAAAAAATCAGTTAGCATATTGCTCTTAAACTATACGGCTGAAATCCATAAAAGCACTGATCCAATCCTGTAATTTAGTAATTATTTTCATTTGAAATATTTAAAAACTTATTTTTGATAAAGCAACGTGAACAGGAGCAAATAAATAGATAAACTATATATTATAATATATTTGTATCTAACCAGTCATGAGATGTGGAAAAAAAGGGTTCACACACACACACACACAAAAACAACAACAAAAAAAAAGCACTAGTACTCTAGAACATATTTTATTTTTTTAATCTGTGGCGTTCGTAATAAGAATCTTGGGAGTCTGCTTAAAAAAATAATATACTAGTACTCGACTACATAAGGAACTTATCAATATTTTTTAAATTATAAAAGGTAAAAATAAAATCTTGAGATCCATTGTTAAAACATATCCAGTAATTTCTTAAAATCAGGGATTGCACATACATGTGCTACATGTAATAAATATATGTTAAAACATGCAATTCAATGAACTATTCAGCATTCTTGTGTACAGGGTGATTCAAAATTAGAGGGACAAACTACTAGGGGGGGTAGGTTATAACAAGACTGTCCAGAATCACATAGCGATGACAGGTCGGAAACATCGTCTTCTTGAATCTATTAATAATCACTTCAGAAGACATGTTGAAGTAACAGTGAAATTTCCGGACAGCAAGGTTTTTTCAAAAACTAATGCATCTTTCACAAATTGCATTCGATAAAAATTGATAATTCAGATTTTTTTTTAATTACTACATTGATGAAATTGTCAGCGGAGAGCCCATTCTTTATGAAACTTGGCTAAGAAATTAGATGCACAATTCAACACTTCTTCTAATGTGATTATTAACAGATACATGAAGAAGACATTTCCGACACCACTTTTTTTTCCCGACACCACATTTCTGAGCCATCTTGGTGTATTCTACCCTTCCTAAATGTTTGTCCCTCTAATTTTGAATCACCCTGTATACCACCTGTGAAAGAATAATGCCATGACACAAATGTTGTTCCTATGTTACTACTATTAAAAAAAAAATTATGTAAATTATCTTAAGTTAGGAGACTAAGTTTCCAAATTATGTGGCTCTTGGTGTATGCAATAGAATACAAATTTCTATAGAAGTTAAGACCTATTGAACTGCTTTTGTGAACGGTAAATTTTTTACCAAGCCAGCTTCTTGGAATTCGCCTAATATTGTTGCAAGGATATTGAGAAAGATATTCTTGCAAGTTATGCGAATTAAACAAGAAAGGTTATATCTTAAATGATAAAATTAACAAATTAGCACATTTAGAAGACAAGAAAAACTTAAATAATAAAGTTTTTTAAAATTGCTTGAGTATTATTATATTGACAGAAATAAATAATCAGGTAGTTTAATAAATTATACAACATTTTGCATAGTATGTTAATTAAACAAGATAATTTATAACATTTTAAGTAACTTTAATAAATGTAGCACACAAAGTAAAACATGCATAACTTAAAATAAATCATAAAGTTAGGTGAATATTAAGATGTACACAAAATATAAACACCTAATATCAACTGATGAAAATTAAGCACTTTTACATGTACTAATTAAGTACAACATGTTTCAGTAATATATTTAAACACTAACATAGTAAATGTAAGGTATCTTAATTAAAAGCACATTACAAGAAATCATGTGGTTTAAAAAAAAAGAAAATGTTATTGCAATGCACTCTGTATAACTGTGTAATGTGTATTAATCAGAAATGTTAGAAAGAATATGAATTGCAGCTCATGTATTGCAAAAGAGTATAATTAACATAAAGATGAAAAGAAACAACAAAACTTTAAATATATTCACAATAAAACTTAACATTCCAACTCTAACGAAAACATATATAAATCGCAAATTTACTTTGCGAGTTTAATCTGTATACCTTTGTACTAAAAATTATCTTTACAAAACTTGCTACTGAACTTATGTCGTTATTAAAATGTTTTAAAACACTTTTGCAAGTCCTTTGTTTTCAATTCAATCTCTTATATTGCTTAGCAAGGCTTAAACAACCACTTTCAGCTATTATGAGCTCGCTGTTAAAATCAAAACAAACTCGCTAGCTGCTAGCAGATGATGGGGTAGATCACGTTGCATCACGTGAAAGGACCCTATACAGAGACAAAAGCTAGAGGTTGAAAAACACTGCTTAAAAGAAAGGTTTTAAAAATATCTATGGAAAAACTTAAATCACTTACAATTTAGATTATAATTCAAGTGTTACGCTTTGCGAGGAAAAAAAATGGTGAAGAAAAATGCTCGTAAATCGAGAAACCCTTGCAAGATACTTGTGAAAGTTTTTGGCCAATTTAGATGTTACGGAAATGACACAATAAGTATTCAGTAGGAATCGACCAATCAGATTGCATATTTGCCAATTTCTCTTGCCACCATTTGTAACACTCACAAATAAAGTTGCGAAGGGTAAAAAGATCTCACAAATGGACTTCAGGATTACGAATGTTTTTTGTTTCGCAAATACAGAACATGAATATGCTCTTAACCCTTTGAGGCGCAACCCTTTCCCAATGCTGAAAAAAGGGCAGCCATTGCCATCGCTCGACTTAACTACCAGCAAGATGGCGGACGATCGAAATGTTCATCGCATGCCACAGATCTAGAGACCCTTTTTTGACGACAGCTGGCTGTGCTCGCGCACAGCCAGCTGTCGTCAAAAAAGGGTTCCACCCGAGTTTTTTTAGGGAGGGTGGTTGTGGGCATATCCAGAACCCTGATCCTTGTCAAGAAATAACACCACTGAAAAAGATAATCTTCTTCACTATGACTTTGAAAAAGTGACAGTAAACAGATTAAACCAGTTTATTATTATTATTATTTTTAAATTACCTATATCTAATGAATCGTGCAAACACCCCCTTGAAACTTTGGTATTGCTCTGGATTTGGTATTGTTTTTTTTTTTTTTTTCACAAAAATAAATAAATAAAATATTGTCCTGCTTACTTATTAAGGGGCCTCTTAATCCTTCCCAATTATATCTTCTAAGTATTTAGTTAAAGCCCTTTGAACAGTTTGCCTTTAAATACTCTAAAATTCAGACAAAGAAATTTCGGAGATTTTTCAGAAAAAATATTTCAAAGTTAACTTACTGGCATTTTTAAAACTCCACAATTTCAAATTCTTTAAATTCATTTAACCTTTGAGCTGAATTCAAGTGCGCAAAATAAAAATTGATAAAACCATTCAACTCAGCAAAATTTTCCATTAAAAAGAAATGTATTTTTAAATAACTTTTCTCCATTCGTTTAACATAGAATCATGTAACTAAGCAAAATTATGAAAAATTACATTTCACAGTATATTTAAATTACTTGTAAAAAAAAATCCAATTTCGTGATATGGGGAAAAATAGCCTTCACCATTAATTCATAACCATACTATCAGGATATAAATAGGTATCTTGATTATATTTAATCTTTTCAATACATGGATATAAATATAGTTGTTACATGATAAAATACCTATCACCGCCGTATGAAATATATTTCGGCTGCTTAGCACAGCCGTCTTCAGTCATCGCACACTTCACCGTCAATGGCAGTCTTGCCGCATCTCTTTTCTTCCTCTCTCTCGAACTTTCGCCTCATGCCGTCGCTCCAGACGATATCGATGTTGGCATGCATCATATCGTTGATGCTTTCCTCTGTCGCTGAAATTTCTAAGCTCTCACGGATATAGGCATATATTTTATTGTTGTAATTAGCTATTTCCTTAATATTTTCAAAGTCTATTGTTGGATTTTCATTCGCTGCTAAGCGAGCTAGGGCAGTGTTTTGTTTATTGTATTTAATATCATGATATGCTGAAATTCTCTTACTTTGCGTTTAGAAGTGTGCGATGACTGAAGATGGCTGTGCTAAGCAGCCGAAATATATTTCATGCGGCGGTAATAGGTATTTTATAATGTAACAACTATATTGTAAACCGACGTAATTCACCTTTTTAAAGTTTTTAATGGATATAAATATTTTATTCTTTAACAAAGAACAAAGTAAACGTTAATTTAAACTACTATTTGCAGTCAGCTGAACTCAGATTTCTGCAGTTAAACATAAGGAATTAAATATGTCTTAATAATTATAAAAGAAAAAAGAAAAGAAAACTGTTTCCATTCCCCCCCCCCTTTCCCAAAGGTTTTCAATTTTTACTTCATAACTGGTGTCCCTTATGTCCTACCTTCATGGCAGGATCACTCCTGTCATGAAGATAGATAGGATAGGAAACACGAGTAATGAAATAAAGATTTAAAATATTTGGAAAGATAGAAAAAGAAAAATGGAAACACTTGTTATACTGTGTTCTCTTTCAAAGAATAAACTATTTATATCTATGTCATAAAAAGTATAATAATGTGAAATAACATAATCTGTCTTAATTCGAAAAATAAAAATAAAAGTGAAAACTGCATTTCTTTCTTCCTTTTTCTGTCACCAAGCTTTACAAATTATACTTCATAAATATTTATTACACTATATCCTTGATTTCTCAAAGTCGAAGGGACACCAAATAAAAATCGAGTTTTTGAGATTTCCAGGTGGAATAAAAGAGGGTCGATTAGTCAGGAATAGGATATTTATAAGTGATATCAAGGTTACATTGTACTACTTAAATGTGAACCCTTATCTCATGCACATCCACTAAAGGAGGAAAAAAAAAAAAAAAAGTCTGGAAAAGCTTTTAACAAAATTCTGTCTTAATTTAATATGTTGTTCTTGCTTGAAATTGAAAATTGTATGCAAATTAACTTTTTTTACTTTCCGAACAAGTACCATGTAAGGAAAGTATTGTAATCATGAAAAAAATTTGAATTCGAGATTTTGGTGTGTTTACACGTTTTGAGGTCTTCTGAATTCATTCATGCTATTTTCAAGAAATGTATGTGTGTATGTGAATGAACACGATAGCTCAAGAACGGGGCATTCGACTGAGCTCAAATTGGGCATATATGTTATAAACCACCATCGTAAGACCGGTATTGATTTTGATGTATATAGGACTTATAGTTTTTCTACAGAGCTACGACAAAGATTTCTTTTACATTATGGCCTATGGGGAGAAATTCTTGAAAGTGTGCTAGCGTTTAAACGGTACATTCGATTGAGCTCAAATTGGGTATACATGTTATAAACCACCATCGTAAGACAAGTATTAATTTTGATGTGCATAGGACTTATAGTTTTTCTACAGGGCTACGACCAAGATTTCTTTTACATTATGGCCTATGAGGAGAAATTCTTGAAAGTGTGCTAGCGTTTAAATGGTACATTCGATTGAGCTTCAATTTGGTATCTATGTTTGAATTATTCATCGATTAAAATTTATTTAAATGCTTGGTAATGATCTTAATCGTAAGTGTTTGGAAAGTCGAGTGGAGTCACTCCAGATTTTTTATGATACACATAGATGAAGATTATATATAAGCATCAAAGAATGTTACAAGGCAGATACAGTGTAATTTCTTTGGTCAAATAATATTACTTAAAGTAAACGAACATGCCTATTGCAGATAATTTTATGAAAGAGTTCTTTATGACATACAAAAGGTTATTGTAATGTGTTGAAAACATGCTTGCAGACATGACATTTCTTGCCTGAATGACGACGTCTATTGAGAACTGCTTCGTGAGAAAAAGCTTTCTGACATGTCACAGACATAGTTTCTGATCTGGGCTATGCAAATCTAAGTTTCCTTTAGGAGGGAATGCTTTCTGGACTATGCCACTTCCTCCATGAATACGCAGATGCATCTTCAAGCTTCCTTCCCAATAGTAAGCTGTTTGACATATGTTACACACAAAAGGTTTCTGCTTCGTATGGGCACAAACATGCAAATTTAAGCTTGTTTTACGAGTGAATCCTTTCTTGCACGTGTCACAGACATGAGGTTTATCTCCCGTATGCGTAGATAGATGTTTATGGTAGCTATCCTTCTGAGAGAAATCTTTTTGACATATGGCACACACATATGGTTTCTCTTTTGAATGAGTACGAAGATGCATATTTAACATTACTTTATGAGAGAATGTCTTATTGCACATATGACACACATAAGAGTTATCTTCTAAATGCGTACGCAGATGTGCATCAAAAACTTCTTTTCGAGCGAAAGCTTCTTGACATATGTCGCACACATATGGTTTTTCACCAGTATGGATACGGAAATGTACCTTCAAGTTACCCTTACGGGAGTAATCTTTTTTGCATATTTCACACACATAACGCTTCTTGCTGGTATGATCTACTTCATGAGACTGGCTTTTCGCGCACATCCTGCGTACAGTATTTTTTTCTTAGTACGATCACAAATATGTTCACTCAAGTGATAGTGTTAAGAAAAAGCTTACAGCTCAGAAACGTTGCCTGCATGAATCAACCATTAGATGAGGATGCTGAGGTGAATGAAACGAAGGCACAGAAATGACTTTGGAAAATGAATAAAATACTTTTAGCTGTAATGTTGAACAAGAGAATCAATTCACTTTCAAAGGATTAAAGTCGAGGATTTCCATGTTTTTCTTTTTTAATCTATTGAGCTATGTGCATAAATGAGTTAGAAAAACAAAAATTGCCTGATTTTTCTTGGCGTCCAAATCGCAGGAGACAAAATATAGGTACTTCGAATCAGATTGTATGCAATGGAGTTAGCAAATACTGAATGGTTTTCCCATTTGAGATGATTTCGAAGAATGATTTTATCTCCGCTTCTATGTATTTTTAAAAGACTATGTGAGAAAAGAATGAATCTTGAATAAGATTTGAATTAATGAAGTATATAAATCAGTTCCTGCTTAAAAAGTAAATTCATAGCTTTAATGCTGTATTATGGTGTGGTTTTACAGGATATTTTTTTGTCTGTTTTTAAAATTCACTTTGCGCCATTCAAAAACCAAAGAGAATTGTCAAGGGAACTATGAAGAACTGAAGACTGAATTTATAAGCATGAAGAAATTGCTGATCCAGGGTATAACTCTTGCAATCTGTAAGAAAGAAATAAAAAAAGAATGAGAGAAATTAAAGTAGATGTGTCTAACACAATATACACAAGAGAATAATATTGATTTAGGATCCTTTTATGCAGGGCTAGTGTTTTACACGCAAATCACGCTTAATTTTTAAAAAATTGATTCATTTCTTGAACTGCAAGTCAAACTTTGACTCACAAAATTTAGGTTACCTGAAGACATTCTACCCATTTTTGGGAAAAAGAACCTCAAGCATTTATATATTTTAAATTGCACACTAAACTGCTATACAGTGAAACTTCTCTGGAGTGTCCACAATTCATTCAAATCTGTTGTAAAGGAAGGTGGTCACTCAAAGAAGTATACAAAAAAGAAAGAAAAAAAGGTAAAAAATAGCGGACTATAGTCCGTATACGGTGCATTGTTTACATATCGATGTTTTTGTTTACAAATCCTTGGCGAACACTCTGACGCTAGAGTGAGCGTTGCACCGCCAAAGTGTAGTTACCTGCCGGGGGTATTTGTGACTGGCAACCATAAAGAATACGTGTTTCGTCAGGTTTGGGAATTTGAAATGGTTTCTGTTGTTGACGGAAGGGAATGAAATGTGTTATTTTAATATATGAAACGAATTTGTGCGTGTTTGTTAGAAATATAGTGTGAATATAACAGCTAAATAAAAGAAAGCATGCTGGTGTTACGTTATAAGCCGTTGGGTGTTGGGGACATTTCTGAGCGGTTATTTAAAAAAATATAAAGGTAAGTGCTCTTTTTTAACAAATCTTTGCAATGTTTAAGGTTTTTAATGTGAATTTTAAATTGATATTTGATGTGTTTATGTTTTCGTAAGTGCTATTTACGTGCTACCCTAATCAGACTGACTTTATAAGAGGTGTACAACTAGGTTGTTTATCAACCGATGTTTTTTTGAGTTGAAAACGGGCCAGTGTTTGCCCAGTTTACATTAGCTGTGCAACTAGGTTGCTGAATCCACTGAGGTTTTTTTAGTTAAAAACGGTCCACTGGTTGCATAGTTTACATAGCTGTACAACTAGGTTGCTGAATCCACTGAGGTTTTTTTTAGTTAAAAACGATCCACTGGTTGCGTAGTTTAAATAACTGTACAACTAGGTTGCTGAATCCACTGAAGTGGTTTGGCTTTTTTAGTTAAAAACGGTCCACTGGTTGCATAGTTTACATAGCTGTACAACTAGGTTGCTGAATCCACTGAGTTTTTTTTAGTTAAAAACGGTCCACTGGTTGCATAGTTTACATAGCTGTACAACTAGGTTGCTGAATCCACTGAGGTTTTTTTGGTTAAAAACGATCCACTGGTTGCTGATTTTAAATTGCCTGTTACTGAATTTGCAGACGTTCTTTTGGTTAAATATGGACGTTGTATTTTGTTTTATGTTTTTGTAAGTGGAATATATGTGCAATTTTAATGTGTTAAAATACTTTGCTGATCGAGCAAAATGGTTGGCGACAGTCGCTGAGCTTGGCGGTTGCCAAGCTCCAGCGGCTGTCGCCGTGTTTACATGAGGTGCGCACCGGCTTGTATGATTTTACCAAAATAGCCTTTGTTTAGTTACATGTAAAATTGCATACTAATAAAGAAACTATCCAAACATATTTTTAAAAATTTAAATAAATTGTTATGAATTCATATTGTTTTATATTCTTTTTTCCTGTCTCTGAGAGTACTTCTCTTTAGACATTACTCCTTAAATCTGACAAAAGAGCATTTATCCTGATATTCTACATGCATTCTGAACTTACCATAATAAAATCTATTTGCTTTAAAATTTTCATTTTTGTGTTTTCCCACGATGAAATGTAATCACTAACTTCCTCTGTGAATTTCATTTTTCGGGTGACTTGATCACAACAATATGCTGCACTAACAGTAAAATAACTCATTTCTTAGACATATCTCTTGCCCAACCAGGGTGTCAAAAATCATGATTTCAAAGAAAAAAAAATTATTTTATTTAAATCAGATATTTTAATATAAAGTCAGAATTTTAAAATTGAGTTTAACTATTTTATATAAAGAGTACAGACGACTGGCGAGTGCCTAGTTGTTGATAGTACAAATCTGTCAATAAAATATATTTTGTCATGCAAATAACATAATTTTGCTCTAAGTGGATGATATTGGAAGCATAACAAAATTGACAGATTATATAGTGACCTAGTTTACAAATTTAAAAGTTTAAGATTTCAGAAATAAAACTTTCCAGAAATGTTATAGTCTCATATCACAGGTAATAACGGTTCCGTATCCAGCGCTGTTTACATATCGATGTTTATGTTTACATGTTTCATTTGGTGATCGTTCTGGCACCATCCTGGGCGATGCACAGCGGGAGTAAAGAACCCTGCCAGTGGTAGTTTTGACTGGCAAACATAAAAAAAACTTGCATCGTCAGTTTGGGAATTCGAAACTGTTTTATGTTATGGATGGAAAGGAATGAAATATGTTACTGTATAAAAATAAAGTGTGTGTGTGTGTGTTTGTTAGAGAAATATGGTGTGAATATAAGACTAAATAAAAGAGAGCATGTTGGTTTAACGTTATAAGCCCGTGTTTGTGTTTATTAGAAATGCAGCGTGAATATAAAACTAAATAAATGAAAGCATGCTAGTTTTACTTTATAAGCCGGTGGGTGTTAGGGACATCACATCGTCATCCTCAGTGAGTAGCCATTTTCGCAAATAGAAAGCCGGCTTTAGGATTACAATGCCTTAACTTCCGATCGTCAAACGGCAGTTACCATAAAGGCTTCCTTATCACGCCAAGAAAAACTCACTAAAAAGGACTAATACTAAGGCTGTATCCCAGTAGTATAAGGTTTTTGAGTTATTTTGTAGTGAGTTTGATTTTTTCTGTTAGTACAATTTTAACAGAAGTTAGCGCAATTTTAATTTGTTTGTTAATAATATTTGAGTTTGCTTTGTTGTTCATGCAAAATGATTGGCGATAGTCGCTGGGGCTTGGTGACGACAAGCTCCAGTGACTATCGCTGTGTTTATATAGTGCCCTGGGCAGCTCGTTCAAAATTTCCAAAATCGTATGCTGATAAAAAATCTGGGAATTATCTGATAATTGAATCGGAGCACCTTCGATATACCCCCTACCTTGATTTTTGGCGACTTTTTTTTTGGCGCCAAGGCCGTTTTCTACGGCGCCAAAAATGAAAGTGAAGTGGCCAAAAATGCCGTTATCGACGGCGCGAAAAATAAAAAAATGGCCATGAAACCACTTCCGAAAGCGGAAAAACTATAAGAATTAGAAGATTTCCACAAAAAAATTTAGGGTTAAAATGTAAAAATGGCCGCGAAGCAACGTTTTCAGAACCGAAAAAAACTGAGAATTAGAAAAATTCTACAAAAAATTTAGGGTTAAGAATGTAAACAACAATAAAATCAAGAAAATTTAAGAATTCATGAACGTAGAATTCGCGTTTTCGAACAAGAAATTAGAAATAGAAAAATTGTAGAAATAATTAAGGGTTAGGAATCTAAACACGAATAAATTCAAGGAAATTTAACAATTGATGGACACAGAAATCGCGTTTTCTAGCAAGAATTTAGGGTTAAAAATTTGAAAAAACCTAAATTTCACAAATAATGGGATCCCTCAACCCCCCGTTTTTGTTTTTTTTACGAAAAAGGTAGTCAGGAAAACTGGAAATAAGGAATCGAGTAGAGCATTTTAAGAAAAAAGCCAAAAACTGTGAAGCCATTCGCCTGTACAAATAGTGCAGTTACCACGATGTATAACGCGAAACAATATTATACGTTAGCAAAAATATCTCGGAAAGGTTAAGCTCACACTCCGAAAGGATGTCTCCCTCAAAAAATCCAAAAACTTCTCCTGGTCCACTAACAAATAGCTCATAACAAAAATTATATTAGCTACACCTTTCTTCCCACACGTGGGATTTTTATCAGACCACTTTAACGTTAAATTTTGTTCAAAAATACCCTGCTAATTTTCAATTACATTAGCTACGGAGGTTCTTAAAAAATCATAAAATCCTAACCAAAAATATAAAAAAAGTACAGTAAAATATCAAAAGATCACAGTACCTTTGCAGAAGTGCTTTCGTCAACTTACTACCTCTCTCTAAAAATGTGAAAAAAAACTTCTCACAAGCTTCCACGTGCAGGAGCTATTGCATCACGGCGCTCTGTCATTGGCCCAGTGTTGCCATATTTTAAAATCGAAAAATACTACAGCCATGTATAAAAAATACTACTCGATACTACAAAAAGAAATTTAAAATACTACAAAAAATACTATGTTAAAAATCTTGATTTATCTCCGTTGTCGAAGGGTAAATAACATAATTTAAGGACAAGCGCAGGGAGATATCTAAAATATGTGTACTTACAATTTATTCTTATTATTTCAAGTATTTGTTGCATCACTTTCAAGAAGTGGCGGCATGTAATATACTTGCAACTTTACTTTCTCCAAATTAGCAACCGTTGTACTTTTAATACTATTTACTAGTTGCACGTTGTACAGACTAATTAGAATGTTTACAAAAAAATCATGCCTAATTACAATAATCAAACATCAGATAGTGAAATTGAGGATATGAAAGAATGGGAAAGGGATGATAATTTTTAAATTTTATGAGAAGGGGAGTGGTGTGTAAATTTTTCTTTTTTAATTTGAAGGAATTTGAGAATTTTGGATTTAGTTTTTTAAAGGTTTAAGTCCTTTTTAATGATGTTTTTGTCGCATTTTAACTAACATTTTAGAGAATACGTATATTGAATTTAAACGTATGTACCCACAGTCAAGGGATATTTTTTTTTTTTAAGCTTATGTTGTATACTTTTTTAGTGATTTGAAGTTTCAAGGTAAGTGTATTTTTCATTTAATTTCTTATTTTGAATAGAGCAGTTTCAACCACGTGACCGGCACTAGACTCAACCAATAAAAGCTAGTTTTTGAAGTGAACGGTAGAACGAAGCGCAACCAATAAAAGCTCGTTTTTGATTGACGTCTGTCCACCAGGAACTTGAATGACCAATACGAACCCCATATTATTCCACCAGGATAGAATAGTGACGTAATCTGAAACTGTCTTATAATGGTAAATTTGTTGAAAAAAAAAAAAAAACGCTAAGAAACGCATTGACGCCAAAAAAAAGTCGCTAAATATAGCTGCTCCCGCTAACGAACTTTTCCCCTTTTTAAAAGAAAAATATTTCTTTCATGCATCATTTAAAAAATACCGGAAATATACTACATTTTATAAAATACCACAATAAATACTACATCCTTATTTTAAGTGAAAAAATACTACCGTAGTATTAAAAATACTACGTCTGGCAACACTGCATTGGCCGGCCAGCATAGGTTGCCATAAATAGCATCCCCCCATTCTCGCCAACGAAATTCGTTTGGGAAACCAGAAAATCCCTTTTATCGCCATGCTTGGCGCAAAAAACGCAATCTTTGGCGCGAAAAAAAGGTAGGGGGTATATCGAAGCTAAGCCATTGAATCAGTTGGTCAAGCTTAAATCTGTCGCTAATGTAATTTGGCAAATAAACCATATAAATAATGTAATTGGCAAGTTTTTGTGTCACAAAAAAAGCTTTTGAAAAATTATCAAACACATGTACCCAAACAACAAATAACCAGCACAGAAGACTACGAAGGAATGGTTAAATTCAAAAGATATATTTATTACAAACACAGCCACACACACACACACAAAAAAGAAAGCGATCAATCTTTCTATTTTTGCAAAGGAATCAATTTGAACAGTATGCTTACCTGTGCGAATCGTTAGGAAAAGCTTTATAGTTAACTTCAATAAAAACTTGATAAAACCGCATGGAAAATGTTTTATATTTCGTCTTACATTCATAAAATGAAATTCATAAATAAGAAGCTTGGTTAATACATTGAAAAGGAAATAACACAATAAGCGAGAAGAAATGCAAGCATCATATTTTCCTCTGGAACTGAATCATTCACATCATATTGAATCAAACTCCCTCATGGAAGTTGACCATGGGGTCTATTCGCGATCTCAGGACTTGAATACGCCATCTAGCGGCCTAACTAGAACTACTATGTGGCAGGCTTGCCTGGCCAGCTCAGCTCAGCTTACATACTTACATATTACTGTTTTGAGACGCGCTTATTTCAAATGTGTGTAATTATTGTTTTTTTTTTTTTTTTTTTTTTTTGCCAAAATATATTATGGGTAACGACAAAGTTAATTGCTGTGTTCCTCAGTGTGATTCTAAGGGGAGAGATATTCCTCGACCCAGTTTCCACAGATTTTCGTTAATTAAAAGAAATCAAAACAATTCATCCGAAGCGACCACGCGGAAGCTTAGGAGACAATGGATTAACGCTCTGAAAATTGGCAAAAAAGTATCGGACAGAATGGTTGTTTGTGGGAAAACATTTTCGTTAGAGTAATTTTATACCAAGAAGTATGTAATAATATACTTTGCCGTTTTTTCTTTAATGTTTGAAAGATCTAGTCATAAATGCTTGGAATAATTTTATGAACACAATTCCAAATGCATGTCCTAAATTATTTCTATGCTATTTATATTGATTTCTATATTATTTATATGTATACTTTAATATGTACGTTTAAAGGTTCTGTTGAAAATTAGAATTTCTGGTTCGTTTATTTTATTGACGGATGAAATGGACACAAAAGAAACCTTTTTAAATAACAACGCTTTTAATCACAACGTCAGTTTTTATTTTAACACTTTTCACACCTTTTATAACGATAAGCATAAAAAAAATAACATCACGGAAAAAACTCAAAATTCAAAGATATTATTATTGTTGCCACAAACATTTCCAATAAGGCACCGTTACAACCATTGAGTATACACGTTCCTCAACATCCTCCCACCTTGCAATTTTCTAAAATTGCAACATATTCCTCGTTCAGTTCAGAGATCCAGCCGATGAGGAACTTTTACTCGTCTACCGACTCTGGTGGTAATAGGTTTGTCCGCTATAAAATATTCAGTAACTGGCTCAGGTTTCTTTGTTTCATCACTCTGCTGATCCAGAGATTTTTCTAGAGGGAAGGATTTTGCAGGGTCTGTGATTTGATCTGGATTTGGGAACACATGAGATTGATCATGCTGAGTTAGGTCTGCAGGACGAGCCACTTCTAAAGAATAGAGGTTTTGGACGGGTCTTATCTTTTCCCCGTGAGCCGTTTTTACCTTCGCTACTCTTACATGACCATCTGGGCCTGGAAACACCTGTACAACAAGCCCCAAAGGCCAATTGATGCGTTTCTCCGGAGTTCCAATCAGCACCACATCACCCACTTGTAATGTGTCTCCTCTTCGTTCTCCTCTATGGACTAACATGGCCAAGTATTCATTTCTGAATCTCGAGCGTAAATCAACTCGGAGCTTTTGTAGGTACCGCAAACGGCGATTTAAGCTGTTACCATCAATAGTATCCAGATCATTGACTTCACTATGCGGAATTCCTTGAAGAAAATGTGAAGGTGTTAAGGGCTTTAGCTCTGTCGTTTCATCCTCTAAGTAAGTCAGTGGTCTTGAATTCATGGTCGCTTCGCAGTCACATAATATAGTTTCTAATTCAATATAACTAATCGTTTTAGAGCCCAAAACTCGTCTTAAAAGCTCCTTTACCATCCGCACCAACCATTCCCAAAATCCTCCCCACCAGGCAGCGGTTGGAGGATTGAATTTCCACGTAATCTTCTCAATTGTTGAAAACTCCATTACTTTCTTCCAATCCAGTTCGCTTAAAGCATTACTGGCCCCCACAAAGTTGGTACCGTTGTCTGTATAATAACGCTTACTCTTCCCCTTCTGGCTATGAATCTTCTGAGTGCCATTATAAAGGAATCTGTTGATAAAGACTTCGTTAATTCGAAGTGCACAGCACGATAAATGGCACACGTAAAAATTACGATCCATGCCTTTTCACCTGACAACACGTAGAGTGGGCCAGCTAAATCGATACCGGTAACCTCAAAAACTCCAGCATATTTTATACGGTCCTTTGGCAGGGGTGCGAATGGCGGCTGGATGGACTTTCCTTTGAATCTTCTGCAAATAACACATTTAGAGCAAATTCTCTTCACAAGTCGTCTCGCACCGACAATCCAATAATTTTCTCGCAAGTTGGAGATCAATGTCCTTGCACCTGCATGTTGGAATCGCCGATGTTTCTGTTCAACTAGGCGATGAACTAGTGTATGATTTCCTGGCAATAGGATGGGACACTTAAAGTCTTCGTTTTCTTCACCTAAAACTAGTTTAGTTCTTACTCGAATAAGTCCACAGCCATCCCTAAATGTATGTATACCCTTTAAGGCCTTACCATTTGTATTATGAAAACTTTCAGTTTGTATCAAATATAACAACCTTTTTTCTGCAAAACTCACTTCTTCTGAGGTTAACTCTTTACATTTTGTATTTTCCCCATGACGAGTGATAATGAAAAATCTATAGATCCAAGCTAACACCCTCACATTCTTATAATAGCTAGAAAATCGAGTAAATGCATCAGTGAAGTTCGGGGTCATGCAGGAAATGCTAGAAACCACGTTTTTCCTTCTCTCTGAATCGACTGTTTTTTCATCGACTTCTGCCACTTCATACATAGGCCATTTATTTTGCTGCTGTTTAAGCCAGCCGGGTCCCTCCCACCATCTACTCTGTAGCAATGTTTTGGCATTACACCCTCTAGAAGGAAGATCTGCTGGATTGATTGAGCCCTGTATATAATGCCAGTCTTCGGGATTCGTGCATCTTCTTATTTCAGCAACGCGATTTGCCACGAAAACACTCCAGTGGGAATCCCTTTTTATCCAAGTCAAAACTGTAGATGAATCACTCCAAAAGTACGCTTGGCATCTTGTCAGACTGAGAGCAGAAATGACTTGACAATACAAACGAACAGCTATAAGTGCCCCAAGCAACTCTAATCTAGGAATAGTTACTTCTTTGGTAGGCGCTACCCTTGATTTACATAATACCAACTGTATCGAAGTTTTGTCTTTAAAAGACGCACGCAAGAAAACGCATCCTGCATAAGACACCTTACTTGCATCACTGAAGCAATGTAGAGTAATAGGGCATTCATCAAAGGGTCCCATCACAAGTCTTCTTGGAATTTTACAATAGTTCAAGAAATGTATCCTTTTGAGCCAAGCTTGAAACTCCTTCTCTATGTTTTGTGGAAGATTTTCATCCCAGGAAAGTTTCATCTTCCATGTTTTTTGCAGAATCAGTTTTGGAATTAACGTTGTCGGACTAGTAAATCCTATAGGGTCGAAGATCCTTTGTGAAACTGACAACAGAGATCTCTTTGTATGGACATTCTCAGAAAAGGTCAAAGGGGGTAAACTGCAATAAATTTCATCACTTTCAGTGTCCCAGGAGAGCCCCAGAATTGAAACTATCTTTTGATCGGAAGTCATGCTCATGCTTCTAAATGGTGCAGCAATCCACCCTCTAAGGTCAAATCCTCCTGAAGACATCAAAGTTCGAGATTCTTCTTTGAATGTGACTACTTCCTCTTCAGTTTCGAAACTGGCAACACAATTGTCGACATAGAATGATGCCTTCAATCTAACCGCTGTTCCTCTTAAATCCTGCGGAGCATTATCCAAATGATGGGAAATTGTTGCTCCCAACAAGAATGGACTTGAGGAAAGTCCGAACGGAACACGACAGTGCCTATAGGTAACTATTTCGTTTCGACTAGTATCCTTCCACCATAGGAATTTCAAGAAGTCTCTGTCCTTAGCACACAAGCTAATTTGCAGAAAAGCCTTTCTTATGTCAGCGGTAACACCAATTGCACGTTGTCGGAATTGCATCAAAAGGTTTGGAAGGCTTTTTATCATATTAGGTCCTTTTTCAAGACAAGCATTTAAGGAATTACCATCTTCATGCTTTAACGACGCATCGAAAACAGGTCGAATCTTTGTAGTCAGACTGGAATTCTTGATTACCGCTTGATGAGCTAAATAGTGACCCGTAGCACCATTATTTGGAGCTATTTCTATTATACCTTCCTCGTGCCAGCTTTTGATAGCAACATCGTATTCTCCAAAATATCCTATTTTCTGAAGTCTTCGGGTATTAGAGATAAGCCTCTTCTCCGCTTTGGCTTTGTTATCGCCAAGAATCCGATGGCTATCCTTCCAAGGCAAACAGACTTCATATCTATTGCCTTCGATTACTTTGATATTTTCTTGAAAGTATTTGACAGTTTCAGCATCTAAATCCTCTTTTGTCTTTACTTCTACCGGATCTTTTATGCCAATTGTCTCTAGATTCCAAAGTTCAGTGAGATCTAAATAGCAAAGTCCGACGGTATCGAGCAAGGTAGCCTGATTATTCACCGGGCCTTGTAGTGTCCAACCGAGCTTTGTTTCAATAGCAATGAGGTTTCTATCGATCTGAAGGACATTATTTTTCATCAATTGCCCAGAATAATCTGCTCCTATTAACAATCCGATCTCTGGAGCATCTCTTCTAGAATCATTAATTTTAATCTTATATTTCCGAAGTAAGGAACTTATATGTTTGAATTTCACCCTTGGAATGTATCCGCAAATTTTGTCTTTATCTAGAACCGATAATTCGTATTTAAATTCATCGTCCATACTTCGTATCTCTATATCAAAAATTCCATGTGCCTGAAACTCCGTTTCAACTCCTCCAAACAGATTGTGACTTAAAGTCTCCTGATCTGACGGATTTAAACCTAGTCTCCTTACTATGTCTTTCCGTACGTAAGATCTCTGTGAACCACTGTCAAAAAGTGCTCTCACAAGTTCTGTTTTCCCATTATGAACAATCTTCACCACTATAGTTGGCAGAAGTGTTGTTTGCATTTTTGGGTTAGACAACAATGTTTCACTCGTTTCATTGGAAAGTTTAGGTTGTTCCCTTTTAGGATTTCTAGAACCTTTTAATTCTCTGCACATCACCGTCACATGACGTTTGTTACAAAATAAACATTTCACAGAACTTTTACACTTTTCGGAACCGTGGCCAACTTTTAAACAGTTAAAGCAAGCCTTTTTCTTCCTTAGTAAATTTTTCTTATCCTCCAGTGAGAGATTGTGCAACTTAAAGCACTCGGAGGAACTATGTGTTTCCTTATCACACCATATGCAAGATTGAACTGGTTTCTTCTTTGAGTCTCCTGTATAAATACAGGCAGCTGTGGCTGGAACAGAGCCAACTTTGTCTATAGTAGAAAAGCCTGTACGTGCCAAATGAAGGCGCTCTTCACTCTCAACTTCAATACGTAGAAAATTCAATAAATTTTCTAAGTTTTCAGTATGTGCGTTACTTTCTTTACGCTGACGAGATCGCTCCCATGCCCTCAGTATTTCTTCCGGTAGTGTAGACTCTACTAGAGGGTACAGCATCGCTGCATAAATTTCACTTTTTACCCCTAACGTCTCCAAAGCTCTCAGTTGAGTTTCTAACTTATCATATAAATTGGATAGAGTCATACTTCCATCTTTCGCTGCTTGAGCTAAAACCAATCGTAAGAGTTCGCGAACGTAGATTTCTACCAGTAATTCGTCGCGAGCAAACCTGGATTTTAGCTGTTTGATAGCCTCTTTATAATTTGCACCTGAGGGAGGATAACTATCTATGAGCTCTCTTGCTGGGGAACCAATGACAGTAGCCTGCAATAAGTACTGGAATTTATCGTCATCATCTATATTTACATCTTCATCTATTTTCTTAAATTGTCCCCAAAATCCTAACCAATTTCGGGTTTCCCCATTAAATTTTTGAAGCTCCAACTTCGGGAGTTTAAAATTTCTCTTTGTAGAATTTTCTAGAATTCCAGGTATAACTACAGGAATGGAATTCGCTATTTTACTTTCTACTTTTGTTTTTAAACTGATGTATTTATCGTGATATGTTTCATTAGTCTCAAAATCAGTCAAATACTCGTTTTCGTTTTCAGATTTCAGCAAAATATCAGAGATTTCTGACTGAACTTCATCTAGTTTATTGAATTTACTTTCTAACTGCGAGTTCAATACTCGGAGTTGATCAACATCTATGTCATATTTCCGAATCTCTGCTTCTAAAGCATTGGCAGCATTTGTAAATGACTGCCTTAAGGGCTTACGCTTTCGTAATAAATTTTCCATATTTAAAAACTTTCACAATAGTATATTCAGTTACTGAACTTACTTGCTTATAGCTTTAAGGTGCAACCGTTGTTTCGTTTCCTTTAGATCGCCATTTCGTCCTGTCGCGGACGCCACTTGTTGAAAATTAGAATTTCTGGTTCGTTTATTTTATTGACGGATGAAATGGACACAAAAGAAACCTTTTTAAATAACAACGCTTTTAATCACAACGTCAGTTTTTATTTTAACACTTTTCACACCTTTTATAACGATAAGCATAAAAAAAATAACATCACGGAAAAAACTCAAAATTCAAAGATATTATTATTGTTGCCACAAACATTTCCAATAAGGCACCGTTACAACCATTGAGTATACACGTTCCTCAACAGGTTCTATACTATCCTGTAAATCGACAGGTTTTGACATGTGGTGTTAAAAAAGTAAAAACCTCCGTGTTAGATTTAACAAAATACCAATCTAATGTTACATATTAAACGTTTTCTAGGATTTATGTACTTAATTTGAAGCTAATAGATCAATATATTAATGTTAAATGTTAAGAACTTTTCTAAACAGCTTCACAATATTTACTCAGAAATAACCTTATTGAAAGATAATTTTATCGCACTGCTGTGAGCCCCTCTTATACCTAAATGTCACCCCCAATTGAGAATTGAGGCTTTGCATTGATATCTTTAGTGTTGTGTTAAGATTCTACCCAGTGCTGTTTTAAAATGTATAGATATAGGGGTAGTACTCTTTGTTGAATGTGTTAACATTGATATAGTTACTATATAATATGTGATAAAGGTACTAAGATATTTTTTATCTTGGATGCTTTTATATTGTTTGTCTCTTCTCCCCTTAAAAGTATTGAGAGCCCCCTTTCTGTTAAAATCAGAAAGTAATTGTGTGTTAGTGTTGTTCTCTTTCAAATTGTCTGAACTAATTTCAGTAAAAAATTTAGCATCACAGAAAAACAAAAAATCAGAAATGTCTAAACAACCATCATTATTTTGGTTTAAATTTTAGCTGTTTATGATTTTGGATGAAAAATGTTGTAATGTGAAAAATATCTATCATTCTGCATTTTTAAAAGATTGACAAAATTCTGGCTGTAAGTCTTCAACAGAGATTCTTCAGCTTTCTAGCTGATTTCAGCTTTTTGTGAATAAAGAGGAAATCACTTTTTTGTCTTTTTTCTCTGAAAATTCTGTACTGACAAAATTGCCATATGGGTCATTCCATGTCAAATCAACGAGGCTCACAACCTGACCCACACAGAATTCAATGAAATTTGGTATGATAGTTGTATCTATAGAGAAAAAAATTAATGTGAAATTTCTAGTCCATATCACTTTTAGTTTTTGAAATATTTAATTTTAAAGTTTGTAAAATTAATGCAATTTCAGAAATTCTTGCACTATACAATTAGCTCCAATTTCTCTCCTAATTATCATAAAAATTCAATTAAAGTGTCTATAGAAAGTAAAGAGGTTGCTCTTTTTTATCATATGTAACATGATTAAATTTTTTAAATTTTTAATTTAAAGTTCATCATTTTAAATTTTTAAAATTTCAAAAAGTATATTTTTAATTTTTTTTAAAAATTATGTTATTCTTCTATTTATTGTTAACAATATCTGAAAGTTTTATTATGGGATTACCATGGGTTTTCGAGTAATAAATTTAAGAAAATTGCTATCATCTCGATTTAATAACTACAAAAGAAAATTTTTGTATTTTAAAATAAAATTACGTTTTTAACTTAATATAAGAATTTTGAGAGAGAACAAATAATGTTGATAATGTTTTTCAACACTTTCATTGGGGGTACACACAAGGCAATGTCTCTCCCCCCCTCCCCAATAAAAAAATAGAATTTTACTAAAACAATTATTTGTTTTTAAAATTTCAAGAGCAGTTGAGTCCAAATTTGTTTTTGCTGTGGGTTTTAATGAGGGTGCTTTCAAAGTAGGAAAGGGGGTGTGCCTCCCCACTTTTAATAGGAATTTTCAGAGTTTGTCTAACAAAATTCCATTTTTCTTTTTCATTAATAATTTAAAAAAATCATTATGTTTCATAAAATGCTTTCACTATTCCTATGAGTTACAACTATTCCTTTAATTGTCAATTTTTAAATAATAACATTTTCAGGTTAAAAAATAAATAAAAATAATAATTACAGTAAGATGTTATTTTATGTTGCATGCATATTCTGAACTATTAAGTAAATATTTCAAGTGTTACCTTTAATTGATGTGTATTTTTAAAAAAATTGAGTTTTAAATTTCAATGCAGTAAGGAAAACTTACAACTTGCAGATTATGCAAAAAGTAAAATAAAAAAGGAAGTAAACCATTGTGTGATTTTTCCCTCAAATTTATTGGATGCAAATAGCATTTTTTTTATCATATAATTTATGGGTAATAAAATGATGGCGATAGATTATGTGGATGGAGAAAGTTTACTTTAAATTCATCTGTATGTGGATAAACACCCAGAACACATGAGCAAAACACCAAAAATTAGCAAATGTTACCTTTAAATTAAAAGATTGCTTGATATAAAACTAAAAGAAATAAATCATGCTACATTTTTTTCCATAAACAACTTTTTTCCACCTCTAAAAAGAGAAAATAGGCATAAAAACCGCGTTGCTTAATGCAGGCACAACTATTGTCGGAACAAGCTACCCGTCACCGAGCACATTTGTTTATATCCTGTAGCGCCCCCTTTAGGTCGTTGAGATCACGAAATGCAGGCACAACTATTGTCGGAACAAGCTACCCGTCACCGAGCACATTTGTTTATATCCTGTATAAATACTTAGCTTCATGCAGAATTTTTTCTTAGAAATTCTTACTAAAAAACAGAGCACTGGTGCCACCCCTGCAAACATAAAAAAAGGTGTCTCTTTTGCTTTGTCCCCCCAAAAAAACCTTTCAGAATTGCACCCCTTTGAAGACGGCTCCCCAATGCGTTGCTAACCATACCAGGCCACCACCCCCACACACGAAAACGAAACCATAATCTCCTAATCCTAATGTATACCGAGGTAGGATTTAAAAAGAAAAGACATAACAGGTGAAAGTAATTTTATAAAGGTAAAGCGGCTGCAAGGTAAAATGATGTTGGGGTGGGGGGGGGGGGACAAACATTTATATAAGTTTTAAAAGCTGAAGGATTGAAAACATGATAATATAAAGGAAAAGTGAAATAGTTTTTCAAAAATTGCTTGAATTACTTTGACTGATATTAAATATACTTATAAAAAAAATGCCATTTCTTTAAAATAAGTCAACGACAAGCATTTTGCCACCTGGGGCAGGCATCCCCTCTGGCCCCCCTATCTAACTAATATGCCATTAACTAACGGTGAATGTTGAATGTGTCGAACACTTGCATTTTCTTTTCCGAATTTTAGGAGACCTACAGAAGTAATTAGACTATCTAATTTTTCCTTTAAAAATAAAAAAGTTTACAACTTAAAATTATCGCTTGTTCTTTGCTAATAATTGAAAAATATCCATTTATAACAACTGGCCTGGAAAATATTAAGCAAGTAATATTAGTCTAGGTAATAATTTGCAAAAGCAAGTGTACAATACCAACAATCTCACTGTATTGTCATTTATTAATTCGCGACAAAAAAAATGCCTGCTTTATTTCAAAGAAAATAAATTATTAATTAATGTTCAATGTTTGCTGGCATATAAAAGCTGTGCTGAATGCACACCTAGCTTAACCTAAATAAATACATGTATGTATATGCGTGTGCATGTCTTCGTGCACATACATATAAGTTTACTTATATGAATTAACTAATCTTTTTCTTTCCTGGATCCATAGGTTTTGTCTACATTAAGATTTTTAGGAAGTGGGTCATTCCAAACTGTGATTGGTGATGACCACTTTCTCCAGCTTTCACAAGCAACAATTTGTAGGAATGTCAACAGAGTGTGCTCAGGATTGTTTCAATTAATGAAACATTTCATCAATTTTCCTCAAACTGCGGACGAAAAATTGAAGAAGAAAATGGAATTCTTTGAGCTTCACAGAATCCCAAATGTTGTCGGCGTTATTGATGGCACTCACATATTAATTGAGAGACCATGCACAGAAGACTGGTTCTCGTACATCAATCGTAAGGGAAAGTTCTCAATTAATGTTCAAATTGTAAGTTTCTTAAACCTAAAATTAAATGCTTCATTATTTATTTTTCATGTTTCAATCTTATATTAAAACTGTCATTCAAGATGTCCCTTAAGTTGAAAAATTAATTTTGCAAATATACCGAAATCTGCA
Organism: Cheiracanthium punctorium; assembly: GCA_038373885.1. Classification (NCBI taxonomy): domain Eukaryota; kingdom Metazoa; phylum Arthropoda; class Arachnida; order Araneae; family Cheiracanthiidae; genus Cheiracanthium; species Cheiracanthium punctorium. The sequence goes on from JAWZYV010012497.1 coordinate 88,012, forward strand.
TCAAAAGGTTACATCCAATACATGTTCGTATTTTTTAAAATACATTTGGCCTAACCTTTTTTTTTTTTCCGGGGTATAATGTAGCAGACCTCCTCGTGGTGCACCCTGGGTTACACAAAATCTGCTGCAACTTTGCCGTGAATCATTTATTTCGCATTGGACTAGCAGGTTTACTGTTGTGTGTTTTATGTGATAGTAGACGGACAATGACGGCAGAACATTTGTACAAGTGTGAAGCCCTGACAAATTTTTCTTGTAGATTTGAGTGCTATTGGCAGGCTAGGAGTTTAGTGGCCTAGCGGCCAATGTAACTGGCATTTGACAAATAAATAAATAATCTTTTTTTTCCAACAGGAGTTCTTTGTCTATAGTATAGTTCATAACTTTGAAATTATTGATTTAAGAAAAAAAAAAAAAATACAACAGTGAAACTGTTTGATATGCTACAAATTTCACACTAACATTTACAAGTGTAACATCTTTTTTACGTATTAAAACAATGAGAGACAATAAAAACAAACATTTGTATTTTGGTGCACACAGACATTTTATTTTTTAGTAGTATTATCTGGGAAATATATGAAAAGTGGAGGTTAATTATTATTATTGCACATTTGTGACCCCCCCCTCCTTATAGATTTATTTAGTCATTACCATTATTTTTATGTCCCATAAAATGCTGTACTAAGCAGCTAGTTTAAATAATATTTTAACTCAAATGCTTAGTTTTTTGTACTTTGATTAAAAGCATTATAACTTCTCTTTTTATAGGTGTGTGATGCCAAAGCCAATATTCTAGATATTGTTGCTAGGTGGCCTGGAAGCACTCATGATGCTCACATATGGAGTTTGTGTGGCTTGCGGCAGATTTTACAAACACAGGATCCTGGCAATAGTCACCTCATTAACCAGTCAAGTATCTTGTTGGGGGATAGTGGCTATTCGTTGGAGCCATGGTTAATGAAACCATACAGTGAAGAAGAAACTGCACAGCAGATTCTCTTCAATAGAATGTTTCGTTCGGCACGCTCAACAATTGAGCGATGCAATGGAATTTTAAAATCAAGATTCCGTTGCTTGCACCAAACAGGTGGATGCCTGGTGTATACACCAGAAAAAGTTTGCAAAATCATTATTTCTGCCGCAGTGCTACATAACATTTGCATGCAACGAAATACGCCGCTCCCGGAGGATGAGGATGATTTACCCGATGAAGGTGAAAACCCTGGTGACTCCAGTGTTGTTCAGTCAACAAATCTGAATCTACTTAATAGAGCCAAACCCATTCAGGATTCCTTGGCTGCATGTATGTTTGCAGCAGAATAAATATGTACAGTGGATGCGACCCACTTAAAAAAGCGTGCCAAGTGGATGCGACCCACTTAAAAAAGCGTGCCTAGTGGATGCAACCCACTTAAAAAAGCGTGCCAAGTGGATGCAACCCACTTAAAAAAGCGTGCCAAGTGGATGCGACCCACTTAAAAATGCGTGCCAAGTGGATACGACCCACTTAAAAAAGCGTGCCAAGTGGATGCGACCCACTTAACAAAGCGTGCCTAGTGGCACCGACCACTTTAAAAAACGTAGAGCGCCATGAGGAGAAGGATAAACCTATCTAGTCAAAGCATCAAACTATAATGAAAAAAAAATATCACAATCCTAAACTAGAAAGAATATCTAATTTTGCGTTTAATTGTTTGCGTACAGCTTTAAAATTTTTACGACAATTCTAAATAAATAATGTACATTCTTTCATGCACACTGAGAAAAATATTTACAATAAAATCGGGAGGGTGAATTTTTTGGGGGGAGGCGGGGGATAAAGATACATGTTAAATTGCATGGATTGCTATCTGAACTCCAACGCCTGTTGCTTGCTACAGTTTGTTTACATACTTCACAGAGGGGAGGGTTCGCAATCCGAAAACCCAGTGAACCTCGTCAGATTACAGGTAGTTTTTACGGATTACCGAGATTGCTAAATAATACGTTTAAGTAAAGAAATAGCATGCGCTGAACGATGCGCGAAGCTGTCACTCAGCTGACGTCACAGATACGTCACGTCGAAATGCTCTATAGGCATCAATAACTCTGAAATTTATATATGTTGCTCCTATATACTGTACCATGTACCCTATTAAAAATAGTATATTTAGCATTCAGTTTTTTTACAGGAGCAATCAAAAGAATTTCACAGGGTGTCTACCACATAAAGTAAACTTGATTTCTTGACCATAGCAAATACAAAAGCCTAATATCAAAAATACATTGTGCCCGGGATGCAGAATATGTGCAATCCGGTGATCTAGGATCGGGGGAAATTTTGCAGAAAAATATACAACTGATTTCAATTATAACAATGAATTACAAAATTCTTCGAGTTTTTCTTTCCCCTTATCATTTTTAAAGCGATTTTTTTTTTCAACATTTTCACCGATCAGCCATTTGCTTTCTGTTAACTTCTACCAATTGCTATTCAGTAAACATGCATGTAGCTTGTACATTGCAGATCTTTTTACATTTATGGTAATACAGAACTTATGCAAGTCTATAACATATCATGAAATTTTGGGAAAAGTTTCGTATGGGTTGAGGAAAATGTTGAGATTTAAAACATTTTCTATACTCCAGCATCATGCTGATAGAATGAAGGAAAGTTATACTTTTATATTTAACACTATCAATATGTATTAGTAAATATTTTATATAGTAACATTAAGTTGCATGAGTTACTCAATAAAAGAAAACAATATAAAGTATTACCTAAAGATTATGATAGTATGTAATACTTTAAAGTGATTTTAGTGATATCAATATAAAAATAATTAAGGGTAAATATTCATTTACCAAAAGGATGCAAAAATATTGAAGTTATTAGCAATAAAACATGGAGATCAGCGATAATTATAATTTTTAAGTAGAATCCAAGTAATTGTTTTTAAAAAAGAAAATGTAGAAAATAAGCAAAACATTGAATTTAAAAGGGAATGAAAGAAGAAAAAAAAAATACTCTTGTTTCCAACAACTAAAACTTTTTTTTTTTTGTGTGTGTGTGTGTGTGTGTAGGGAAAGCGGGTAACTGATATACTTTTCTCAAGTTTTGAAGATGTATACTTGCCAACTTTTGAAATTCCCAAGGTGTAAAACAACATGTAATTGACAAATTGAACTATTGTCAGTTTAATACACAACTTTTTGGCAGACATCATTTTTGATGATTTCTGCTAAATAACATGTAAATGACATTTTAAATGATTTTTATAAATAGCATACGAACAGTATTTTAATGTTCCCCATGAAATAAACACATGAAAGCCTTAAGTCTATTTGCATAGTTTAAATAGTATAAAATATTAAAATTTACACAACATACACTTAATATATATTTCTTAAACAAAAAAAGAAAAAAAATCACACTGGACACAAAATTTATATGATTTGAAACACATGAAGGAAGGGGGGGGGGAAGCAATTAAGTAATACATAAAAAGTACTCTAAAATTACACCTGAAAAGGAAGAATTAAAAAAATATTTAAACATGCCAAGTCGTTGGCTTTCACAAATATTTTACTTTTCCTAATCAAAACAGCTTTTGTTTCAATTTCATTATCATTACTATCATTTGGTATAATTTTCCTTCATATTTGAACCTGGGATCTTCAATGAAATTTTTTCTTTACTATTTTACATTTTAAAAAGTGGTTAAAACTTAATTTAAATATGAAATAAGAATCAATTTTATTTTTATTTCAAATTTAAATAAGAGATGCGGTTGACAATTCAGTAATCTTAAAAATAACAAAACTGCAGAAAAATCACATTAATAATAAATTTTAAGAGATTTTAATTTTACTATGAAATATGGGGCCTACTTTATTAAAATAAAAAATTTCAAAAAATCATTAAAAAGCATAAAAAAACGGAAGTTTTGCATAAAATTGGTAAATAAAGTCAACTTTACAATGAAAGTGTAAAGTTAGTAAGTATGAACAAGTATATTTAAATTGTCTTAAACATTTTACTTCTTTCCTCATGCGTGGAAAATTCAACTGTGGTGGAGGATTTGTATCTTAAAATACCAAATTTTTTTCACTAATACGATTTACACTTTTACAAATATTGTGCAAGACCGTCATTATTCTCTATTTCAACAAAAAAAAAAAAAAAAAAAAAACCCCTACAAAATAGAGTTTTTGAATGGCAAAATAACGGAACTATGTATAATAATGAAAATGAAGGAGTGGATGTTTTGATTAGGAGGGAAAAAAACATTAGTAAAAGAAACTTGGCTTTCTTTCTCTTTTTTTAATACCTTTTCAGATGCAATTTTACGGTACTTTCATTTACAGTAAATTTTAAGAGATTATTTTTTAAAACAAAATATGGGTCGTAATTTTATTAAAAATGCTTCAAAATATATAAATTCAAAAGAGTGGTGGGATTTGTATTTTAACCTACCAAATTTTTTCACTTAATGAAATCTACACTTTTGAAGTTGTGTACGGCCGCCATTATGCTTTATTTCAACAACAACAACAGCAAATATTTAAAAAAAAAAATCGCAATCCTAAAATAACGGGAATTCGGTTTTGCCAACAAATTTTCGGACTCGGAAATGACCGAAAACATTGTTTTAGATTCCAATTTTATCGTATTCGGCATCATCTGCAATTTTTCTCTCTATATATATGCTAGTCTGCAACTAGAGAAGGAAACAGGACACTTGTCCTAAGCATAGTGCTGTAACGTGAAAATGGAAATGGAAGAAAGGGAGTGCCAAAACAAAGGTTTGTCCCGGGCGGCGTGATCTCTAGTTACAGCACTGTATATGCATAATATTTGGAAATAACCTGTTATAGGAATGCCAGTTTAGCTAAGACGTGTACGAAGGGGAAAAAAATTGCAAGTGCATGACATAGTAAAAAAAGAGGGGAGGGAACAACGATGGCATCTCTTATCGTCCGTGGCGACAGCGGATTTTGTAAAGAGGCAAGAAGTCTTAATAATTATTGTTGAGTAATATTCATAATTACATAATTATTGAAGAACTCCCGAAACTTCTGGGATCGTAAAGAATTTCCCTCTTGCACAAATTTTTAATTTTCCAATCGATGAATTCATGCTGTGATCATATACTCATGACACATATGAATTAGCTGTGATCATATACTCATTAACTCCCATAGAATTCCATGGTGCTGATGAATTGTGAGGTGCACATTAAAAAAAAAAAATTGATTTTGTTGGCTTATTCTCCAAAGTTAGCAAAAAATATTAGATCACACACAAATCACTGGAGCATAGTAAATTGCATTTACTGCAGAATAGAGTACAATTCTGTTGTTGTGTTGATTATTGAGCCCTAAGGGCATGAAGCTGTTTTCAGTATTTGTGGATAAGTTTTAATTAATTAAAGCCATTTTTAATTTTGTCAGAAAATAAATTTTATGCTATGCTCTCCCTTTAATAGAAATAATTAACTATTTATGGTACTAAATATGTGTAAGCACTCGCCTAAGAGACAAATATTAACAGTAAATTATGTTCATGACGGCCTTAGTAAAATAGTTAAGTAATTCATTTTAATGAACTAATTGATTTTCAAAATTAATTAATAGATTGCACCAGATTTAAATAAGCAAAACAAACCAGTTGGAACACTGTCATGTGTCGAATTTGGTTTCTGTGCCAGCTCACCTGTTATCTATATAATATCTGAATGTTTCCTTAATATATACTTATGATTTGTGTACTATTTTTTAATTGTTATTTATATAAAGAGTTAGTGTGAAATGATATTGTTTCTAACATATAATGACTGTAAAGATTTTAAATAAATAAATAAATTTATTGCTGGTCTAATTTATTTACAATTTTCTCCAAAAGAGCATTATTCCGCTGCATTTCTAATAGCATTTTTTCTTTTATTTCTAGAGATTTTTTCTTTAAGGATAAAAGATTTTCAATATCATTTTTCTTTTCCATTCTCCTTTTTCTAAAATCCGGCACTCTTTGAGTGGAAAGAGCTTCAATTCCAAGATGGCCTCGTCTTGGGCTGTCAGATTGACCTTAGGTGGAGGCCCACCACCAGTTGCTTGGCAATTTTGTTTGAAGGCTCTATATTTCGCCTTCGTTTTGCATTTCAGGTCTATCCACTTTTTTTTTAATTTCTGGCCCTGTGCGTACGGTGCTTGCACCTGAAGCATTCAGGGCAACAGCCACTTCTGCCCAGGCATTGCAGGCATCTTTCGTTGTTGTAGTGTTGTTCCTATTTGGAACACCACAATTAAATTTCACAGCTAAAAGAAAGAAAACAAATCAGCAATGCGTTGTTTTGAATAATGACAATAACCCAGGATTTTTCTTGCCGCCCTTAGTGTAGATCGTTGTCAAAGTAAAGAGAACCAAAAGATGGGATTGAAACGTTTTATTTAACCAATTAACATATTAGATCAAGAAAAAAAAATATTTAAACTTAATATGCAGCACAATGAACACTTCAACAATTTAAGCAAGTCTCAGCAGCAATTAACAATGAACAGTGAAACAAAAGGTTAAAATTTTCACACATTTCTATGGCACAACTCACAGCTTAATTAAAACAATTACAAAAGATTTTGATCAAATTAACACCTGCTCCAGTGCTGCAAAAGAGATCAGGCAGCACTCATAGATGTTGGTAAAAAAAATAATTTAACCCCTGGGTACCCATGGTTGCAAACCAAAAAGATTAATTTAGTTGAAAATCATGTTTTGCTTGAAATTCACAATTTACAAAAGTTTAGCATAGATGCTACTGTTGTAAGGGTATTAACACTTTACAGAATGGTACATTTCAACATGCTAAGTTACAATCCCACATTTTTATATATTTTTTTTTTAGGATGACCGATGGTAAAAAAAAATTTTAAACAAAACAAAAAATATAGGCTCAAAAGGGAAAATAAACAAGATGACACCTAAACAAAAGTAATTGGAAAAAGGGGGGTACATTTAAGAAAGAAAAAAAAATAAAAGGGGAGAAAAAAAAATGGCGCAGAAGCACGCCCACGTCAGCACCGCTCTCCTCAGCGTCTGTCATTCAATTTTTGACTCCTGTGAATCGCCCCAGCGACAGTCCCATGTGGTTGAAGAAGACGGCCGGGATGCTTGCCAAAATGCAATTTAAAATGGAAAAAGGGTACCTCACCATTTGCAGGCGCGCAGAAACCATCAGAGGGTTGGGATCAGGGTGGCATCTAGAAGCACCGTCAGCACAAGTGCCGGAACGGCAAATCCATGCTCCGAATTTTGGCTTGCTGATGGTCACCTGCTCCTGGGGTAAGTGGGAAGCAATCACACTAATTCACCATCTCCATCGGCGGGGCACACAGGTGGTGGTTTCTAGCAGATCTTCATTTCAGAAGAGGCATCAGGGCAGGGCTGGGCTGGCGTTGGGGTGCTCTTTCACCCAAAAAAATTAATAATTATTCAGGAACCATCGTAGTTTTTTTTTTTTTTTTTTTTTTGAAACTTGTTGCTTAAGGCAACATCATTAGTGTCCGTCTTGGTCACCCAGGCTTGAGGTTATCAAGAAAAAAAAAAATCTTTTGCTCCTAGAGCCACAAGTCGCACCTACATCGTCTGCATCTCCAAGCGTCACTGCCCAAAAATCGCGCGCTTGCCTCTCCTCCTCACTCCGGAACCGCCACCCTCAGCCAATCAGAGCCAAGAGTGCACCCCAAGTCATTCCGGGATAGTCCGACCTGGGAGGGGAAAGAAAGTTCTAGAACAATTTCGGAGGAAAAGCGCGGGAAAGATTGCGTCCTCTCCGAGATCTGATGTAACAGGCACAGAAAATGATGCAATAGCATGAAATTGTAAGCAAACTTAAAAGATGAAAAATTATTGAAAATTCACAGGAAGATGCCTAACCGGAGAAATAAAGTAATAAAAAAAAAAAAGGAAAAGCAGGATTACGGGAAGTTACGAAAATTAATTTAAAATAAAAAATCAGATCAAAACAACTTTAATGAAAAGGGAGATATGAAGTATAGCCACTATATTTTAAAGTGCTGATTACCCACAGAACGGCAATTAAAAGGTGAACATTAATTTTAAACACCCTGAAGGCAAAAAAAAAAAGGCCGGTGAAGAGAAAATTTAATCACAAAAAAAAGTAAACAAAAGAGAAAACTTTACACTGCCAAAACAAAATAAATAATTAACAGCCCCCCAAAAGTAAGAAATTACACAGTGGTTATTTAAATTTTTAACTAGAAAGATCTTAAATTACTAAAACGTTCTGGGTGGAGGTAAATTAAATTAATTATTAACCAAAGAAAAGTGATAATATAGTGACAACACCACATATCAGATTGACCTTAGGTGGAGGCCCACCACCAGTTGCTTGGCAATTTTGTTTGAAGGCTCTATATTTCGCCTTCGTTTTGCATTTCAGGTCTATCCACTTTTTTTTTAAATTTCTGGCCCTGTGCGTACGGTGCTTGCACCTGAAGCATTCAGGGCAACAGCCACTTCTGCCCAGGCATTGCAGGCATCTTTCGTTGTTGCGTACTGCCCACCTATTTTACCCGATACTAAATCAGGACGAGTACGCAACAATTCAAGAAGCAGGAATGTGCCTACTCTTGAAGAGCTTCGCATTCTTTATCTAAAGAAATTAATTACCAGAAAAAAAAGTTAAAATGTTAAGACTCTATTCACAATGACTATATAATAAACAACTTTACTTGTAAAATTTACTAATGACTATATAATAAACACCTTTACTTGTAAAATTTACTAAATGAATATCAACGTTATTAAGGCTAAAGTTTATAAAAAATCTAAAATAAAACGATAACTAAAATAATGTCAGAAACAGTGACAAGAATTCAATAACTTAAACTTGCATACATTAATTATTAACAGTAAAATTAATTGATGATAAAGTCACAAATTAACGCAATTTAATGCTAAAATAAAATCAGTTGTCATTTACACTAAACTTGTAAAGAGTAAACTTGAAAAGAAGAGAACAATATGTGCACAAAAAAAAAAAAAAAAAAAATACTAACAATGTTACGTAGACCTAAACAAATACAAATATTCATACTATTATATTAAGGATGTCTTTAATTGTTAATTATATATCAGAACATAAAATATGTAGTAATTCTCCCGCTCCATTTCTCCATAATAATTATAAACAGCTTCTCTGCTATAGAAAAATAAACTGTAGTAGGAAAACTAGAGAACAATTATGTACTTCTATACTATCATTAATAATTTTCTAAAAAAAAATCTGCATAAATTAAAAATGTATTTCCATGATTATAAACAGACAAAAAATATTAATCTAAACCAGTTAAATTTTTAAAACATTAACCTACAATACTGTTGAGGAAAAAAAACCACGACACCAGACACCACCTGTTGCACGTTGCAGCTCAAACCACGGACTAAGAGGCTTTAGGACGGTCATCGGAAGCGGCAGACGGGCGAAACTGCGTCAGCCTCTGAAAGGAAAATATGCGACCCCCTTTTAATAATTAACGGCACGGGCGCCCTCTGACGACACACGGCGTAAGTATCTCCCGCGGGGTGCTTCCGTTGATATTTGTTTACGTTTCAGCTACTAGCAGACGACGCATGCGCCAAAAATTAATGAGTACGACTCCCAGCGCCACCTTTTGGGCAAATTTCATTTAGTTCTTTCGCAATGCTTGGATGATTGTCCTGAACCCTCTTAGTACGTGGCTCAAACATAAATAAATAAACAGTTAGTTGTTGCCATTAAGTTGAAAGTATTTTCCAGAGAAAAGTGGAATTTTTTTATTGGTTAACAGAGACTTTCTACGTCACCGGACATTGCGTTTACACTCTGTGGCGATAAAGTTTCGATCTAGCAAACCTGGAAGTTTGATCGCCTATTTTGTTTCACTTTGAATACACTTTTGCGATCGCTTGTAAAAGCGATCAAACTTCCAGAGAGAAAACGATCGTTTCAGACGCGAACGATCGCGTTTCGTTTGAATCGGGCCCCGAATTCGAAACAAAATTTTTTTCATTAAACAATGCACCTTTGGAAGTGCGTAAAAAAAAGTTATGTTACATATAGTTTTACTGTTTCTCGGAGGGCATAGTACAATTTGTAATGAAACATTCTGAATTAACTCGAGTAGTTAGTTTAAAAAAAATACAGAGCTATGTATTTTTTTTTTTTCATGAACAGGTTTAAAGAAGTAGACAAAGTATAAACTCAAAATATTCAGAAAATCTTTCTAAAGGGAATACATTTCAACAATAAAACTATAGAAAATATAACATTTTTTAGAAAAAATTAATTAACGTGTAATATTTTGCTGGATTTTTTGTGATAAAAGATTTCGCCGGTTTTATGTAAAGTTTAAACTCGATTTGATGTTTCTCTGAACAGAAAATAAAAAATACCATTACTCTCATTTAAAATTTATTAAAAAAACATTAAAGCACCATTTGAAATTATATATGTACAGAAAAACAAACCGTTACAGAATTTAAATAATTAACAACCATCATTTCTTTAATTTGAAACTGTTTTCAAAGTATGCATGCGTGTGTTAATGTTAAATTAATATGTAATTTTAAACAGTTGCATGTGCCATGCATTGTGGGCAATTGTCTGTACGCTCTCGACTTGTGATTTCTAATTACATATCAGATTTCTGTTTTTTTTTCATTTGATTAATTGATTTCTTCTGTATAATCACTTAAGGAAAAGCTTTAACCTCATTTCCAGAGATTTATTAAATATTAATTTGATAAGATTTAATTATTCTTGATTTAAAATTCAAAACGCATGTTGCCCAAGGGCCATTTGGCCGAAGCGCTGTGCTGAGAGGGGATGACAAAATAAGTTATGGTTACACAGAAAGATGTGCGAAAATCAGTTATGGTTCCAAAGGGGGTGCAAAAATCAAGTCTCATCGCGGGCACAGAGCAGAGGGAGTGTTAAAACTAAGATTTGCCCCTGGTGAAGTAATCTCTAGTTACGGCACTTCTCATATATTAATAAAGTGATGAACAAAATTTGAATATTTTATCCTAAAACGTGACATGTACTCGTCGGCTCCATTTATACAATTCTGTAGAATCATTTTTAACCACTGCTCAACACAAACAGGCCCTGATTATCGCACATAGTTGGGCACACATACACAAATAGGCCAAAAAATCGAGATTAAAGCTATATACAAGGGCACAAAAAATGAACCCGCTATATACAGGGGCATAAAATTTGATCTGGGTATCAAAATATTATAGTCAAGCCCTTAACACCAGAAGTAACTTAAGATGTGAAGTCAGTTATTTTTTTCTGACGAACAGGACTGAAAAGTTGTCGAAGGTCACTGCTCTTCCTTTTCGACTTTCAATGAATTCTCTCAAGAGCCGACCAACGCTGTTTAGAGCTGACACTAGCAGGTATCCTCACACTTAATTTCTGCCCTAACAAGTCATTACTTTGATGTCATTCATGAAATCCGCCTATTTTGAATTCCCGTTAAACTGAACAGGACAGTGTTCGATCCCAATTAGTTCGGAATAGCGGGTCTCTACTGTAAATATATGATGTCTTAAACCACTTTTCAATGGCTCTTAAAGGAACAAAAAAATCATGTTAAGTGATTGCATTTCTGAGGCCGAACACAAATTGCGAAAGAAAAAATTAATTGAATAAATATATACTTTTCCTATAATTGGTTTTATATAACCTCTTGCCAACTTTGTTCAAATTTATCTGAACCTACTTATGATGAAAGGCTAAAACTTTGTACATCACCTAATTAACATGTGGGGGGTGGGACATAATTTACTAAGTGGGTATTTTTTTTGAAAAGGGTGCAGAATAAAAAATATAAATTTTGAATTTATTTAACCTCCCAATGAAAATATTAATTGATACCATAAAATTCTGTAACCCTTTTTTTACACAACTTCGTGCATGTCTATATGAAATCATGATCGATATTTAAGGGAAAAAAACCGAGGCTCGTGGTTTTTGGAAGCCCTCTATAGTATTCAAACCCAGAGCCTTACTATCGCATGGGCAAATCAGGACTTTGTCCAGGCCCGGCTCGAAAGGGCCCCTAATTTGAAATTTTGTTCTGAAATATATTTTTAATATCAAAATTTTATGAAAAATAAAACAAATTTTATAGATGGGGGGCCCCCAAAATTCATCAAAGCCCGTGGCCCCCGTTAGTCATAATCAGGCTCTGTTCAAACCCAGTATTGTTGCTAATGTATCATCAATTAATTAACATCATGTAGCTAAGCAAAATTATGAAAAATTACATAACATTAAATTACATTTCACAGTTTATTTAAACTACTTGTCATAACCATACTATCATGATATAAATATGTAATATCTTTATTATATTTAATCTTTTCAATACATAGATATAAATATTTTATTCTTTAATAGAGAACATAGTATAAGCAGCAACAGTTTATTTAAACTACTATTTGCAGTCAGCTGAACTTAGATTTCTGCAGTTAAACATAGGAAATTTAAATGTGTCTTAGTAATAATAATAATAAAAAAAGAAAACTGTTTCAATTTTTTTTTTTCATTGACAAAGGTTTTCAATTTTTACTTCATAACTGGTGTTCCTTATGTCCTACCTTCATGGCAGGATCTCTCCTGTCATAAAGGCAGATAGGAAACACAAGTAATAAAATAAAAATTGAAAATATTTGGAAATATAGAAAAAGAAAAATGCAAACATTCATCTTTTTTAAAAACCAAGATGAAAAATTCAAGTTTACCTATAGCAGAGTTTAGTCGACTGTAAATAGTAGTTTAAATAAAGTATTAGTTATACTGTGTTCTCTTTTAAAGAATAAACTATTTATATCTATGTCATAAAAAGAATAATAAATTGAAATAAGATAATCTGTCTAATTGGAAAACAAAGTGAAATAAGATAATATGTCTTAATTGGAAAAAGAAAAAAAAATGAAAACTGTGTTTCTTTGTTCTTTTTTTCTGTTACCAAACTTTAAATTATACATACTTCATGATATTTATTACAGTATAACCTTGATAGCTCAAAGCTGAAGGGACAAATAAAAATCGAGTTTTGAGATTTCCAGGTGGAATAAAAGAGGGCTGATTAGTCAGGAATAGGATATTTATAAGTGATATCAAGGTTACATTGTATTACTTAAATCTGCCCCTTATCTTATTCACCTCCACTACAGAAGGAAAAGAAACTTTTAACAAAACTGCCTTAATTTAAAAGGTTGTTTGTATGCGTGAAAATTGTATGTAAATTAACTATTTTTTGTGATACATATAGATAAAGATTATACATAAGCATCAAAGAATTTTACAAGGGAGATACTATGTAATTTCTTTGGTCAAATAATATTACTTAAAGCAAATGAAGATGCCTATTGCAGATAATTTTATGAAAGAATTCTTTATGACATACAATTTTTTTTTTTTTTTTTTTTTAATGTGTTGAAAACATGCTTTGATGCAAGAATGTTTTCTGAGGCAATTCTTTTTTGAGAAAAATTCTTTACATGCATATACTTCTTAACATCATAGCAAAAACGGGAATCTGCATTTTCTTAGATTTGAGAAAAATGCCTTTAAAGTTTCATAGCTTCAGTATGGATCTAAAAACGATCAATCAGGAAGGGTCATTTTATGACAAATTATTTGGAATTGAGATTTGAGGCTTTGGCATAGTATACAGCATTGCTTAAGAGACATCAAAAATATACAAATCAAAATATACATCATAAAAAATATACATCAAAAATAAAAGGACAAAATCACCAAATTTGGAGATTCAAGCTTTTGGCACGGTGATAGTAATAGTCAAAGTTTTTTCCTTTTTATAGGTACAAAATTTCCTATATGCTTAAATCAGAGAGAAACTTTTTACAAATATTTATCCTAAGGTGTATGTGAATTCAGAAGTTGCTTTTCTTAGAAAAGGCTTTTTTGATATACATTGCCCACACAGTTCAGTCCTAGAGTAGATTTAAATATGAGCATTAACACTTTTCTTCTGATAAAATAAAAGTTGTTTAGCATGTATTACACAGGGCAGTATTAAGGATGGAGAGGTTAGATTGATAGCTATAAGGTCCTGTGAACAAGGGGGCCAACAAATTATTTCAACAAAAAAGTCATTTCAACATAAAAGCAGGGTGCGAATTGAACATTTTCTCCAGTGGGGGACATTTGAAAGAAAACATTCTCCAGGAGGGGACATTTAAAAAAAAAAAAAAAAAAGGGAAGGCATAAAATGCTCCACTCACATAATATATTAGGTATTACATGACAAATGCAGTCGCCAATATGTCTGGGAAGGGACTTAAATTCAAATAAAAGTCGACCACCGATTTTCTATGCACAGCGATTCTTGTCTACCCTCAAATTTGGCTCGCGGCAGAGCAGCGCTTGTTCAATCATTTCGCAGTCTTAATTTGAAATCTGACCCCAGTTGCAGAATGAGAAGTGGCATCAGGCATGTATATATCTATTTCAAAGGGATGTTTGAAACTTGCTCCTTTGTCTAGTAAACAAAAAGAATTTCGATTCTCAATACTTAAAATTGTTAGGTACTGAATTTGTAAGGAAAAAAGACTAATTTTAACATTTCTCCAGCAGGGGATCAATTGTATCCCTGGCAGGGATCCATTAATATTTCTCTAGCCAGGGATATTACATTCTTCAGCCGGGGACAATCCCTGGCACCCCCCCCCCCCATCATTTCGCACCCTGCAGAAAAGTACAAAATATACCAAAGAAAAAGCATTTCATCATAAAAAAATTTAAAAATGTATAATTTAGATACTACCCTGAGAAAAATTCGAGATAGGGACCTTATGATAAAGATTATAAATTTAAAAAAAAATTACTGTTCGTTGATTTTTTTAACATGATTCAGAAAGATTTTAGAGTAAATTTGTTTTGGTTCACAGTAACTAAGGCTTAATTATTTTTTTTCCAGCTCCAAGGCCCCCAGGTCTTAATCCGAGCCTGGTTATACACATAAAGTTTTTCTTTTTTCATGGGTACGAAGATGTACCTTTAAGCTTACTTTGTGAGAGAATGCTTTTTTGCACACATCACACACATAAGGTTTCTTTCCTGTGTGGGTGCGCATATGTGTACGCATGTTCGCCTTCTGAGAGAAAGCTTTTAGGCACGTGACACATTCGTAGGGCTTCTCTCTAGTGTGAGTGCGAACATGTGTATCTAAGCTATCCTTTCGAGAGAAAGCTTTTTGACATACATTGCACACATGACATTTCTCGTCCGAGTGAGAATGACGATGTCTGTTGAAAACTGCTTTCTGCAAAAAAGCTTTCTGACATATGTCGCAGACATACGGTTTCTCATCTGTGCAATGGAAATCGAAGTTTCCTTTAGGAGGGAATGCTTTCTGGACTATGCCACTTCCTCCATGAATACGCAGATGCATCTTCAAGCTTCCTTTCCGGTAGTAAGCTTTTTGACATATGTTGCACACAAAAGGTTTCTGTTTCGCATGGGTACGAAGATGTAAATTTAAGCTTGTTTTACGAGAGAATCCTTTATTGCACGTGTCACACACATGAGGTTTATCTCCTGTGTGCGTAGATAGATGTTTGTAGTAGCTATCCTTCTGAGAGAAATCTTTTTGACATATAGCACACACATATGGTTTCTCTTTTGAATGAGTATGAAGATGCACATTTAAGATTATTTTATGAGAGAATGCTTTATTGCACATATGACACACATAAGGGCTATCTTCTATATGCGTACGCAGATGTGTATTAAAACCGTCCTTTCGAGCAAAAGCTTCTTGACATATGTCACACACATAAGGTCTTTCTCCTGTATGGATACGGAAATGTATCTTCAAGCTGCCCTTATGGGTAAAAGCTTTTTTGCATATGTCACAGACATAACGCTTCTCACTGGTATGGTCTTCTTCATGAGACTGACTTCTTGTACACATCCTGTATACAGTATTTTTTTCTTTGTACGATCACAAATATGTTCATTCAAGTGATAGTGTTAAGAAAAAGCTTACAGCTCAGAAATGTTGCCTGCATCAATCAACTGTTAGATGAGATGCTGAGGTGAATGAAATGAAGGCACAGAAATGATTTTGAAAAATGAATAAAATATTTTTAGCTGTAATGTTGAGCAAGAGTGTCAATTAACTTTCAAAGGATTAAAGTCAAGGGGATTTCATTGTTTTTGTTCTTTTTTAATCGATTGAGCTATGCACATAAATGAGTTAGAAAAAACCAAAAATTGCCTGATTTTTCTTGGCGTCCAAATTGCAGGAGACAAAATATAGGTACTTTGAATCAGATTGTAAGCAATAGAATCAACAAATACTGAATGGTTTTCCCATTTCAGATGATTTGGAAGAATGATTTTATCTTCTCTTCTATGTATTTTTAAAAGATTAATTTTTTGCTAGAAAAGAAAGAATCTTAAGAACTGGATTTTAATTAATGAAGTATATCAATCAGTTCCTGCAGAAAAAGTAAATTCATAGCTTTAATGTTACATTATGGTATGGTTTTACAGGATATTTTTTTTGTCTGTTTTTAAAATTTACTTTGTGCCATTCAAAATCCTAAGAAAATTGTCAAGGGACTATGAAGAACTGAAGACTGAATTTATAAGTATGAAGAAATGGCAGACTGAGGGTGAAGTGAAACTCTTGCAATCTGTAAGAAAGAAATAAAAAAATGAGAGAAATCAAAGTAGATATGTTCAACACAATACACAAGAGAATAATAGTGATTTAGGATTATTTTATGCAGGACTTGTGTTTTGCATGTAAATCATTAATTAAAAAAATGATTCTCATTTCTTGAAACTGCAAGTCAAACTTGCAGTTTTGGAAATTTTGCAAACTCAAAAAATTTAGGTTCCCTGAAGACATCCTAAGCACTTTTGGGAAAAAAAAAAAAAAAAAAACCCTCAAACATTTACATAATTTAGGGAATAGTACAGTAAGCGGGTGCTGGTTGCCAAGTTTGAAGTTTTGTAAGCAGGAAGGTTAGCGTAGCGATAGTTTTAGAAATCTCTAGCAACCTTTTGGAGGAGTTGAGATGTTGGTTGATGCTGTGCTGAAAAGTAATTGTGATTGTTTGATTGATTTAATCGTATCCTATTTTATTTCAAGGAATTATGTGATTGGTTGAAAGAATTTAACTGGCAGCTGAACCTAAAAACAGACTCGCTTTACGTGCTGAACATGCTTGTTTGTTGTGATTCTTTGCTGAAGATGAAAGTATGCAGTTATTTAAGAGTGGTGTTTAAGAAGTGAAATTTTAATTTTTTTTTAATATTAAATGTAGATAAGTTGTCCAAAAGTGTAAAGAATTTGCTTTATGTGAAGATGTGTTGTGTATGAATTGTGGTGAAAATTTGGAAATGTTTGTTGGGCAGAATAGTTAACGTATCTGGGGTAGGCTTAAATTCTGCTTATTTAGGTGCTTTTGATGCATCAAGGCCATTAAAAAAGGAATTAAATAGATTTGAAGTATGTGCTTTTGTTTATTTCAATATTTATTAAATGAGTTACTGTATTGGTTTGAGATTTAATATTATTGTTTACTATTGTAGCATATTTATATAAAGGTTATCATATGTTGTGTTATTTTAATTTTATGTGAATTGCTGGATAATGATTTGTGATGAAAAATGGAGATTTTTAGTTTTTTAAGAAAGATGGATAATTTTTTTCGATATATGGGTTTACTTACACGGATTTTCAGGAATGACGTACAATACAATACTTAGGTTTAATACGAATCAATATATAAGGATGTTTGGGTTGTTTCAAGTGTGTTTTGAAGATATTAAAACTGAATGAATGTCGGGAGGGGGGAGGTAGTAGATTTATTTGAGTGTTTTTCTATTAATTTGAACATTTTAAGGGAAATTTTGCTGTATATTTTTCTGCAGAAACATATTTTAGTATTTTGTATTTTTTGAAGGTTTTATTTTATTTATTTGTTAACATACCCATAGCCTAGAGCTAGTACTTTGCTTATGTTCATTTTGTTTGTAATTGCATTTGAAATTGTCTAGAAATGTTTTAATAAGGTGTTTAGATAAGTGTATCATAATTTTGGGTTTATTTTTGCTTATGCAACTATGTATGTTTATTTTATGTTTGGTGAGGGAAAAAAGTCGCCAAGGTTAGACGTTGGCGACAAAAAAGAATAAATAAATAAATAAATAAAATAAAAAAATAATTTAAAAAAAAATCGCCAACTAATTCGGCACTCGCTTACGGTATTATTCCCATATGTTAAATACACACTAAAGTGCTATAGAATGAAACATCTCTTGAGTGACTGTAACCCATTCTGCAAAAGAATCTGTCATAAAAGGAGGTGCTCGTTCAAAGTATAAACATTTGATAGCCTCCCCCCCCCCAAAAAAAAAAAAAAATAAAAGAAAGAAAAAAAAAGTTAAAAAATATTCTTTTTTGTTACATGTGAAATTGCACATCAATACTTAAGTATAATTATACAAACATATTTTTAAAATTTAAATTTTAATAACACTTTTAAGAATTCAGATTGTTTCATTCTTTTTTCTATCTCAGAGAACTTCTCTCTCTACTTTATTTTTAACATCTGAGAAAAGAGCATTCACCCTGATAGTCTTCATGCATTCTGAATTTGCCATAATAAAATTTATTTATTTAAAAAATTGCATTTTTGCGTTTTCCCCACAGTCAAAAGTAATCACCAACTTCCTCTGTGAATTTCTTTTTTCAATTAACTTGATCACAACAATATGCTGTATGCACCAACAGTAAAATCACTTCTTTCTTAGACATACCTCTTTTCTAACCAAGGTGTAAAAAAATCATGATAAAAAAAAAAATCAAAATAATCATTTTTGTTTTATTTAAATCAGAATTTTTAAATAAGTAACTATTTTATATAAAGAGTACAGACCATTAGTATTATATCTAGTTGTTGATCTTATAAATCTGTAAATAAAATACCTTTTCGTTGTGCAAATAAAATAATTTTGCTCCAAGTAGATGATACTGAAAGCATTGCAAAATTGACTGATAATTTGTTTTGACTGACAGCTGCATCTCTACAAAATATTCTTTTTGTCCATTTTTTTCTTTACATACAGATACGACAAATATTTCCTGAGTGCTTTAGTATTTCCCCCGAATCTCATTCGTGCATATTTTGCACTAAAGTTCAGAAAATGGCATCAAATTCCCCCAAAATATTAAACAACCAATGCAAAACAAATTCCCATACTTCAAACAGCGTTAAAGATACACATGTCTTTATGATTACCAGAAGGTCAAAACATTCCTCGACAGGATTCTTCCCTGGCACCGTCCATCACCTAAAGATTGGACCAAACACATAAACAAACCAAAATGTGCTTTAGCCCACCACTTGGCGATTTTTTTTTTTAAAGGACGATAATGCGCCAAACATTGCAAATTGGATAATTTAGAACTGTGGAAAGATCCAAAATATCTTGCATTTTCGCGCATGTGCAATTGTTATTTTTTTATTCTAGCTACTGTGTGACGTACACAGATGAATGTAACGAATTCGCTTGCTCAAATTGACGTCATTAAGCTGTTAATTTGCATTTGTGCACAGGGGTTTTTTGTAATCTAGCTTTTGTAATTTGCTCCAACTTGTGCAGTTAACGATAACTACACCCTGTCAAAAAAAATTCAAGTAAAAGTGAAACTTCTTACGTTTGTTTCATATATTAAAAATTATTTATTATAAAATATGAATTAAGTTACATGTTACATATAATTTTCATGCTTCCGTTGAGTTGTGCATTCTCAAATACTTTTTTTTTTTAGGGTGTACATGATAGTCTGATGTTTTTAGTTTAGCAAAGGGCCAGGGGTTGCATATTTTCGAGGAGGCCCTTAACAGCGATGGCCAGACCCACTGATGTTTTTTTGGGTTTTGCAAAGGGCCAGTGGTTGCATATTTTCCAGGGGGCCCCCTAAAGCAATGGCCAGGCCTACTGATGTTTTTTATGGTTCTTGCAAACGACCAGCATTAGCATATTTCTGAGGGGTCCCCCCTTTTTTGTTTTGAATTGTTTGTTATTTTTACTTTAAATAGTTCCATTTTTAAAAATATTTGTTTTCCTAAATTGCCATTTTGTTTACGTTTCTTTATCTGTGGTGAATCTTGGGAAAATAATCACAAAATCAAGCGCACTTCCTCTATGGCTGAATCTCACAGCCATTTTGCATCACATTTGCATTGCCGAACCAGAAAAACCAAAATAACAGAACCCAAAGATTATGAACCGTACAGAGAAGAAGAGTTTGCAACCCCAGAGACATTCTACAGAAAAGCACCAACTAGTCAGTGTGTTGACAATCGCCAAGCATTGAGCTAAAACACATTTTCACCCCAAAATGTAAACAAACAATAACGTACCAGGTTTTGGGCTTAGACGGTAGTTTTTTTTACGTTAAAAATGGACCAGTGGTTGAAGGTTTTTGAGTTGTTTTGTAGTGAGTTTGATTTTTCCTGTTAGTGTAGTGCAATTTTTATTTGTTGTTAAAATTATTTGAGTACGCTTTCTTGATCTTGAAAAATGGTTCGGGATAGTCCCTGGGGCTTGGTGACCAAGAAGCTCCAGAGACTATCGCTGTGTTTATATATAGTGCCCATTGCGGCTCATTTAAAGTTTCCAAAATCGTATGCTGATAGGAAATCTGGGAATTACCTGATAATTGGAGGCAGTTGATCAAGCTTGATCTGTCGCTAATGTTATCTGGCAAATAACCAGTACGTGCTACAAAAAAGCTTTTGAAAAATTAACAAACACAGGTACCCAAACAACAAATAACCAGCTCGGAAGACTACGAAAGAATAGTTAAATTCAAAGGATATATTTATTACAAACACAGCCACACACACACAAAAAGGGAGAAAGCAATCAATCTTTCTATTTTTGCAAAGCAATCAATCTGAACAATATGCTTACCCGTATGAATCATTAGGAAAAGCTTTACAGTTAACTTCAATAAAAACTTAGTAAGACCGCAAAGAAAATATTTTATCTTTCATACTACATTCATAAAATGAAATTTATAAATAAGACGCTTGGTCAATTACACTGAAAACGGAGCAAGAAGCAATAATACAATAAGCGAGAAGAAATGCAAGCATCTTATTTTCCTCTGGAATCTGAATCATTCACATCATTTTGAATCAAACTCAGTCATAGAGGTTGACCGTGACACAGTGCGTTCAGACTGCCACTTTTGAGTAACTCGGGGAAAACTCATGCCGTTTAGGATGCCAGGCTTCAGCTACTGGAGGAGATAAATAAAGCCGGATTCATACTGGCCGTACCGCACCGCTAAGACGCAGCAATGACGTCACGTGGTGGAGCAACACGAGGCCCGCGGGGAGAGCGCTGAGGGTTTGCGCATTATCTGGCAAGAACAGATATTCCGCAGCGACCGCAAAGCTACAGCCAATTACAGAAGAGCATTGGTGTATTTACTTGCGAAACCGCAGGCTCGCCGCGCGACAGCCAACGGTCCAAAACGGCGAAACAGTACGGCATGATTGCGGTGCGGCGCGGCAGATATGAATCCACCTTAAGGCGCCCACGCTGCCAAGCTGATTGAGTAGCTGGAGTTTTTCACAACTCCTCAAAAATTGTCCTTGGGCCCGTTCGAGAAATCACCGGTAGGTTATGCACCGGTGCTACCGGTTGTGATCATTCTTTGGTTAAGTGACGTCACGGTTGTCAACCGGTTTCGGTCATCCTCACCACATCCAATTCCAAGCCAAGAAAACAGAAATAAACATTGGCAACACTACGCTAATAACCAGAATAACCCACCTCGCTAGCAGGGTCATTCTGGTTGCGCTCTGGTCACGCTGAGCAGACAACCGCTACATGATCGAAACGTTTTCGAACGCCGTTAATTCCAGAGCTCCGCCCAACGCTCCACCTTTTCGAACGCTCTGGTCGTGCACCGGTGTTACCGGTGCACAACCGATGAATTCTCGAACGCGCCCCTTGTGAATGAAGTTCGGGAAGTAGATCACGTGACCTTTACATTTGGCTTCTCTGGTTAGTAAATACGTGCCGCCATGTTTTTCCCCCTATTAACTACCCAATACTGTTCATGATGTCAATCACCCCGAATAAGACGCGAGTATCTTGAGGGTTATTTACAAATTTTTTAGATATTATAACTATTGCAAAAGAATCTAGAATATTAGTCGTTAACAAAAAATAACTGTTTTATAAATTAATTTTCTTTTTAGCATGCGATTTGATTTTAAATATTATTAATCATTAAATACTAAAAACAATTCAAGAGATCGTACTTTAAAAGGTATGGAAAGCTTTTAATAAATATTTTTATTATTTCAAACACAGAGAACTTATAATAAACCCTATAATGTGCTATTTAGACAGTTCGCAGTAAGATAATAATTTTAGAAGATTAGTTTTCTGTTAATTAATAAAGTTTGAAGCGACATGCGATATCATCTTTTAATTAACCTTTCATTTACACATTCATAAAGACAATAGTTCAATCCAAGTGGTGTATATAAAGAAAAAGTCATTAGAAACTCCTCGAACTCAGAGATCGTGGAAAAAATCCCTTTTCGGGGACAGTCCTGAATTTCTGGGCTTTTCGCGATCTGTCCCCAAAATGCAAAAAGCAATTGTGGACAATTTTTAATTATTACACTACCTGCTTACCCATTCTCCGCACGGTAAGAGACGAATATTTTCCTTACACATATAATTCGAATTAAACCCAGTGATAGGAATCTCTAATAGTGAAAAATTGCTGGAATGGAATTCTGACGAAAAGCTGACTCCATGAGTGTAAATTTGAGATGATTGCAACATGATGACACAAAAACTACGTCATTGTCACTGGCGATCAGAAGTGTAAGAACTTTACGGTATGCAGACGAAACTTTTCTCTTTTGAAAAATGCCTTGTTTCTACATCATATAATTCTGTTTTTTAGGTTTAATTTATAGCATTCACACATACCACATAAATAACATTACCATTACATGATGTTGAATACTATTTTATTTTATCTTGCATTTCGTAAAGTGTGGACAATGCATTAGCACAGTTATGTTGCAGATGACTTTATTAAATTTTATCTAAATTTAAAAAACCTACACGAAACAATCGATGCACATTGTACGTTCAGAAACCAAAAATGCATCCTGTTTCCGTGAAGAGCTTGTCGTTTTCGTAAATGAAAACATTTGTGACGTAACTTAAGCGGAAAAGCTTATTACCCTTACTAAACTCTTAATACAGTATCACATTTGTTACATAAAACTGACGTTGATCTCACTGCCAATTCACCATAATAAATAAATAATTTCATTTTTTATTTTTAACAGATTAATTGCATAGTGTCAAATTCAATATTAAACAACATCTGAAGTCGTTTCTAGAGCTCTTGGTCTTGTAACTGGAGTAACTGGAATATATATGAAAAAATAAATAGAACTTTAACATATAAGTCATTTATATGAAATAGTCCAAGCACATCGGATCCCGTTATTCGGAAGGATTCCACAAACGCCATGGGAAGAAAGAGCAATTAATTTCATATTATATTTTGTATTCCTTGCGAGTGCCTTTGTTATGTACATGATTGCAATATCATTCTCGTACACGATGCTTATCCTATAGTCTCTGGTGATTTATTTTGGATTTCATTTCATATTCCTGACTTTTCATACTTTCGAAATTTTTGGTGCTTTGCGCATGTGAATAATCGATTATCATTTCCCATTACGGCTGCCAATTAAATAGTTTTCCATATCGCTTCTTCCACGTTAACGAAGTTAATCTGCCTTTTTCTAGTTTAAAAAAAACGCGTACGAAGTTTCATTGCTTCAAATTATACACACAGAGGGGTTAGGCAAATACGCACCCGGCAAAAGCGCTTCCTTATGTCCGCCGAAGCAGCACATACGTTAGCGTGTAATGTGCTTCTCCGGATAATCTGACAGCAAAACAGAAGACAATGACGTGAAAATGACGCCACACGCGAAGGAAATTATATGAAAAATATGCAGAATTTCCTGAAAAAACTTCGGTTATTTTTAATGCGCAAATATGTTAAAATTCTATTTGTTTCATATTTAATGCGTTTTCACTTTTTGGGTCTTAAGAGCTGTAGAAATGAGTGGTTTCACTTAATTATTAAATTGAACAACTTAAGTGGCAACAATGGATTCCGTTGCTACGGAAATTGTAGCAGTGTTAAAAATAGAATATGAAATGATTTATTTATGTTTACTTTGGTAGAACTGCCATTTTGTCGTAATTTAATTTTCTGAAATTTGGCGGGGTTTCCCTAACTTAAATCAATTTATTTAACTTGATAAAAATTCTGTAGATCATTTAAAATCGCCTTAATAACTGTATTATTTCTGAACAGAAAATTAAAATTTCAGGCTAAATTCTAGTAAAACCTACACTTGTTTTAAAAATACTGTTTCTTTACGCTCTCAGTAAATTGCGCCAAGCCCTAAAACTGTGCAAACCGCTGCAAACTATTTTCTCAAAATCGGCATTTAAGCCATTTTATTTGTCGCCAAATTATAAAGTTATACACTTTAGTCTCGGAAATTTACAAATCCTTTTTCTTTTGTGTATGAAAAATATTGAATTCCTGGTCTAATTTCCCATGCAGACGATATTTTAATTAAAAAATAACCTAGCAAATATTCGAAACAGAAAAAAATTATTATTCCTTTATTTTTAGTGCAAGAGTGTAAATCATTTAATAAATTCGCCAAACATGGCAACCTCGATGTTTATTTCTCCCTTTTTTGACTACAGGGGTTACAATCGCGGAATTGCGGAGAGCAAAAATTGGCGATTTTGACGGGTTTTTATTATCAATATCTCCTAAACTAATTCGAATTTCGGAATTTTTCGAACACCTCGATCGAAATTCAACTCCCAGCCGTTTCGGTGGAGATGATGTTACAGACAGACGCGCACAGATTTTAATAGTATAGATTTTAAAATTAGATTACTGTTAATCATTTCATTAACTATAAAAGTCTAGAACTATGTTAAAAAATCTGGTCACCTTAGGTGTCCCCAATGCTAAAAACAAAATTGGGGGCATTTTATAAATTTAATATTCTTCCTAAATAAACTTATATTTATTCAATTAAAACTTTATTCGCACTCATAAATAAAGGATTTTTTTTTTGTTTGTTTGTATTGGGAATAAATAACTTATCATAACTAAAATTTTGTCCTCAATAGTGTGGTGTGATTCTTGGTCACTGTCGTTTTTGTGGCGAGTGTGGCTCGCGTGCGCCTGCCACCTGCGTTGAAATGAGTTTGTGGCATTTGAATACCAGGTCCGTAACTAGGGGGTCGCGGGGCTGGTCCTTACCAGGGGCGCAAGCAGAAGAGGGACCGAAAAATCAGCGGGATCACAAGAGGTTTAAATAGAGATTTATTATTATTTTTATGTTTGTTTTCCAGAAATAGCACATCTGTTCTGTAGGGAAGGATAGGTAGAATTTTATTAAGTACGATAATTAAGGGAGGTGAAGATTTCTTAAGCCATTATTCAAGGTCTAGACCTAGAGGAACCGCAATTTTGACTGTTTTTGGAGGAGAGAATAATATGGAGGAGGCATGAGGGAGAAAAAGTGAAGCCACAACTATAATAGGTTTTTCTTCCGTCCGCTAGTTCTATGGAGAGAAAATGAAGTAAACCTACGTGTAGACTTGGTAGCGTGGCATGGAGTTAGCGAATGCGAGCGTTAGCTAAGGTGACCAAACCATTTTCCGGGGACAGCCCCTATTTTCAGGACATTTTTCAAATTGCCCCCAGAATGTAAAAATGGAACTGGGGACAATTTTTAATTATTGCATTGTTTTTCAATTAAATTACTTTTAATTATTGCATTAATTATAAATGTCCCCAGTTTTGTTGTCAGAATCGGGGACATGTCCCCGATTCTGACAACAAAATTCTCGCCACCTTAGCGTTAGCAGTGGATTTCATCTTGATTCGGCGCTGAGAGCGCTTACGTCGCTAATCATTAAAAGGGGGGTCAAAATATTTTCCTTTTGAGAGGATGACTTTCTCGTCTGTCACTAGTCGATGATCGTCCTATATCCAAGCCCATGTGCATGAGAAAGCGGCCCACCTAGCGTACGTAGGTTTTCCTTCTGAAGATCCGCAATCTGGGCCCGCAGGGTAGTTTGTTAGAGGCTATTCATAGCAAGCAGCTCATACATGTCCACATTTCTCTTAAGTATTGCTTTTAAGGATGGATGCGAGACGAGACAGATATTTCCAACTTTTTTTTTTGCGAGACGAGACGAGCATTTGAACATTACCGTATAGGGATTCTGCGAGACGAGAAAAAGCTTTTAGGCTGTTTTGTGAGACGCCTGTTTACGTCTCGCGTACATTCCTAATTGTTTTCCAGTCAAAGGACTTTAATGAGCCCTGCAAGTCAATTGCTACTAATAAAACTTCTCCCTTTTCCAGGGGTGGCCCTAGAGTACGAAGCGCCTCCTGCAAACCTAAAAAGGGCGCCCCCTTTTATGTTCTAGACCAGTACTTCCCAACCTGCGGATTGGCGATAGTCGGAACAAAATTTTGCGGACAGCGTCATCTAAAATATCCCCCCCCACCGACGGACAAAATTTCTTTGTTAGGTTTGCTTTTGTGGAAAGTAGTTGAGAAGTTTAAATAGTCTTAAAAAGGACATTAAAAAGTTTTATTTTTTCGCAGACCAGCGAACAGTGATTGGGAAACACAGATCTAGGTTACACGTGAAAATATTTTGATTAGTCTACTCGTAACCTATCCGTGCACACAATTTTCTTTGTGAGAAAGTAACCAACCAACAACCTAAATAAAAGTAAACAACAACAACTTGATGAATGAGAAAACGTTATTTAAGCAATTATTCATTTGCTGTTCGCCCTTTCTTTTATTCACGTTAAGAAAAATCTGTGCATTGTAAACCTATCTCCAAATGAAAGTTTTATTTTCCCCAAATTTACTCGTTTTGAAGTCCATGAATCGGAAAATCTCCTTTTTAGGAATTGGTTTGTGTATCTGTCATCACCATAATTAAAAATCAAATTATAGCAGGACGTCAAAAATCTGTATTCGGAATCTCCATCACATCAGACTGAAACATGAGGGTTAATTTTTTTTTCCTTTTTACTATAAGGTTGATTAATTTAAGAGAGATCTGTGACTGAAAAATGAAAAATCGGGCATAAATTCTTTGAACTAAAAAACAATTTGTAGTCAGAATTCAGTTTTCTGATTTGGAGTATGCGTGTGAGAGACTTCTTTCTGCATGAAGGATCGTAATCTGTGTTTAGGCTATGCCAATAAAAACGAGCCTCTAAACCTGATTTTCGTAATCGGGGACTTTAAAAAAGGAACCTTGCTTTCAAAAATTATAATCTAAAATAGTACTTTTCAACCATATTTGCGTAAAAGAAAAAGAAAAAAAAGGCACTGAATGAAAAAATTTGAAATTTTACCGGAAAAGTAAACGGGGCAATTGCCCAGGACCCACATATTTTTAGGGGACCTCAAATCTTCAAATTCTCTACTTCTTTTGATTTCACAATAAAATTACAAAAAATTGTAAAAGTTACGCTGTTTTTTAATTATGAAGTATGAACGGTGAAAACAATTGGCGGTCTTTCAAAATGTTAGTTTTTGTATTTCAGGAAATTAGCTTTGAAGCTTTTTAAAACCCAAATAACAATATTATTTGTTCATGTCCGCCATATGAAGTGCCTGTAATAAGTACTTATAGCACTAAACTAAACTACTTACCCTATGCTGGCGATGCCCATGATTGGAGTACAAATGCTAAATACTTTTTCTATCCCACGTGGTTTAAGGGGAAAGCAATTATAGCATCAAGGGGCCCCAGTGACTTCCAACATTTTGCCCCCCCCCCTCTCTACAAAATGCAGCGATAAATTTACAAAATTTTCTAAAATCATATTCAATGGGTTCCAGTTAATTGGATCCCATCGGGAAAAGATCAGTTTGGGTTTAATAACCGGCTAGTCCTATTACATGAGAATATATAAGATTTCAAGAATGGACATGATACATATATTACATTGTCATCATGATCTTTACTTTACAACACAAGTTCCTTGCAAACACACATTACTGTTATACCGGGTGATTTAAAATAGATGCTAAGGCGATTATTTATCAAACCGCAAGTGATCGAAACATACTTCTAATTGAAAAAATTCGTCCAATTAAGAGTAGCTTTCAGATATGGCATTTTTTTTTACTGGGGGTTGTATACATATTAAAATACGAAATTTAATTTTTATACGATCCCTCCTTTCCTACACTTTATATTTAGAAGAATGTTTCTCTTTGCCTAAGAAAATTAATAAAACAAATCCCGTGTCTCTACGTGGAATAGTTT
This sequence comes from Cheiracanthium punctorium, assembly GCA_038373885.1. NCBI lineage: Eukaryota > Metazoa > Arthropoda > Arachnida > Araneae > Cheiracanthiidae > Cheiracanthium > Cheiracanthium punctorium. Next base: position 116,522 of record JAWZYV010012497.1, read on the forward strand.
CCGAGATATATCAATTTGAAAATTCTGGCATTTGTCGCCAAGCAATAAGGGGATGTCTCGAAAGTGTGGAAAATGTAATTACTTTTCAAAACGTTAATTTATGTTAATAATCACTCAATAGGCACTGACTCCTGAAATCCTACTTTTACTAGAATTTTCCTGTAACGCACGTTTGACAATTTCTATTGAAAGTTACCACACCGTAATAACCCACAGCATTATTTTGTTAGTTTCTTCTACACTTTAAAATTATTTCCTGTATCAACGTGATGTAATTACTGGACGACTCCCCCAAAACAATCGCTAATTTCATAACGCAGTACTGATCCATTTAGGTAAAATTGTACCGGTTAATTTAACACGTTTGAACACATTTAATTGCCATTTCACAACAATGGGATCATTATTTAACTTTTATGAACTCATAGTTGGTTCCCCAAAGTAAAGATTATTTTGCTTGAAAACAGATGCCAACACAGCAAGTAAAGTGGTGTAAGTCATCATTTTTAAAAATAATTTTTTTGCCAACTATTTCACTTAGAGACACGGGATTCGTTTTACTAATTTATTTAGGCAAAGAGCAACATTCTTCTAAACATAAAGGGCAGGAAAGGAGGGACCGTATAAAAATTAAATTTCTTATTTTAATATGTATACAACCCTCAATAAAAAATGCCATATCTGAAAGCAACTTTTAATTTGACGAACTTTTATAATTGGAAGTATGTTTCGATCACTTACGGTTTAAAAAATAATCGCCTTAACATCTATTATGAATCACCCGATATATGAACTTTAATCATTGAAAACTAAATTTACAATATTGTCACAACAATGAACTGGAAACTCAGCATAAGTAATCAAACCAGATATTTTATACCAGATAAATAAGTCGGAATGCAATCAAATGTCTTCAAACAGGCCAGTTTTTATAAATATCAAGCGTAAATGATGAAAAGTTTAAAAAAAAAAAAAAAAAAAAAAAAAAAAAAAAAAAAAACAGCAGTATTTTAGTGATGAATGAAAAAACTTCTAATTTTTAAATTAATTTAAAATTCGATCTAAATCTCTATAAATAAATGTTTTCCGAAAAAATTCAAACTATTGGTAGAAAAATTTTGTATGAATAATTTGGGGGGGGGGGAGCTACAAATATGGGGGCCTTGGGCAAATACCCGCATTGCCCATGCGAAAACAAGGCCCTGGTTAAAGCATTGTGCAATTTTATTTTTCAAAACTCAGGATATTATCATTCTTTTTTTAAGAATCTCCGATTCTCTTACACCGAAGAAAATCTTTAAATTACGCAGCTAATTACTCACGATTATTGTTACCCACTGGGATAATCCCACAGCGAGTCAGAATGTCGTACAACACCGCGCTGAAATCCTTCAGTCAGTGCAGAGACTAATTAAGACGGCACTGTTTAATTTGCTGCTCCTATGTACTTGTTGTCAATTAGCCAAGTGTAGCAGAAAATTACTCGCTCAGCTCCTGGCGCAAAAATAATTGTTAATCAGCACAAGGGTGACTGAGATGATCTTCGAGCAGTTAAGAACTTTAAAAAAGAAAACAGAAAATTAACTTTTAACGTAAAGATTACGTTCCTTAATAATGGCCGTATGTATAGAATTGTTTTCTCCCGACGTCGTTTTAAGTTACAATACTACTCCGTTAGAAAACTAACTCGGTGAAATAACTGGGGCATCATTTATTGTAGTCAGCTACGGAACAATCGAGACGATAGCCACCTGGCTAAGGGTCTCAATCAACCAACTTCTCAAACCAAATCAAATATACTTAAACACTCAAAATACTGGTGTTAAACGATAAAATAAATAAAAACTTTGTGAAAAAACACACATAAAATGTTACTTATAACACGTTATGATCGCTTCGACCAAAAAATTCTTTCGATCTTCATCAGACAAAGCCCTTCGTCTCACTAAGCAGAGGAAACTGAAGAAGATAAACAAACAAGTATGTTGCCACATGGAAACAAGAAAAGGCGCAGAAAAACACGGAGAGGGGGAAAAAAAGGGAAGGTGTAAAAAGAAAAGAAAATAAGGACAAACAAAATACGTAGATAAATAATAATAACAATAACAAAAAACAAAAAAGAACACACAAACACACCCAAAAAAAGAAAACAGAACAAACAAAGAACATAAAACAAAAATAACATAAAAACACAATTTTTTTAAAAATAAAAGCAACATATAGGACAGCACATTAGATATATATATTTTAAATATTTTTTTATTAATAAAAAGAATAAAATAATAAAAACATAAAGGAAAGACAGAAACACACACATAAAAACCAAAACAAAATATTTTATGTGTGTTTTTTCTCAAAGTTTTTATTTATCAAATCAAATGTAGTCAAAAACGTGACCCATAAGTTAAAAACTGTGTGAGATTGATGAATTCTGCCGCAAAACTTATATGTATAAAAATAAATTCGCTCTTCGATTCTAAATAGCTCTTCTAGGTAACACAGTTTGACATTTTCATGAGATTAAAATAAATAGACTATTTTCTTCTATCGGAGCATGGAGGATTGAAATATTTAAATCGGGTATTATAGATTTCTCATGACTTGTGTTTATTTTTATGAAAGGGCACGATCTTTTGACTGTTTTAGTCTTTTCAGCATTAAATTATGATTTTTTAAAGCATAATTTTTATTACTATATTTGCATTCAAGCACAGTACACCGTGACCGTGTTGTCACATTTATCACTTTTTTATGAAATTAATAATATTAATGAATTTTAACTTTGAAAAATTGTCGTTTTATAGACTCATGGTCTTTTTAATGTACTTTGATTTGTAACTAAAAGTTATTAATGACTTTAGAATTTCTATTATTCAATAATTTTCATTTTATTCTTCCTCCCTATATGTGTATTTTTAGCTCACTCACTCTATATTTCCAAATACAACTGGAAAGAATTTATGAGTTGTATATAGCAGCAATTTTCATTTTATTAACGTTTTTTACTATGCTCAAAGTAAAGAGTATTGCAATGCTCAAAAGTCAGCTCAGAAGGAAGCTCATGGCTCTTAACTGTATGCTCAAAGCTGAAATAGACGAAATGTTTACTGTGACCGCACTGTATCAGCTTCACGCTAGAGCGTGAAGCTGAATACGCAGAACTATAAATTCTGAAACAGAAAGCGCTTTACACAGTTGTAATTCAGATCAAAGAACCCGTATGTGCAGGGCTTTATTATCGCATGGGCAAATCGGGATTTTGACCAGGGCCCCAGGCACGAAAGGGCCCCAATTTCAAATGTTGATTCTGAAGTATTCTTTTTTATATCAAAATTTTATGAAAAATAAAACAAATTTCATAGATGATTGCCCCCAAATTCACCAATGCGCGGGGCCCCTGTTGGTCATAATCGGGCCCTGCGTATGTGCTGCTGCGGCCATCGTATGGTGGTGATATTTGTACAGTTTTGAGTGTGCATACGCACACACATGCATACATATCTACACAGAAAAATACATCAGACCATTATATACAATTCACAGAGACAGAGGTTGGCTATTGTAGTGCAGCAGAGGTCTTTAGAGTCCGATTGTGAGAAAACTGCTGGGCCAAACTGAACCAAATTTGCAGTAAATACTAATAACACCATACGGTTTTGATGAAAAAAGAAAGAAAAAAGTAATTCGGATTTTCACCACCAGGGTCAAAGAGGCGCTATAGATCCACTTGTGGAGTAAAATAGATATAGAAAGTACAGTGAGATAACACTTTACAATCATTTTGATATTGACACCACCTTTTACATTCATTTGCATTTTATATTTTATCAAACATTTTATGGCAATGAAACCCAAACGCAGTAATGCGCTGTAGTAAATATGCAAATTTTCACTCAGAAAAGATGTGGTAATGCAAAGTTTAGTGCACAACAGTACAGTACAATGTAGATAGTTTAATCACCTTAACCACTAGACGGATTAAAATCGCACTTGAAGCAAATCAATGGTGATCTGCTACATTCTACTGTAGGAAATGCTGTTCAGAGAATGCACTTTTTGAAATATCTGCAAGGAAAGCATATTGAACCACTGCCAATGTACTAGTAAATGTGAACTTTCTGTACTTTCTATCCCTCTTTTCTCCGAAAATGGACCTTACAGAGACACTTTGGACCCTGATGTCGAAAATCAGAACTTTTTTTTTTTTTCATTTTTAATCAAAACCTCATGGTCTAAATAGTATTTACTGCAAATTTGTTTGATTCAGTTTGGTTCAATATTTTTCTCACAATAGGCCTCTAAACTAAACACATTTACTTTAATTATGGCCACCTCATAGATAAAAATTTCAAAATAATTTAACTTTTTCATTTCTCCATTAGCTACCAATTTATCAATCCTTTTTATTATTCGAGATTAATTTAACTGAAAGTCTCACTTTGATCTTTCGAGCTCAATTATGAAGCATTTAAGCGGGATTGATATTAATTGGCCATTGATTTTCATGTCGGAAATTGAAGTAGATTTTTAATATCTTCTTAATTTACGTTGACTATTCGAAAGCATTTGAATATCGATAGGTAATGTCTTTAACGATAAGGTAGTGTTCTGTATTTTTCCGCTACCAATCAATAAACGTTATACTATTTACGCAGCTTCGGTAAGCCGAGTGTACATGGTAATGCATAGTTATCGAACTGTTAGCAAAAGCAGCCAAAGATTTAATGGATAAAGTAACTGCATTATTTATTTATTTTTTGTTAAGCAGCCGAAAGAGGCGAGCAACAAAAGAGGTTTTAATGCCGTCATTAAACAGTGATGCGATTTCTGTATCACAAGGGAGTTACTTAAGTAAGGGCCATAATTTTGTTTAAAGGGGAATAAAAAAGGCAATTCTCTGAAAAGGCATTTATTTTATGATTCTAAACACTCATCTATACTTTTCCATGTAATTACCTCATTTGGTTAAGCGTTTGTCATATCCCACAACCAAACTCTGCAAACCTTAGCGAAAGAAATTTGCCTCCTGGTCTTAGAATCACAAGTTTCCGGCCGTTTTCATTTCAAAGTCATGGGGAGCCGGCGACTTAGAATTAACCCTTTAACGCGCAGTAATCCCGCGCTGGGAACACCAAACTCTGACGTTTTGACTGTTGCCAGTCACGAAGAATAGATTTGATTTCTATAAAAATAGTTGCGGATGACATAGCTCCACGAGAATCCTTTACTTTTTAGAACGTCATTCCCCGTAAAAAAATGGTCACGATTATTTTTAACAGCACCGACATCTGCTGAAAAATGGAAGAATGGAACCAAAACCTTCCTCGATTGCAGCACTGTTTGACTACCGATTAGATGAAAACGTGCCTAAAAACATCCGGGCACGTCCATTAGTTATTGGGGGTGCCAGTCAGATCTGCGCTTGCCGAATTACTTAGGAAAAATTTATTCTTAGATGTTCCAACTATTTTATTCTTCAGGAATACTATGTTTACAAATACAACCACAAAATTCCGATGGATATCATCAAATCAATTGAATTAAGAAAATAATTCAATGAACAAGACGAAGCACGCGCAATCACTCCGCTAACTTTTTCTCTCCTCCTCGACCGGTTCATTTGGTTACCTTTGCTGGCAGCTTGCCAATTTTCTACGCTAAAAACAGTCAGACAGTACTTCCAGTAATTCTTTTTCATTCAACAATGTAACTTTGGAACCGTGTAAAAAGAAAAAAAATTACGTCACATACGTAAACTATATTAATAGAATTCTCCTCAAGCCGTTGCTGTTTAACTCTGATAGTTCCCACAATGTCCTAGGGCAGTGGTTCTCAAACTTTGTATCTCACGGAACCCTTTCCTTAACGTATGCTTAGCAACGGAACCCTTGAATAAATATTACTTAAGGAGAAAGTAAGAGCCTATCATTTATCACTCATTGAACAAACATAAAAACTAAACAATATAAAGCAGTATAAAAATGCAGATAAAAGGCTAATTAAAGGTGACTTGCAGGCACGAAATTTTTTACGAATTCATACGGCAAATAGATGAAAAATATCAACGGGATGAATGGCTTTGTTTTTGACTGTCACAAAGTTCTACAAAATTTGGTTGTATTGACGAAAATTTTAGTTACATATCATGTTCCGCGTCCAAATTATTCCGGTGTTTAGTTTTCATTGATGCAAGCAGAAAAATGACGGCGAAAACTCTCACAAAAGAATATTTGTTTCGAAAGTACACATGTAAGGGTCTCTCCCGACAACAGTGATCCCAGCAACAGTGTTAGCAGGTTTTAGTCCAAAATATATATCTGGAACTCCCATAATCCCGCCTTCGCTAAGAGGTTAATTCTATATAGGAGATTGGTGAAAAATTACGTTAGAAAATCAATTTACGGAATTTCTTTAAAATTTCGATGATGTTTTAAAATTTCTCGAGGAACCCCTGAAGGGTCGATGCGGAACCCTAAGGTTCCGTGGAACACACTTTGACAAACACTGTCCTAGGGGATAAAATCAATAAGCATGATAGATGGCTGCAGTGTGAAGGTCCCGGGTTCGATTCGCGGCCACTGATCTAACGGTCTGGAGTTTGGTGTTTTTTTTCCAGACGTAACGTGATTACGCTTTCGAACTCTTTAAAAAGCCCTCCACCTAAGGCACCCCTCCTTAGGTTGATATCCCACGAGTAACTTTGCACAATAATACAATACGCAATACAATTAACTCTGATAAACGTCATGGAACATACGAGAAAAGAAAAAAAATTAAACATGCATAAGTTTGCAATACTTTTTTGATGAACAGAGCCTAAGGAAGTTTTGCAATGCAGTTTTTGTATTGTTAAGAATTTTTTCTTAACAATTATCGACGAATTTTTTCTTGTTCATTGAAGTTTCAAAAGATATATAGTTTTTAGAGATGAGACGGGCTCAGCCCGAGCCCGGGCCCGAACCGGGCTCGGGCTCTGTAATTCACAATTGCGTTCGGGCTCGGGCTCGTGAAAAATTTCTATTTTATTGAACAATCCTTGAAACAGATTTTTAAAAAGTGATTCATATGGAAAATCAAAGTACTTATAAAAAAAAAAAAAAATCTGGAGTGACTCCACTCGGCTTTCCGAACACTTACGATTAAGATCATTAGCAAGTATTTAAATAAATTTTAATCGATGAATAATTCAAACATATATACCCAATTGAAACTCAATCGAATGCACCGTTTAAACGCTTGCGCACTTTCAAGAATTTCTCCCCATATGCCATTATGCCATACTATAAAAGAAATCTTTGTCGTAGCCCTGTAGAAACACTATAAGTCCTATACACACCAAAATCAATACCGGTCTTAAGATGGTGATTTATAACATATATACCCAATTTGAGCTCAATCGAATGTACCGTTTAAACGCTAGTGCACTTTCAAGAAATCCCCCCCCCCCAAATAAGCATAATGTAAAAGAAATCTTTGTCGTAGCCCTGTAGAAAAACTATAAGTCCTACACACACCAAAATCCATACCGGTCTTGCGACGGTGGTTTATGACATATATACCCAGTTTGAGCTCAATCAAATGTCCCGTTTAGGAGCTATCGTGTTCACTCACATACACACAAACACATATACACACACACACACATTACATACATACATCTCATAAAAATAGAATAAATGAATTCAGAAGATCTCAAAACGTGTAAATACACCAAAATCTCGAAGTCGAATTTTTCATGATTACAATACTTTCCTTACATGGTACATGTTCGGAAAGTAAAAATAGCGGCACGGGTGCCTGGAAGGCGCGTGAAGATCTTTGTGTATTTCAGAACGGCGGCTTATATTGCTTAGTTAGTCATGAGATCCGACATTATTTCATAAACATAGATATAAAGAATTAGAAAGTGCATTAAAAATTTCCAACTATATTTGTCTTTAATTTGTACAAATTAATTCGCAAAATTTATTGTATTCTATCAAAGAATTACTTCTTTGAATTTTATTGAATTTTATTTATCTTCAGCTGAAATTTCGGGCTCGGGCGGGCGCGGGCTCCGACTTAAATAATATTGTTCGGGCTCGGGCGGGCTCGGATTAAAAGTCTTCGGGCTCGGGCTTCAAAAAATGAGCCCGAACTCATCTCTAATAGTTTTACTGTTTACCTGAGGAAACAATTTGTAACGAAACATTCTGAATTAACTCGGGTGCTCGAGTAGTTAGTTTTTAAAAAAATACAGAGCTATGTAGTTTTTTTTTTTTTTCATGAACAATTTTAATATAAGGTTTAAAAAATCAGACTAAGCATAAACTCAAAATATTCGGAAAATCTTTCTAAAAGAAATACATTTCAACAATAAAACTATAGAAATTATAAAATTTTTAGAAAAAATTATAATTAACATGTAATATTTTGCTGAATTTTTCGTGATAAAAGATTTCGCCGCTTTTATCTGAAATTTAAACTCGATTTGATGTTTCTCTGAACAGAAAATAAAAAATACCATTACTCCCATTTAAAATTTATTAAAAAAAATCATTAAAGGACCATTTGAAATTATATATGTATATGAAAAACAAGCCTTTTCAGAATTTAAATAATTAACAACCATCAATTCTTTAATTTGAAACTGTTTTCAAAGTATGCATGCGTGTGTTAATGTTAAATTAATATGTATTTTTAAACACTTGCATGTGCCTAATTGTCTGTACGCTCTCGACTTGCGATTTTTAATTAAATGTAGGATTTTTTTACATTTGATTAATTGATTTCTTCTGTATAATTACTTCAGGAAAAGCTTTCACCTCGCTTCCAGAGACTTATTAAATGTTAATTTGATAAGATTTAATTATTCCTGATTTAAAATTCGAAATGCATGTCGCCCGAGGGCCATTTGGATTTACATATGCACCCGTATTGTTAAATAATTAAAAATACTTTTAATTGATTTTTCATTAAAGCCAATTAAGAACATTAGATTTCAAATTATTTTCCCGTGCTGTTTTGATAATGTAATTTCTTAATTATCGAAATAATTATCTTAATTGAAGGATTTAATTTTAAAAAACTTTTCTTAATATAATGGTGTTTTTAGATTCATTAAAATAATACTTTTTCCGGTTTTTTTTTAAAGAAACAAGTATAAATTTTGATTTTTGTTCTTATTTCTTTCATCTCACTTTGAATTAAAAAAAAGAATCTTAGTGTATTGAAAAAGCAGACAATAAAAAAATTGCATTTTGAATTAAGAAAGGTGAACTCAGCCAAAAAACGTGAATGGGGATTTTTAATTGAGTCGAATTGAAGCATGATTTTTCTAAAAATGCTTTTTTGTTGTCACTGCAAATGTAACATAGATTTAGAGCTGAGGCCTCGGACATGCATAAAGGAGTTGTTAAGAGAGTCTGGACAACCCCCTTAGCCTACTCAAAGGCGGTAATTTTCCCCGCCAATTCGCATTTTGTATCCATACCTCAAAATAATCTTATAAATAAAAATGAAATTCTGTTTGTTTGTTTGTTTGTTTGTGGATTTGATTCGTATACAAATCCACAAAAATGGACCTATCAGCCTGAAATTTTGCACATATATATAAAATAATATAGAATAAATCATAGTCCACTTTAACACTTTGAAAGTCCCCCCGTTCCCGGAATTTAAGAGATTTTTTATGTTCTCCACGCAAAAAGCTTTCCGTAATTGTAACCCCTGTAGTGAAAAAAGTGTGAAATAAGGATCGTGGGTGCCATGTGTGGAGATTTTGCCGAATAAAATGTTTAAATTCTCAAAGTAAAAATAAAAGAATAATAATGATTTTTTTTTGTTACTGTATATTTGTAAGATTATTATTTTTTTTATTATAATATCGTGTGCATGGGAAATCGGAGCAGGAATGAAATGTTTTATACGCAAAACAATAAGAATTGAAGATTTCCGAGGCTAATATGTAAAATTTTTTAGTTTGGCGAAAAAATAAAATGGCTCAAATGCCAATTTTGAGAAAGTGAGTTCTAGCGGTTTGCACAGTTTTCGGCTTGGCGCAATTTATTGAGAGCTTAAGGAAATAGATTTTTGAAAACAAGTGCAAAGGTTTTATTAGAATACAGCGTTAAATTTTAATGATCTGTGAAGAAATAATGCAGGAATTAAGGGACTTCAAGCGATCTATCTTCAGAATTCTCGCCAATTGAGTACATTGATTTGAGTTGGGGGAATTCCGCCAAATTTCAGAAAATTGAAATCTTCTCATTTAGTACATCGGAGTAACAATGAATAAAACACGTTATAGTTGATAATTTTAAAAAATTCGGCAGTATTAAGGGATTCCACTTTTCAAATAAATGCGTGCTTTACTTTTTGGCGGTCGAACCATTTCCCATATTGATTGCTGCTAAGTCAATGCTTCGAATGATTTCCTGAAAAAACGCTTGCAAAATGGCGTAAGTTGGCACTTTGGGGAGGCTTAGATTTGAAACTGGATTTTATTTGAGACTGGGATATATAATGACACTGGTTATAGATAAAAATGAATGTTGGTATGTGTGTATGAGGTTGAAAAACTCCAGCACCGTTGCACCATGAAATTTGGTTCACCTAAGTCTTTTATCATTGAGAAGCTTTTTATGTTATCCGTTTTCCTCTAACTTGCCACTAGGTGGCGCAGCAAAACGTCGAATTCTATTCTGTTTAGCCATTTACTATGCGAATATCGTCCAACCGATTTCGATGAAATTTGGTACACGCGGATATTAGAACACGGAGAATATTTTTCAGTATCCATTTTGCTGTAACTTGCCGCTAAATGGCGCTGCAACGCATCAACTTCTATACCGTTCGACTGATCGGCATAAAATTTCTTATACTTACACATTTCAGCACGAAGAATATATTCTAACTGTGCTCCTTTTGATGTTACTCACCACTAGATGGCACTGCAATGCATTATTATTTTAACTCGCCACTAGATGACCCTGCAGCAGGCCAAATTCCTGACCATTCAAACGGTCGCTATGAAAATCAGTATACATAGCTATTTGAACAATGAGAATATTTTGGCGTTATCCATTTTGCTATAACTCGCCACTTGACGGCACTGTAGCAAATCATTACTTTAATTAACCACTAGATCGCGCTGCAGTGTATCACTTCTGGACTGTGCAACTGATCGCTATGAACATAGGTATACATAGATATTTGAACACGGGGAAGAGTTTCGCGTTGGATGTCGCGTCAACACATGAACTTCAGGGCTGTCCAGCCGATCGTCCTGAAATTTCGTATTCATCGATATCTGAATGTGAAGAATATTTTCGCCGCATCCGTTTTGCTAAAACTCGCCACTAGATTGCGCTATGCCGCATGGCCTTCTGCACCGTACAAACGATTGCCTTGAAATTCGGTATGCATGGTTATTGAACACAATATAATGCGATATCCATTTTGCTATATCTCTTTATTACAATAAATAGTAATCACCACAAATCGTAATATCAAAAAGTCCATTCATTCCCGTGCGAAGAATGGGTACTTCAGCTGGTAAATGAATAAAAAACTAATTAAAGACTGTATCTTTCTTCGAAAAAATGGTTTACGAGCCTGTTCCGCTCCAAGAAAAATGTCCAAATAATGAGGATGTTAAAGTTGGGAGGTTTCACTGTATTACATGTATATTGTTGTGTGTGTATGTGGTAGGAGAGAAATCATCTCTGGCTTTGAAATATTTTAGAACTAAATTAAGAAACGCACTAAAATAAAATAACGCACTAAATTAAAACGCACACACACAAAACAGCAAGGTAGAGAAATGTTTACTCTACCGATAGCAGAGGAGGGGACTCGAGCACCTCCTTTAATGGTGTCTTTTCCTACGCCCTTTTAAATCTTGTTCAGGATACTGTACATGGTTTGAGAACTAGAGTTACTCATCACTATTGAAATATTACTTAAATATTACTCAAGTCACAAAAAGGTTCTCAAGAAGCTGTTTGAACTTCCCAAATGCTAATTGCCGTTTTAATTACTGTATATAGTGTTAATATGTCGGGGATGTATCCCTTGCATTTAGGATCTCTTCCTTCCAGTAATCCGCCATTTCTCTAAAGGTGCTATCACACGAGAGCTCTACGCACTGCAAAATGCACGTACAACACTTTTGTACTGCAGTTTTGCCCTCCAGTCAGGCGAAAACCGTTGTGTGATAGCATTTCCCTTGACACCGGACTGTTTCGAACAATGTTGAAAAATGTTTGGTATGAATGGCGAAATCAGCCAATCAGAGCTCTAGACACTGTCCACACCTTCATTCAAGACGGCGACCTCCATGCCTGCAATGTGGACGGCGGAAATAGAAGCCGATTTTATTTCCGAAGTGCAAATCAAAAACCATTATAAACTTTTTTACTGTATTTACTTAAAAATGAACCTTCGAATTCCACCTCAATGTCAATGTTCGAATGCACGGGGCGAGTGCAGGACGAGTGATTTTTGTGACAAAAACAGCGATGACGTAATAACTGTTTTGTCACAAAACGAGCGATAACGTCGCCAAATCGGCAACCCCGTGCCAATCCACCAGATCGTTTTCTTGCCTTGCAATACAACCCTATACCTTGCTTTTGACAAGAAAAATGAAAGCCGAAAGAGTTGTATGAGCATTTTGAAGGGCGAAAATGCGTCGTCTGATAACGGCTTAATAGGGTACAAAAGTTATGCATGTTCGTTGAGATATTACTTGAATATTACTCAAGTCATCCAAAGATTTTTAATTATATTGTTTGTACTGCCCAATGTTAATTTCCGTTTTTGTTCAGAGAGCGCGATGTTCTCATGTGTATCTCACGAATGTGAAAATTTCACGTTGTGAGATAGGGCATATATATGACTTTTTTTAAACACATGCGCAATTAATTTACGTGGTTATAAACACTGCTCAAGTTGATTTAAAACGTTCCGAAACTATATATTGCCATCTCCTCGATAAGGTAATGAATGAACAAATGTTATCCATTCTTACTGTTTAGGCAAAATCAGGTGTCGCGGGTAGGAGCTTTTTTTAGCTCTCGCAGTAGGAGAGAGTACTCGTGAAAAACGCGCGTAAAATTCTTATTTTCTTAAAGTTAGATTGCTCTGTAGCGGGTGTCCACTGCAGTTGCGAATGCCTGATAGGCAAATGCCCACCCTAGAAGAGACATAGCAAATAAATAAATAAAAAACTAGTTCTATGACAGTTTCTTTCTTTAAAAAAATGCTTTTAGAGCCTGTTCCGTTCTCCGAAAAATGTCCAAATTATGAGGATGTGAAAGATGGAAGGTCCATTGTATTGCATGAGTACTGTTGTATGTGTATGGGGTGAAAGAGAAACCACTTCTGGCTTTCTAACCTTTTAGAACAAAACTAACTCCCACACACACAATCACACTACCCAGCAAACACACACGGGTTCTCTGAACGTCTATTAACGTTCAGAAAACGTCTTCTGAACGTTAATAGACGTTCAGAGAACCTGTGTGTGTTTGCTGGGTAAGCATCAAGCTAAGAAATGTTTACTATACTGATAGCGGAGGAGGAGACTCGAGCCCCTGCTTTAATGGAGTCCTTTACTATGTCCCTTTAAAAGTTGTTCAGGATACCATACAAGGTTTGAGTAACCAGAGTTACTCATGTCTGCTGGAGAATTATTTGAACATTACTCTAGTCCCAAAAAATTTCTAAAAACGCTGTTTGTACTGCCCATATGCTAACTGTTGTTATTAATCACTGTATTTAGTGTTATTATCTCGGGGGCGTATCCCTGGCATTTAGAATCTCCTCCTTCATGTAATCCGCCATTTCTTTAATCGGGTACAAGAGTTATTTATGTTCGTTGAGATAATACTTGAGTATTACTCAAGTGACCCAAAGATTTTTAATTATATTGTTTCTATGACCCAATGTTAATTACCGTTATTGTTCTGTGAGTGCGGTGTTACGGTCTCCAGGGTGTATCCCGACGGTTCAGCCACTCTTCTTACCAGTTGTCCGTTATTTATCTACTCGGATATTTTTCAAATGCCGTTCCCGTTGTCAGCAACGGCTTTGTAACGTTATTTAAATTAAAAAATTATTTGACTTTTGCTATTCATGGCAACATTATTCAAACAATGAATTGGAAATATGTACTGTGCATAAATGATTTGTGATATAATACTGTTATTGCTTGAAATTTAAAAAAAAAAATGTAATCAACCCTAAGTAATAGAATGCTGTACTTACATTTTGTTCCAAGTATCCATTTAATTTCTAAATTAAGTGTGCCACATAAATGCAGAAAGTCGTCCTGCTAACTGCATATGCTTAATTATCGCCGCCTTGGCGAGAGTCAGGGCGTTATAGTAGAAATCAACCCATGATAGCAACACGGCACACTCATGGATTATATGCATATTCCAAATAGTATTTAAAATGGCGAAGTACAATTGGAATAATCTTCGGGAAGATTGTAAAACCGTTTTAGAAGCCGATTTTAAGATAGATTTTGATTCCAAAGATGTGCTTTTTGGAGGAAGGGAGAAAAATACTGGACACTCATGATTAATGTACACTTTCCAACTTAATGGAATAAGGAAAGAAAATTGTGAAGACGCATGGATCATGAAACGTTTTTAATATATAGCATTATAGTGCGTATTTAAAATCTGACTGGTTTTGAGATTTGTTCTTTTTTTAAGTGTTTCATGCTTTAACAGGGTGCCCTTTTAAAAATTAAACAGTTAAACAGGAGCTGTATGACATGAACACTCAGACTGTCTGAACCTAGGATTCGTCGATTAGAGATGGCCAATGATTCGATGAGTCGAATCAGTGATTCGAATCTTGGTACTGAGTGGCTCTGTCTTTACACTCACTCTCTACTGATTCGAATCTCAAGCCCTCAAGGGAAATACATTCCAAGTGCGAAGGGAAGAAAAACTTATTTTCCCTTTGCCGTTCCCAGAGATTTTCCCTTACTCTTTCAACTCTTTTCGACTCTTTACGACTCTGAGTCGATAGATGATTTGAAACAGTAAATGAGTGGGTGTGGGTGAGTTGGTCACTGAGTTGGTGCAGCAACGAATCTTTACTGATTCAGTGTTTCGCTCTGTTTCGGTGATTGTATACTATCGTTGAGATTCGTTAGTTTTTCGAATCTTCTATCGACTCAGAGTCGAAAGGAGCCGAAAAGAGTTGAAAGGATGTTTCATTTAATTGGAGGGGTTTTTTCGAATCTTCTATCGACTCAGAGTCGAAAGGAGTCGAAAAGAGTTGAAAGGATGTTTCATTTAATTGAAGTTTTTTTTTCGAATCTTTGGTGTTTCATTTCTTGGTTGGTGGTCGGATTTAAAGTTTTATCTGTCTGTGGGTGTGGAGTGGGTCGAACATCGTTTGCTTTTGGCGGGGGGCATAGGCGTTACTTCCTAAGGGCAAGAGGGGTCAATCTCCCCACCGAAAAAAAAATTAAGAAAATCCCTCCTTCCAACTTGTCTGACTGATTTAATATTTGTTTAAAATTTAATGAAACATCCCTTTTCTACTTTTAACTTCAATATATGTCCCCCTGCCCCCACCCTCAAAAAAAAAAAAAAAACAAAAAAAAAAAAACAAAAAAAACCCCGGAACGTTAAGTTTACATGGTGGCGGATTTTCATGTGAAGGGAAATAGAATGAAATAAAGTTAGGATTGTGCTTGTCACTTTTAATGAAGGATACAGGGGCGGTATTAAGCGCTCTCACAAAAGGACTTTGTAGTAAGCAAAATAACATTTCGCTTTATTGCAGCAGATTTCGTTTTTTTTTTTTTTTTTTTTTTTTTTTTTTTTTTTTTTTTTTAAACCTTGTTTTTCGTTTAAGGGGAATGATTTTATTTTCTTTCGTAATTCAGAGAAATACAAAATAGGGTCTAAAGCAGTGGCGTAGTTAATGTTATTGACAATGGCGTAGCCAGGATTTTATTTCGGGGTGGGCTGGGTATCAAATTTAAAGATAAAGTTCAATTGTAAGCTAAGTAAAGGGTCCCATTTTTTGGGGGGGGGCAGCAGCCCCTCAATAGGACTGGGCCAAAAATCGACATATCGGTTTTATTTCAACATCAAATATCCGATATTCCCATTTTCATTTCAGTGAAATCTCGAATTCGATAAAGGGCAAAAATACAGGCCGGCCAGGGGCGTAGCCAGAAATTTTTTATGGGGGGGGGTTATGTCTACTGCAACTCATATATATGTATACGTGTGTATGATAATGTAGTGAAGAATATACATTTTGTATGGCAAAAAATTCCTCATGGGGGGTTATGACCCCCCTAACCCCCCCCCCTTGGCTACGCCTCTGAGGCCGGCGATAAGAAAATCCTGAGATCAATACCAGCTTGTGATGCTTTTGCTACTGCTTTCTCTCGGAAAGCTTCTTCTTCTCTCATCGCAGAAAAAACAGCTCCATGGTTTATTAGTCTAATTACCATAATTAATTAACGTATATCTCGGAACCTATCCACCGGAGCGCGTTTTTATTGATTCTCGACCCCCCCCTAGACTCAACTCCCCACTGATACTCAAAATTTCGAATGCTTTGACACCAAACTTAACCTTTTAATCTTACAGGCCCAGGGGGTCATACGAAGCTCCCCTATATTTTCAATTTGGGCATTTTAAACACTATCCTCCTCCGACGGCATCTCCAAAGTCTGGAAACCATCCCAGAGCCAATTTCTACATGTTTGCAGTCCTTTTAAGCCTCAATCATGGTTAATTAGTCTAATTACCATAATTAATTAACGTATATCTCGGAAACTATTCATCGGAGCGCGTTTCTATTGATTCTCGACCCCCCCCTTAGGAACCCCCATCGATACATAAAATTTCGAATACTTTGACACAAAACTTAAGCTTTCAATCTTACAGGCCCAGGGGGTCATACGAAGCTCCCCTGTATTTTCATTTCGGGCAGTTTAAACACTAGTTTTACTGGAGCAAGGAGAGAGAGATGCTAACTGCCCGAGAACTCAGCGGAGAAGAAACCCGATGAATGGGTGAAGGGTGTTTAAATAGTACGGCTTTCGGCGCAGAGAGAGGGAAAAATTCTTTAGTTGTTTTATTGATTCAAGATTCGAATCAGTAAAATGAGTCGAACCGCCCATCTCTATCGTGGATTATTACCTGGCGTGGTCAGGTTTACTTGATAACTTAAGCAAAACCTTACTCATCTGAACGGAATTAGAAAATTTTTCATATTAATATTTACGCTTTTAAAATACTGGTGAGAAAAATTTCTTTACAATTATTTTTTTAAAGTCCTATCTACACTTAAGAATTTAGAATTTATAACAGAATGCTCTTTCTGCAACATGTCGTGAATGTGTCATCATCCAAAAGCATATCTGGATAATTTAGTTTTATTTTGAAGGTGAAATTTTTTGTTTTTATAGTTTAGATAAGAAAAGAGTGCTTTCTCACATGTAAAATCCTATTTACATTACGTGTTAGAGAATCGTATTTTAAGGATGAAGGAAGGCCACCTAGGTAGTGTATTGGTTAACAAATCGTTCAGCGGCACCTTGTTTTCGGATTTGATTCCTGACTTGTCTTGGCTGTCAATTTGTGCGTCACTTCACAGGGCGATCTCTGCTTCCTTAGTGCGTGACCCCCTCTGACGTAAAATTGCTAATACTTCGGTCTTTAGTACAGTAGAGCCTTGACCTAGACTCTAACAATCGTTACAAGATCCTTCATGTCAACGAAAATTTCACGATGATTTTTTTAAACACATGCGCAATCGTTTTAGGAGCTTATAAACACTACTAAAATTGTTTTAATACGTTTCCAAACAATATATTGTCATTTCCTGGATAAGCTAATGAATAAATGAATGTTATCGCTTCTTACTCTTTAGGGAAAATCAGGGTCGCGTCGAGGAGCTTATTTTAGCTCCTTCTACAAAGTAGGAGGCAGTACTCGTGAAAAACGCTCCTTAAATCTTATTTCTATTAGAATGCGTTGCAGCAGGAGTCCACTGCAGTTGTGAATGTCTGATGGGCAAGTGCCCACTCCAGAAAAAAAAAAAAAAAAAGCAAATAAATAAATAAATAACTGGTTTAAGACGGTAGCTTTCTTCAAAAAATTGCTTTTCGAGCCTGTTCCGTTCAACCGAAAAATCCATGTTATGAGGATGTTAAAGTTGGGAGGTTTCATTGTGTTACACCAGTACTGTTGTGTGTGCATGTGGTGGGAGAACAATCATATCTGCCTTTCAAAAATTTTAGAACTTAACTAACACACACACAAAACAACGAGTTATAGAAATGTTTAGCATGCCGATAATGGAGTCGGAGACTCGAAACCCTCCTAATGCAGTCTTTTTCTGCGCCCCTTTAAAATTTGTTCAATATACCTTACAAGGTATGAGTAACTAAAGTTACTCATACCTATTGAATTATTACTTGAATATTACTCAAGTCATAAAAAATTTCTAAACACACTGTTTGTACTGCCCAAATGTTAACTGTCGTAATTAATCATTGTATTTATTGTTATTATCTTGGGGGTGTATCCAAGGGCGGTTCTAGAGTTGCAGTCTGGGAGGGGTAATGATATTTTCTAATTTTAAATGAACTCAGTGCCTCAGAGAAGGAGTGACTACCGGGGGGGCGAACAGAGGAATGGGGACCCATTTGTCCGCACAATGCACTTCATATATGTTAATAAAATGTTTCATTAAACATCAAATGTGAAATAAATGTTTAATCAACTACTGAAGTATGTAAATACCGAGCATACTAACCTAGCTTCTTCGCCCCCATCGATCAAAATTATTGTACATTTGAAGAGTTCCTTTGTTTCACCATTAGATAGTGTTATTTGTTTAATTTCCCCCAAGTGAAATTCCCATGCAGAATTATTTTTACTTTCGTTTTCAAAATCCTGGGAGGGGTAATTACCCTCCCCGTAAAACCGCCAATGGGTGTATCCCTGGCAATTTAAGATCTCCCACTTCCTGTAATCCGCCATTTCTTTAATCGGGTACAAGAGTTATTCTTGTATCTCATAAAATATTTTTAAATTTCATAAAAAATTTGAAAATTTTACACAAATTTTAAAAATGTATATTAATTTTGTAAACTATACACATACATAAAGTAATATATAAAGCTTGGTTTATACAGAGACAATTTGGGTGATTCCGTCTCCAGTGATGATACAAGCGATAAAGTACAGTTCGCTGATTGACACATTTTTTTCAGTAGTCACTCGCAAAGATGATAGTTACACGGGAAAGGGATCCCGCATAAGTGTTTACGCGACTAGTCCCGTAGTTAGGACCGTAATCTCGCAGGATTGAAACTGAGAGAAAAAAAATATTTTTATTACAGTTTTACGCCACCTTCCTGATCATGAATTAGCCGAAAATTGTTGCTTATGTATGTATTTTTCCTCACAATACATGAATGAATAATTACAAATTTTAAAGTTTTAATTTTTTGAATTATCCTCCAATGGGATCAAATATTGTAATCTAAATTTTTCGAACTTCCCTATTTCCAAATGAACAGAAACATTTCATGCTAATTTATCTCAAGCGAACAATCACGAATCAATTATAAAAAGTTTTCCTTTTAAATTTTATTTTTAATTCACGTTCCTAGGTAGCTGAGTGACTCTTTACATTGCTCTTTTACATTCTTTTTTAGCAACTATGAACTAAAGATATTATTTTGAATATCATAACTACAATTTTTATATTCCTGTAAGTTATTTATTTATTTACTGGAGAGGACAGCTCACGTCACTGAATGTGTCGTTTAGAGCTTTGTACGTCCTTCCTGGAGGTTCCCGTCACAATTTTGATGCTCCTCAGAAAGTGGGGGACTTCTGAATATTGGCACCCCTCGGAAACTGCTAGCGACCGCCGAGAGGACTTTCGGAACCACAGATGTAACGTGCACGTACACCGCATGTACACGGTGGTCTTTAGTGGTACGCTGGTATCGAACCCGCAACCTTCCGTTTATGAGTCCAACGCCTTAACCACTGGGCTACCTGTACGATCCTCCTGTAAGTTATTGTATTAATTATCAAATAACATTAATTATTACTATTAAACTTAACAGTACGAAGAATCTTACTTTTCAGCAATAGGTGCTATTTCGCTCGAACCCAGAATTTTGTCTACGCAGTTTTGTCTACGTGATCTTGTAGACAGCTTTTGTAGATATGATCTGTAACTGTGAAGATCTTTTCAAATGTGTTTTCCAGATAATTTGGAAGAGGGGGGGAGGCATTAATAAAATGTTGAAAGTCACAAGGTTTGCAATTTTTGATAATGGATCGCTAAATTTGGTGCCAAAACGCGACAATTTATAATAAATATATTACGAGTATAGCTAGAAAACGCCTGGCGAATATTTAAAAATAGCTTTAGTAGACAATTTTAATGTAGATTTCGATTCCGAAGAGGTGTTTTATGGAGCAGAAGACAAATACAATACACCCATAGATTATGAAACATTTTCCAAACGGTATTTATAAAGGTGAAGTATAGTTTGAACATGCCTGGCGAAAATTGTTAAACAGTTTTGGTAGGCGATTTTAATACAGATTTCAATTTCGAAGAGGTGTTTCATGGAACAAGGAAGGAAAACACGACACACTCATAGATTATGATGCCCATTCCATTCAGTATTTAAAATGGTGAAGTATAGTTGGATTATGCTTAGCGAAGGTTGTAAAACAGTTTTAGTAGAGGATTTTAAGATAGATTTCAATTCCAAAGATGTGTTTTATGGTACAAGAAAGAGTTGTTTCCTATTTTAACGCCCTCCACTCTCTCCTACCTAAAAAAATCGCACTAACTGTCATGAACCGTAGCGGGTTGTGACGAAATATGGCCAAATTTGGCACCAAAAGTAATTACGTATTTCGTGTAACTCTAAAACTTTTAACCGCAGAATTTTGAAATGTTGCATTTAAAAATATTGTAATACCTAATTGTGGATGTCTTTTTTAATTGCAATCGACTGAGTAATTTATTCACAGTGTCACCCAAAAGACTTTTAATACGTTAAGATGTATGGATGCCTGATATTCATTTAAGTCTGATCAATCGCTATTTCAGCTATGACCAAGATCTCGCAAATGGTCAGAAGCTTGGCGGTTTTTGGCAAAATATCCCAAAAGTAAATACCAAAAGCAAGTTTTTAAAACTGAACCGAGCTTGGTGATATTGCAAATAATTTGTTAGAAATCACAAAACCTTACCATTATTGCAGGGTTGTATCTCTCAAACAAAATAAGTTTAGATGAAGAGCAGAATATAGAAGTGAAAATATTTATAATTTTATAGACGTACTAGGAAGTCATGTGGTGTCCACATAGTTTCTTTCTTTTTTTTTTTTTAACTAACAAAAATACACAAAATATTTTTGAAAAGCTAAAAATAAAACGAAACTGAAACCTTACAGGGAGTCATAATTACACCTGGAAAGAAAAGCTTAAACCTTTTTCATGCTTGAATAGTTTTTCAGGGCTGTTTAACAGGCACCTATGCTTTTCAATTAAAAACTGATTAGAATTTGATTTGTAACATGGATATTAAAATCGTGCTTCATGAACTCAGAAATGCAGAAATCTAAATCAACCCTAGACATTGCAAGTACAGGGTGGCCATAATTAAACTGCAAGTGTTCAAGGGGTGCTGGAGAGAAAACTACCAGGAATATTCCAGTGAAACTTGGTATCTACACGTTTCGGAACATGCGCAAGTCAAATATGCAACTAAAAAAAATCGCCATTTTCACCCGATAGATGGCACTATATCGTGTTTCAATGCGTATGGACGTCATATATGCAAATTTTAAGCCTATCAAATAGTGTAAAAACAAGACCACATTGACTAATGGTCAATCATGACTCTGAATAAGAAGGAACGAGCATTGTTAGTGAAGATATTCTATCAGAATGGTAACAATTATTCAGCTACTCTGAAAGAATACCGGCGTATGAAACGATTAAGAAGAGGTCCAATGAGTGTCAATGAAAATAAATAATGGTTTAATTGTTTTCCAAAGCGTCTTTATAAATTTTTTAATTTGTGATCTTAATTTACGTTAATTTTTGATTGCATGTTACTGTAAAAATTTAATTACTGAAGTGAATTGAATGAAATATTGATAAACTGTAAATGATGTTTTAAATTGTTAATATGCCTCTTAGAATGTCACTGTGCTCTGTCTATCCGTTTTGGACGTTGTATATGCCACCGGTGAGCTTTGAAATACGGTACAGCGCCATCTATCGGGTGAAAATGACGATTTTTTTGCATCTTTGACTTGCGCATGTTCTGAAACGTGCAGATACCAAATTTCACTGGAATATTCTCGGTAGTTTTCTCTCCAGCACCCTTTGAACACTTGCAGTTTAATTATGGCCACCCTGTACTTATACACTGAATTTTATTTACGCTCACTCGATGCAAGGAAAATTCTCATTTGAGGATTTACCGAGGAAAGAGAATTATGTATTTCTAATTAAGCGAACGCTTTTTGGATTTTGAGTAAATAAGTAAAGCGCTTGTTTCTTTTGGTAAAACAAAACGGCACCGAATCGGAATATTTATGGCATGCAAATCAAAGAGTTGTTTGTTTAAATTGGAACTCGAAAATAGTGTACACACCGTGCTTCTTTGGATGTAGGCATTTAAATAATCACAGAGAATACCTAATATTCAACTAAATTGGAGATACACGCGTGGAAGGAACGGAGTTCTCAAGTATTTGTTTCCAATGTAAACAATGCCTAATAAATATTAACGATTTCGAAATTGAAAACCACAGAAGGAGATTACACGTAAAAGAAGTACTACGTAAATATTGAATCAATAAACATCGTAATTTTATTAGCAAGGAGTGTTTGTTGAGGAATTTTGTTCATTTCAAAAACCTTATCGTAAAAATAATTAATTTTCACAAAAGAATGAGTATTGTAAATTATATTCACGTAAATTAATGATAAAGAGTGTCGACAAATTAGGCACTGAATAAAGATTTGTTATATATGATCAGAATAACTGATAGGGAGCACGAGGAAGGTAAGCTATGCCAAAAGCATTGATTGGCATAGCTGTCGACATATGGCTTGGCCATCTGGCGACAGCTGGCTGTGCACGGGCACAGCCAGCTGCCGTCAAAAAAGGGTTTCTACATCTGTGGCACGCGATGAACGTTTCGATCGTCCGCCATCTTGCTGGTAGGTAAGTCGAGCGATTGCAACGGCTGCCCTTTTTTTCAGCATTGGGCAATCTATACAGCTGTTCTCGCATTCTTCCATTTTTCAGTGCTGTTAAAAATAATAATGACAATTTTTTGACAGGAAATGACGTGCTAAAAAGTAAAGGATTCTCGTGTAGCTATGTCACCCGCAACTATTTTTATAGGAATCAAATCTATTCTTCGTGACTGGCAACAGTCAAAACGTCAGAGTTTGGTGTTCCCAGAGCGGGAACACTGCGCGTTAAAGGGTTAAAGCCATTAGGTTAGAATGAAACAGTTTGGATGCATTTTTCATTACTTCTTTCATGCTGTTTATAGGACTATCAAGAAAGTACTCTCTTGGGAAAGGGATATAGAATTTTGACAACCCTCTACCATTTCAGGGAGTTCCTGTAGAAGAGAGGCTACTGGACACTGAACTCTCTCGAACTTGACTGAAATAGAGTGCTCACCGCTTATTTCGGCCGGTGGTTTATCCGGTGAGCCACTTACACCGGTGAAAACCGGTATGAACGGAACGAAATGCCCGGATTGCACTGGTTTTCCACCGGTTACCTCGGTAGAGAGGGACGCTTTAACCGGTCAGGTAATCTCTGGATATTATGCAAAAGTTCGACGTAATTAGCTTTTAGGTCGAAGTGAAAGCCAATCGAAGATGATTCATGTTTGTGTAGAGGTGTTACATAAATCCAATCAAAACAATTGTCAGTCTCTCTATTCTAAAAAAAAAGTAATGGACGCTGCCGCCGCTGTCAAGAGCTTGTTCGGCTATCTTCTCCGAAACCATGGGGTTATGAGTATCGACGAAGGTGTCCATGTATTCGAAAAATTTCGGAGAAGCTGATAAGCTAAATTTCCAAATTCCAATTATTTTAGAAGATATTAATGAAAAACTGAAAAAATAAACAGAATGGCTGCCTGATTTGGCATAAAATCACTCATTCCCTTGCAACAAATCAATTCCAAGTATGTAGAATCACGCGAAATTTACAAACATGACATAGAATTACACCAATTCTACGCCAAATTAAAAAGTATATGAAAAATAAATGTCAAAGAGTGTTACACAAAGTTGGCGATTTTCAAATAAGTTCTCTTAGATAACAGGAGTTCAGAATTACCGATTATTCATTTTTCCAAAACAGAAAAACTAATTGCAAGTGATTTAAAAAGCGCCATTTTGGCATCAGATACGATCTGGCAAAAGGATATCTCTTCAAGCAGGGTGAATTTAAACCGCGTGTTCCAAATGTTAGTACCCAATATCTTGAAAATGAAAAATAATTCAAATGCAGAATATAGTGAGGCCGGTTAGGTTTAACTAGGGTATTTGCTACCAGCAGAACTATTTGGTGGCGTTAACTATGCCAATATACAAGTTATAGTACAGCTTGGATATTTGCCAGCGCAGCGAGATGATACATTTCGTGGTGCTAAATACGCCAATCTGCAAAGGATTATGTATATGAATATATGGATAACGGTTTTCCCGGTAACCTTACATGAGCAGTAATTATCGTTTATGAGTATGTGTAAATCGCCAAATAATGAAAAGTCGCCATTAGTGGCAGTCTGTTCTAGCTGTTCCGTAGTTTTCATCAAAGGAAACATGAAGTACTGTTTTCTTAGAGCTAATTATTAACTGTACATATCCGTACATCGCCAAATTATGAAAAAGTTGCCATGCGTGGCAAATACCGCAAATGCTCCGTAGGTTTCACATAATAAAAATTAGTGTGAAGTTTAAAATTTTGTGTGCCAAGGAACATGCAAGAACCAAGCAATGTGTAGCTCGGTAACATTCTATCTGATACAATCGTCGGTTTTTGTCTGTTGAAATTATGCCTTTTTTACGAATAAACCTCATTAGGGGCCGAATGCCTCGTACGAAAAGCAAGCGTAGCGAGTCTAGGGGGCGTTGTTCCCTAGTTTAATAAAAAGTATGATCAAACTAACACCCGGTACCAGTGAGACATCCCATGATGATGACGACGATGTGCAACCGAGCCTTGTGCGAATCACAAAAATAGATTTCCTGAACGCTTTAGACAATTTACGAATAAGATTTGAGGAGAACAACGTAAATGATCACCTCTTTTCAACATTAAGTGAAATTCAATTTGCGCTACATGACACTATACCTCTAATACAGCCTTTAATTTTGGATTCCCCCCCCCCCTCCCACGAAGTTGTAATTTTTTTTTTTCTTAAATGTACATATGCATTTATTCACTTGTTCACTTCTTGAATAAATACGTGCGTATGTTAAACTATTCACTAATACGGTTCATATATTTTGATTTAATTTACTGATTCCCACCCCCCCTCCCCTTAATTTTTCTCACTTTTACTTTGCTCCCGCTGTTTATTTCGGATTTCGGCTATTCCGGTCAATCTTATTCCGTCCCGCTGTGACCGGAATAAGCGGCGACTACTGTACTAAGTAATTAATTGGGTGAAGGGTGCAGTGGCGCACCCAGGATTTTAGTTTAGGGGGGGGGGCTGGGGGACACGCAAATACTGCTGAACTCGGTTATAGTGATCTCGATTAATTACAACTCTCTTATAACGTCTACATATTCGGTACCACTTGACTGTCCCATAGAACACAAGCAATGTAACTTGGTATGGAGTCATAAATAATTATCTGCTCTTTTCAGTGACGTTGTAACCGAGATTAACAGTGTTTCGTAAACTAACTGTAAGCATTTATTTAAAAACATTTTAAATAAATGTCTCTTTTGGTTAGAAATAACTTGTTCACTTACAAGACAATTTACAAAAAAGAAAGAAAAAATAACTCATTAGCGACAATTTCCATTTTTTAAAGCTTTTCACTTCTAACTTTCTACCTTTAGGGGGGCTTCAGCCCCCCATAGCCGAGGGGGCGGGTGCGTGGCGCACCCACGGAGGGCGTGGGTGCGCCTATGGAAGGGTGCATCGGTGTCTACTTTTAATGTAAGTACCCCTTAATTTGCTTAGCTCAAGCGTGCTTAAAGCTCACACTCAGCGAAATACTTCTTAATGTACAATGTGTTTTCATTCAGGAATCATTAAGTCAAATTGGCCAATAATGTTCGGATTAGGAAGTATACGCTTCCTGCTGTCACTTGAGTTGCATATACGCTGTATCGCAAATGTATGTGTTTCAAGTTTTATACTTTCTAAGCAGTGTTCAGAATAGGATGTTGGACGACCTACAAGTTGCCGATTAAAAAAAATCTAGAAATCCTTTTCACATTTGTAAATATAAAAAACTTTTGTTAAAAGAAAAAGAGGAAAAAAAAAACTGTTCGGAATATATTAAATATGCTCAGTAGATATTTGAGGGGAGGGGCTTCATGACTTCAGCTCCTTACCCTCCCCCCCCGCAAGATTATATATATATATATATTAGTTCTCGAAAAATTTTAAAATCGTTTAGGCTAAAATTTTGCTTTACTGTAAATTTTTTTTACGTGATACCAGATATTTTCAAAATTTGGCCCCTACCCAAAAATATTTCTGGATCTGCCACTTCATATGCCAGCAATTGTTTTTAATCAGATCATGATCTAGAGCGCAAAAATACTTCTGTAAAGTGTACTGCTGATACAGAAATAAAAATTTTTTGCAAAAATAGATTTTCTTACTCGCCCACCATCGATGGGTGCCAGGTGATTTTACATAAATTATAAAATTAAATCTTTTTATACTACTGTTTTTTTCCCCCCTACACAAATTGGGAGTGATTACAAAGAGATTATATGCCCCGTGTCTGAATGTGCTTTAAAAAATTGATTCAGTATATAATTTAGAGAAAAGAAACGATTGTTAATGGTCAATATTATTAATCTAAACAAACAAAAAAAGTATTGTAAATCATATTGAAGGAATTGGTTGTCTGGTGTAGCATTTCTCTTCTTAAGAAAAAATGTTTAATAAATGAAGTATGTTTAAAAAAACTTACTTGCATTTAAAATGTTTCAAAAGCAGCTGAACAGTTAAAGATACGTAACAGTCTCTTAAAAGAAAAGCTAACCCGCCCACCAAAAAATAAGCTCCACCTCTTCTATGAAACACATAAGCTTTTAATATGGAATTCATTGCTAAAAAGTTATTTCTTACACTTTCATTCTTTCTATGTAAATAAATTATTCTTATTATTTGTGACATGTTAATTGCATATGCGGAATAATAATAATAATAATAATACAGTCGAACTTCGATTTAGCGTACTTTGATTTAACGAAGTTTCCGAATTAACGATTTTTTTTTTCTGTCCCGAAAAAAAGTGCGCTAAAAGGCTCCGATTTAACGAATTTTTAGCTTATTATGAGCTTTGGAAAGTAAAAACAAAGCCACAAAAACAGCAATTTCAAGGAATTCTTTCCAAAGTGCATATAAGTATCAATGTATTACGTATTAAGTTTTAAGAACAAGTAATATTAAACAATTTAGATAATTTTAAAGCTGTTCTAACGTATAACTTATAATTTTTAAGCTGGCAGTAAACAATAATCATTCTTTTTTTCGTATCAATATCTAGGGCATTTTGCATTGATATTTTTATACAATACCCTTTACAAAAATTGATATTCGATTTAACGAATTGCTTCGATTTAACGAACGGATTTGTGGGTCCCAATCAATTCGTTAATTCGAAGTTCGACTGTACCTATAACATGTTAGCTTCACAATGGCACAGTGGTTATGTCACTGAAAAAGGTAGACGGCCAAAGTGTGAAATTCATGGGTTCGGGTCTCATCACGCGGTTGTCGATCTAACGGTCTGGAGTTTTGGTAGGTTTTCTCCACATGTAACATAAATACGCGTTAGAACAATTTAGGAAGTTCTCCTACCGAGGCACCTTCTACATCCTTGGCAGATCGGCCCTTGCGTAGCGTTGCCATCATAAAAAAAAAAAAAAAAACGATAACATGTTGATATACTACGGTAATTTTTTTCAGGGACAGATTTTTAAAATTTTCTTTATTTAAAAAGAAATTTGGGAATCATTCATTTCGATTCCCTCTTATTCCCGTTATAAACCAGCACCTGTTGCGCTTCGGAGGCATTACTGGAGGAGGAGATATCACTCCCACTTTTTCATGGTTGATGAATTATTTTTTTCAAAATTAACATTATGTATACTAATTTATTAATTTAATTTTGAATGGTTAATTTGTCTCTTTTCCATTCCCTAAAAAACCGAAGATCATCCGAAATCTGAAATTCTTACTGTTGCTGGGGGAGTATACATTTCGATTACCCGCCCAGCAGTTGAACTGGCACAGACATGAAATGAGTTTTAAGTAAACAATTCTAAAAGTACATCTATAAATACAGATTTCACTACACTGTATAAGGAATTCTCAATTAAAATTAAAGAACAATTTAAAATTTCTGCAAGTATTAAGCATCCAAATCACTGACGTTCAGATTAGTAAGATCTAAAATTGTTCAAGGTGTAACTGTATTTCACGTTTGTTCCGTATTTAAAACTTGTTCCCGTACGGACGACATATGGATATTTCCTGGATATTTATTTAGCTAAATCTTTACATACAATTACGTTTGAAATACAATCTCACAATTTTCCTTCTAAATGTATTACTTTAAGTGCAGCTATCTGACTGCGAGATAAATTCCTTTCACGCTGAAGAACAAAATTTTATTTTCACACAACTTGACGATGAAAACACTAAACAATATAAAACCACAGAATTGATGCAATGGTAAGAAGAAGAAAAAAATAAATATTTTTAAAAACCTCGGACATGGAATTCGTTAGTTACAGATCGGATGTCTTTAGGACTCATTGTCAAAAGAAAAACTAATATTTCCCCACAGAAACAATCTATGTTTATGTTTAATGTATACTATCTAAAAATTTTAACTCTGAGAAATTTTATGTACATATTTGTTTGCACTATCTTTGAAATGTCCTATACAATATTTTTTTCGGATCAATTTTTTAGGTTTAGTTCACGTTATAAAATATTAAATACTGTTGGGTTAAATAAAATAGAAATAATATTAAATTTTTGCTTGCTTATAGAAAGAATTGTCAATTTAGAAAATGCTAAGCAGTCTATAATACTCCGCGGCCTTTCATAACCAGCAGTTACTCAAATTTCAAATATCCAAGATTTAGGTAGGTGCATGCACTTTATCTACCCCTAATAACACCTCTCAAATTAAAACACATAGACTTCGAAATAATCACGGAGAACTGCTTGGACTGGCATTCATCCGAAGTATTAAATTTATACTAGTTTATGTTTGAAATTATTCGGCAAGGGGGGTTGGCATCCCCCCTACCCCTTGCGTACGCCACTGAATCTCAGTTATCTAGTCTCATTACAAGGAACGAGTGCGGAACTTCTACTTTGTCTATAAAACATGTGAAAATAACGACCATTCTATTAGTGAATCAACTATCAACATTTTGTAAAACGAATAAATTGAGTAAATTCAAGTTTTATAATTTTTCATTATAAGAAAAACATTTTCTCGAATTTAAATTGTGAAAGCGTGGTGAGTTATCATTATTTGTGTGTTTCAAGACATCCAGGGCGTAACCAGGAGAAATGAAATACGCCCTGAGACCTTGTTGCGATACATTTTAGATAAGCTGTTCAGTTTAGAAGAAAAAAGAGAGAGAGAGATACATATATTTACGTTAATCCTATTAAGTAAACATGAATCTCTGATTATTTTAATAGTGTAAGTTCGACAATATGAATAAGGACGTTCTGTATCTTTAAATCAGAATAGTGCCAGTTGTGTTTCCTCAAAAGGTCAAACAGTTAGATAGAAATAACGACGTTTTAAAATAAAACGTTTTATTAAAAATTTGTTTCTAAATTGAAGGCTTTGGTTTTTCCAATGCAGGAGCCCAAAATGGAGAAAACTTTTAGCTGGTACTATTAATAAGGTTGAAAGATTTCAACTTTGAAAGATTCCAAGAAACTTTGACAGAACCAAGAAACTTTGACTTTGAAAGATTCCAAAGAATAGAAAGTTTACTTATGCGTTTTGTTGTACAGGTGGAAGAATGTTAAAAAAAACCGGAGATATAAGTTCCATTATAGTTACTTTTTGCTAAAAGACGCCCGCTTACAATGTGAAAAATATTGCGAAGCATCTTATCCTGACAGTTCGTAATTCTTGTATTTATTACTTAAAGATTTTAACAGAATAATTTGGTGATTTCTTTTTAACACGTAAAAATACGAATTTCGTGAACTAATATTAGAGAGCAGGGGGCAGGAAAAGTTCCCTCTTGATGAAATTAGAACAAGAAAATAATAAGTTGTTCAAAATAAGCAATAAATTTCTAAATTAACTAAAGTAAGTTTTTTTTTTTTAAACATTAAAAAAAGATGTAGAAAATGGGACAATTCAAACAATAAATTCCAAGAGTAGAGAGACATTCGTTTTGTTGTAGGTGAAGATGTAAGTTCAACTCTAGTTACTTTTTGCTAAAAGTCGCTCTTTTAAAATGTGTTAAGTATTATGAATATCTTATACTAACGGTTCGTAACTCTTATATTTATTATTTAAGAATTTTAATAGACTTATTCCATGATTTTTCCAAGCACAATGCTTGCAGTTAACGTAAAAATACGTTTTTCGAGAACTAATGCCAGGGATTGGAAAAAGTTCCGCCCTCCGCCCTCATGATGAAATTAGAATAGTAAAGTAACAAGTTGCTCAAAATAAGCAATAATCATTCTAAATTAACTAAACTAAAATAATTTTTCTTACACAAAAAGTAGGAAATGCAGGAAAAGCACAATTCAAACAATAGACTCTAAGAATATCTACATATGCGTTTTCTCGTTGAGGCTGAGAAAAATTCAAAATAGGGGGAGAGGGAGATGTAAGTTAAATTCTAGTTACTTTTTGCTAAAAGCTCTTACAGTGTGTTAAATATGAAACATATGATACTGAAACTTATTCTTATATTTATTATTTAAAGGTTTTCACAGGATATTTCTCGTGATTTTTTTAAAAAATAGTGCTTTGCGGGTCACGTAAAGATAAGTTTTTAGATAACTAACCCTAGACACAGCATTAGCGGGAAAAGTTCCTCCCTCATGATTAAATGACAACGCCCACAGTAATATAACTAAGTTTCTCAAGCAATGAACAATCTAAATTAACTATTGTAAGGTCATTTTTCTTACATGTAGAAAATGAAGATTCAAACACTAGACCCCCAGTAAAAAGTTTATCTTTCAACTTTGTTGCAAAGGAGGAGCAACATAGGCGGAGATGTAGATTCACACAATTCTAATTATAATTTGCTAAAAGTTACTCGATTTCGCGGCAGACATATTTTTTGTTTATTAACTTGTATTTTTAAAATGTTTAACTCCCTTCTCTAACATAAATTACTCCTAAATCTAAAATGCGCACGTGTGCCATAGCAGAGAAGTACATATAAGTATAGTGTGAATTTGACGCGGTACGGCGTATGGCGATTTTAAATCAATGGTAAAAGATGCAAACTTGCACGTTCCAACATCCCAATTTACTCTGCAATATGCCGGATGCATGCAACGACGCACCGGTTCTCTTGAATGAAAAGGAACTATCAAGAAATAGATGTTGCAGGGCTTTTCATTTATAAAAAAGAACTTTTATGTATTTGTGGTTGTGAATAACGCATTTCTTGATAACTTTTCTTAAATTTAAATATGGGACACTCGCATATGCTGGCGGGTGTAGGGAGGTAAAAAATTTATGTAACTAGCAGTGTTTGAACTTCGAAATAGTTTTTAACGCAAATCTATATTCAATAGATTATATCAGTGTCAGTCACACAGAGACTTATTTATTTACACAAATTTAATTTTTGCTGTTCTTTGAAATTAAAAAAAAAAGAACATAAAAGAGAAATTTAGCCCCGAAATGGCAGTTTTAAACATTTATTTTCTGGCTGTTAACACAAGAATGAAATTTTAAATTTTTGGGACTGTCTCGTGTCATACGGGACGGTTGGTCTCTTTAAGTTCCAATGTTTTTAAATGGGAAATAATGTCCTTCCTCGGCTTTTGCAACACTTTCCAACACTTTTTGGAAGAGTTAAAAATTATGATATATTTTGTCTGATATTTACTGGCATGGAGCCATGTCTGGATTACAGTCTCAATGAACTTTGCTCAACTTTTTTTTCCACATTAATTGACCGAATATAGTTAAATAACCTATTTGGGACAACATGCATTTTCCGTTTATCAAAGTCTTTATCGTATTCATAAGTTATTATCAATGACTTATTAGACTCACTATGGATAAATAAAACAGTAAATGTGTTTTCGAAAATATTATTCAATCCGTCCCGATGTGACCGGTATAAACAGCGACCACTGTGTTTTATTTTCGCCCATTTGGTCACTGGCTTGGCTAACATTTTTGTAGAATACCGGCTAGGAGGAAATTATTTGATTATACTTCACCAAAACACTTTTCTTGATTATCTCCACGGCACCCCTGGCATACGCTCGCGGCACCCTAGGGAGTTGCGGCACACAGTTTGGGAGCCTCTGGTCTAGGCTAACATACTAATGCTAAACGAGGGGGAAGGGCGGGAGGGTGTCATAATTTTTTTCAATGCTTTAATGCAGGGGCGTAGCCAGAAATTTTTCATGGGGGGGGGTTACGACTACTGCAACTCATATATATGTATACATATGTGTGATAATGTAGTGAAGAATATACATTTTGTATGGCAAAAAATTTCTCATGGGGGGTTATGACCCCCCTAACCCCCCCCCCCCCCCGTGGCTACGCCTCTGCTTTAATGCATCCTACCCTTTAAAAGTATTCATTAACAAAAGCATGGTACTTTTGAAAGTGAACTAAAAGCTAAAATTTCGCTTTAATCTTGGACAATTTCATTTTGCATCATTAATGCAGTATCACGGGTTAATATCGACAGCATCTTTTGCCAACCGAATGGCATGTACATTATTTCCATAAATGGGATTAATTGTGTTTATTTTACTGAACAACTAGTTCCGGAACCATACATGGGAACCATCATGTTTGGTCTACTTAAAAAACATTCAGTTCTCGTATAAAATTCTACTTTTTAGTTTTTAATGATTTTACTGATTCGGACATCGGAACATCGGTTTTAGTGAACTTCGGTCAGAGTGAACGAAATTTGCCGGTGTCCAGAGGTTCACTACAACCGGAGTTGACTGTATATATATTGAAGTTGCTATTTTTGCAATTTGTCCTGCAGTTTGAAGTGGTATAGCCTTGCAGTTTTGTAATGACAACATTATGCATACAGGGGATTCGCGGTACAACGCGATCTAACTTACGCGAGTTTTTCCGGAGTTCCACAGTAAGGAGTGCAAATGGAAGTGAGGGGCGTGAGAGGTCTATCTCTTTCGTGTGCGACTGATGCGATTGAAGAAGAGAACCTATCAGCGAACGTTATTTCATCGCTCGTAGCATCACGGAAGGTGGGAGCATCCAAATAACTATGCATGTGTTTCAAAGAGTCGTGTATATATATATATATACCCTATTTCAAAGCGCGTAATTTTTACTTACACGTGAGGTCTTAGAACGCATTCTAACGTAAAGTTATATGAATTTCGAAAGAAACAAAAACTATTCCCAAATTCAACAAAACAGAAACAACTCAAATTCAACCACATTGAATAAACAAGGAAATTTCGATAGCATTCAAATATTCTTTTGTAAAACGGCAAACAAAGATAAAATAACGGCAAGCAAAAATAAAATGTGTGTGTCAGTGTAGGGATTTACTCATTCACAGGTGTTAAAATCGTTTATTCAAAACTACAGCATCGACGCATATGTACGCAAAGTAAGAAACAAAGAATCTTATCGATATGCAAAATCTTATCTATACTACAAGAAATCTTATCGAATCGTTTTAACAGTGGATACAAAAAATGCTACATATATGTGGACCTCTGGAACGAAAAGGTTAATATCCTTCATCATATGACTTACAGCTTCTCAGGGGCGTATCCGGGGGCATAGCATAGGGGGCTGTAGCCTCCACCCTTCCCCACAGAAATCTAACCTATTACTTAGCTTACAATTTGATTTTTGAGCTTACAATAGGAACTTGTCTTAAAATTTTATACACAGCATCCCCCCCTCCCCCTTCACATCAACCGAATAAAATCCTGCTTACGCCACTGCAGCTTTTTAATGTGTCATTTAGCGAGGCGAGGCTAAGAACAGTTGGAGAATTAGATGACCGGCGTCTCTCCAACATGCAAATTTTGAACACCACTTTAAGGAATCCGCGCTAGATGCTCGAAAAACTTTAGAACGTCTCTTTATAAAGTATACTATGCACGATTGCAAGTGGCGAATCTAAGAGTTACGATGCATTCAGGAAAAATACAAATCTAACAGGTAAAGTTCTGTAATCTTTTCGTAAATGGAGTTTATGCAGCCCAATTTTTAAAACAATTTTTTCGCTTGCAATTTTTCCTGAAAGTTGAATGGAACATGTACTTAAAATTCTTCAAAAGCCCTGTGAAGCCTGTCGTTTTTTTTTTCCTTCAAAAGAACAGCTTTTATAATTTACTAGCTGTAACCCGCGTCGGCTGTAGAATTAGGTCCAGAGAGAAATAAATGAAGCATGTGTGAATAACAAATATGTTTGCACTATAGCAGGGTTGTCATTGAAATGTAAAAAAAAAAAAAAAATGGATGAGAATTTCTCACCCTTTCCCGCAAACTGAGTGAGTTTTTATAAAATGGGTGAGAATTTATCACTAATAGATTTGGGTTGGGTAAATATCCAGTGGAGTATGTGGCTCCTTCCTGTGTTGGGTAAATACCCAAAATCAAGGTATTTATGATTTTTAGTTATTTTTATTCAGTGTAACTGGACCTCCAAATCTAAATCAAGCACAGTTACCTGCAATAAAAGTGACCCAGTTTAAGACCCCCCCCCCAGATCAGAATATTGTCAGTAACCCCCAGCCCCCCCTTTTTTTTTCTTGAGAATCCACTTTTACACTCTGTGTTCTTCATTTTTTTTTCTTTGAGAAACCGATTTGTAGGGTGCGCGAATTTCTCGCAGTAATAATTTTTTAATGCGAGAAAAAGAAAAAAGTGCGAGATTCTCGCGTTCTCGCACTCTAGTGAAAACACTGCACTATAGACACAAAAGTGACTGTATTTAAATATTATTTATTTTTTACTTATTTTAAATGAAGTATAATACATGGTAGCATACTTCATTTAAAATAAGAGAGTATGCAGAGTTACGAAATTTATATTTTTGTTTTACGCAT
The DNA here is from genome assembly GCA_038373885.1 of Cheiracanthium punctorium. NCBI lineage: Eukaryota > Metazoa > Arthropoda > Arachnida > Araneae > Cheiracanthiidae > Cheiracanthium > Cheiracanthium punctorium. The sequence continues at coordinate 152,085 of JAWZYV010012497.1, forward strand.
GTGGTGAATAGAGACAGTTATGACAATATTTGCGAACTATTTTGAGTGTTCTTGTGAAAGAAATATTTATGCTATATGCATGAATTTTAGTCTATCACAAGCATACGTCTTGAGTAAATAATCGAAAATAAATCACATCTAAAAGGTATATCAAGGTAATACAACAGAACCGTAGAGGATATAAACTTGTACTTAAAAAAAAAAAATAAATAAAAATTCTGTGATTATAAGGGAATACATTTGAATACATTAACAAGCGTCAGAGAGCTGAAAAAAAAAAAAAAAAAAAAAACTTTGTAAATACCTGGCGATACCGTTGTACTATTGTACCATGTACTATTGTTCCGTATTTACCGTTATACCACTTGGAGAAGAGGACCATGTGCAGTTTAGCAGGATGTGGGGTTATGAGAACGTGTCCTTCACTCAAACCACAAAATCCTGAGTTAAGATTAAATATATATATGAAAAGAATGAAAAAAAAAAAAAACTTTCCAATGAAAAGTGCAAATAACTAACAGAAACTTTCTTTAAAACATTTTTAGGACCGCATTGCAATATATCATGAACATTAGAAAGTAAGTTATTCAAAACGAACCACATTTAAAATGCGTTTGAAGTTAGTTCAAAATAATCCTAGGTTAAAAAAAAAAAAAAAAAGAAAAAGAAAAGAAAAAGTAAAGAGATATGTGATAACAAGGGAATACATTAGAGTACATTAACGAGCCCCACAACGAAGAAAAAATATTTGTTCGTCTTACAAAAGCCTGCCATTGCACTACTTGGAAAAGAACTTTCGAATATTAACAGGAGGCTGGATTATGAAAAAGTGTCACTCCGTCAAACCATGATATTTTCAGGTAAACTGTAAATATGTAATAAATGACAAGGATGAAAAGAACGATTCAGTGTGAGAACATGCATATAGTTTTCAGAAATTTTATTAAAATTTTTTAGAATTAAATTGCAATAGGTTATGCCTGTTAGATAGAAAATAATTAAAAATGAACCACATTTAAGATTTATGTAAAGCAGTAACGTAGATAGGACTTTTTTTTGTCGAGGGTGGGGTGGGGAAGTAAATTGAAATTTAATCTCAGTAAAGAGTCAAACTTCGGGAAGGCTTTTATTAATCAGCGAACATCATCAGCAACGCTTTCAGCTCTACCCGAAATTTTACGATCGCTTAATTAGTAGCAGTTATCTCTGTCACATACTAAAATATTTCAGGATTAAAAAAAAGTTATAATTGATTCAGTGAAAAATGTATTTCTTGAATCATAAGATGAAGATCTATAATTCCGAATAGGGATGAATGCAAGGCTAGAATACATCTAAAATGTGTTTGAAGTTAATTCGAAAGGAATCCTTGTTTTTATTTTTTTCCTTTAAAGAGTTCTGTGATTATAAAGGAATACATTAGAGTATATTGACGAGCGTCACAACGGAATATATATATTTGTACGTCTTACAAACGCCTGCCATTGCCCTACTTGTAAGAGAGCATTCGGATTTTAACCAGACGGCTGGATTATGAGAAAGCGTCCGTCCCTCAAACCATGAAATTTTTAGAAAAACTGCAAATGAGTAATAAATGGCAAGTACGAAAAACACCTTTCAGTGTGAGAACGTTATCAGAAACATTATTAAATTGTTTTCTAGAATCACGTTTTGATATATCATGTCCATTAGGAAAAAGATAATTGAAAATAAACCACATTTAAAATTTGTGTAAAGCAGTAGCGCAGCCAGGACTTTTATTTCGTGGAGAATGGGGTGGGGTAGTGAATTAAAATTTAAGCTAAGTATAGAGTCAAACTTCGGTGGAGGCTTTTATTAATCAGCCATCTTTTTCAGCACAGCTTTCAGCTTTACCCGAAACTTTACGATTGGTTAATAATTATCGCATAGTAGATTAATTAGCAACAGTTATCTTTGACACATACAAAAATATTTCAGGATTAAAATAAGAAATTTGAGTCTGTGAAAAGTGGGTTTCTTGAATCATAAGGGGCAGCTCTATAATTCTGTATAAGGATGAATACGAGACTAGAAGAGACAGAGATTTACAGCTTTCTTTCGGGACAATTTTATTTGGTTTAAAACATTTGAATTAAGTTTTATTTAGAATGTATAATTGATGAGAGCAAAAAAGATTAAAAGCTTGTTATTCTGTTATCATGCTTCACTTACATTTACTTTCGTTGATACTCATTTCTGCCAGAAAATTCACCATCGATAATAATGGCTCATATCAAAAATGTGCGAGATTAAATAATAATAATGATTCAAAATTCACTCTCTCGTTAAAAAATAAATAAAAAATGAAAATCTCAACATTCACTAAAATGTTATAAGAACCAAGTTTCACTCTTAATTATAAAACTTTTGTAAGAATTCATTATTGTCGTTGCTTTTAGATGCATGAAATTAATTTAGAACATGTAAACAGTGCCTTTATTATGAATAAGAACGGTTCGGTGGTTATAATTAAAAAAAAAAATTAAATTATGTATCTACAAAGCAAATTTTATTAAATCATGAAAAGTACCAAAAATCTTCTGTCCACAAAGCGATAATGTTACTTATTGCTGAAGGTCGGCCGCTGACAATGTGCATGGCTGCCAACCGTTCCGTTTTTATCCGAACTTTTTCCAGTGCTATTTTCAAACAGTTATATCTGAAATTTAAATTATTGACATATTTTAAAATTGAAACTCAAAGAAAAATGCAGTGGTGGGAAATGTTCCGATAAAAAGGGAACGGTTGGCAGCTATGCAATGTGTGAAACATTTTAGATATGAAGGGTAAATTGCCTAACTTTGGAGAGGGGAAGTTAATTATATTCTAAAGCCCTCTCTCAGAGAAAAACCAAACATTCATAATTTTAAAAATTTCAATTTTCACGAGTGAGTTCTGTTTCGCACACTTCTCTTTCTTTTTTTTTTTTTTTTTTTTTATTCATGTTTGTACATACCATTGTACTGTCCGACAGCACTTAGGTAGTCAGGATAGGGTGGAGCTTCAGTTTCCCTCCCGTGCAACGCGAATCGTACATGTTGGTAAGTTGCAGCTCTCAAGCCTTACGGAAAGAGAACTGTTCAAGAATGCTAATAAGCAGGGATGTACATCTTCAAATTCGAAGAGAATGAAGAATTTTTAATTAAAACTTATGAGAAAAAGATTCTGGTGAGTAATTTTTATTACTATTAAACTGAGTTTTGATTCCGTTAAAATTGCTAATTTCATAATTGTTAAAAAATGAACAGGATTAAATAGATATCGAAGCTTTTTTCCCCTTCTAAATATTAATATTAATTAGCATATTAAATGAATAATAAAAATAAAAATGTTCATACAAAAGAAGAAAATGAAATCTCAATTCTGATTTCTTAAAATTTTTTTTTTTTTTTTTAATGTCACCCGTTTACAAAAAAAATATAATAAATAAATAAAACATCCACATTGTCTTATAAAAATAAATTTAATGTTTTTCATGTAATAAAATGTGATTTAGGATGAGATTCAAGTGAAACACAATTCGAACGTTTTCCTCGTCGAACAAGGGAAACTTCTAAAGATATCAATGTTTCTTATTCAACTGAAACAAACCAATCCTTTCTTGATCACGTGACAGCGCGATAGGTTTGTTCATTGGAAGCATTCTGCCAAAACGTTCGAACGGACTGAAAAATGTTCAATTCGAACTCGATCGCCAAGGACAATCGCTCGAGGACAATTTTTCTGAAGGAAGATTTCATTAGTTTAATAAAACTCAGTATTATTTGGAAATATCATGATGCATTATTTAATTTTTTAATTAAATCTTTTGTTTACTGTTTGTAGAGCTTAAAAATCTGTTCAGGGCGAGATTTAGGTCCTGCATCCATACGCCAAATTAAAATTATCCGCTCCCATCATGCTCCTTTTACTTTTATACTCCATACACACTATTAATGTGTTGTCTGTTAAAAAAATATGTAAGCTAGAGAAAAATATTAAATAAATTAACCCTTTATAAGGCCGTGGTAAGAATTTTTACCACCTACGGGCTATTAAATACAGAAATCAGTTATCATTAGAGAATTTTCTGATTTTTGTTCAGTTATACTGGATGTATATTTTTTCCATACAACTAGATTCTAAATTATATTTGGCTTATGAACATTTCTTTCATTCGTAATTTTAAAGAACAGAACTCATCATTATTTTCAAAGAACAGGATAGATTAATTAAATTTGTAATAATTTTTTTGTTTACTGTTTGAGAGATTACAATTCTGCGTTTCTTACCCACCGAAAGCCGTTACCTATTTACAATTGATGTGGGCGAACACACCGGAAAGAGGTATCCGCCTACATGAGTAATCGTTTGCTCTAAAATTCTTCATGATGCCGATTTTGTTATTTCAGCAGAATCCAACGTTACTTTCAAAGGTCACAATGTATTACTTACATTTTTTGTTTACTGTTTGTGAATCTTCAAAATGTGTGTTTCCTACCAGCCGTAAACGAGTTCCTGCTTACAACTGATGTGGGCGTACACAAGAGAAAGTTCCCGCCTACAAGGGGTTATCCACTATAACAGTTCCGTTTAAAAATTAATAGGCGTCGAAGGACTTTCGAACAGCTTTAAAAGCAAACGGATACTATTAAACGCACATTCCTATTTCTTTAAAACCAAAATTCACCAGAACTTATATGTGTAAACGGAAAGAAACTACATAGAGTAAGGGAGTTTTAAAGTATTTTAATGTATGGCGTTTTAAAAGGCATCAGTAAGAGGATACTACCAAGGAATTCGTCCAAGAAAAGAAATGGCCTTATTGGCCTTAGGCTTATCACCGCTAGAATGGAAATTTTCTGCATTTGTATAACCTTGGCAAGAAACTTAGTGGGTTCCGAAAATCTCCACACCCTTCTGCACCCAAACTTTTTTGTTTCTGATTGAAATAAAAGCATATCCTTTACGAATGTTTACATTTTTAATATTTCAAAATTGAAATTGGCCGAAAAATTGGATTGGTTCTTATCTTAAAAATTCCCCAACGAATGAATCATAAGTTCCGGAACGGGATGTCACCAGTTCCCCGACAGGAGCCACGCGCACTTAATAATTTTTCTTACAGGCTCCATTCGAAGGTCGGAGTGAATAAGTGTATTTTTGAAATACCAGGGAGCTCAGCAGATAGAACGAAGAGATTTGTTTTGAATGGTTTGCAGTGTTTGGTAGGTTCGACTTCGCCATGCAGCCCCAAACAGATGAGGCGTCAAGAAGAATTGTTTTCAGGGATTAGCAGAATCCAACATTACTTTAAAACGGTCACGATATATTATTTAAATTTTTTGTTTACTTTTTGTGAATCTTAAAAATTGTTCGTTTCTTTCATGCCGTAAATGATATCCTTCTTACAATTGAAGTGGGCGTATACAACCTGAGAAAGTTCCCGCCTACAAGGTCCATCCAGTAGAACAATTCCGTTTAAAAATTAATAGGCGTGGCTGGACTTTTGAAAAGCTTTAAAAGCAAACCGCTAGTATTAAACACCCATTTCTATTTCTTTAACACCACCCTACTTATATGTTTAAAGAGAGATGTAAAATTCTGTTCATCACTAGGTTGAAACACACTTCTATTTTCGTTGTGAAGGTAATAAAAAAGGTAGAACAAAGCGTAAGGGTTTTTTAATTGTATTTTAATGGCTTTTTAAAAGACAGCAGTAAGAGGATACTACTGAGGAATGCTTCCAAGAAAAGAAACGGCCTTGATTGTGTCAGTTATTTGCTAGAACGGAAATTTTCTGCATTTGTATAACCTCGGCAACAAACATTTAAACGGGTTACAAACCATCCCCCACCCTCTCCTGCACCCAAACTTTTTGTTTCTGATTGAAATGTTAGAATATCCTTTCAGAAATGTTTACATTTTTTAATATTTCAAAATTAAAATTGGCCTAAAAATTAGATCGTTTCTTTTCTTTAGCAGGTCACCAGTTCCCCGACAGGGGCACGTGCCCCTTGTACTCCCTGCTTCCGCTACCTTCAATTACTTGAATAATCCGTGAAAACACATAAAGATTAAAATTTGCAATTGTCGTGGTTATACTTGAAACCTAAAAGTATTAATACGATCATACGTATAAAGGGAGATATAGGGAGAATGCTATATTAATATATTAAAATATGCACGTTATGAAAAACTCTATAATAATATTATAATCTTTTGAAGATGCAAATAAAAAATAAATTAAGATATATACAGGGTGATCATAATTAAAGTTGCACTTTAAAACGATCAGAAAAGGAAAAATTCTGGACAAAATGTTATTAAACTTGGTTATTGTGTAAAGGTGGTCGTGGAATTTTTTATCCGCAGAAAAAAAAGTTGAAAAATTTAACACCAGGGACAAGGACGTATTTAAGGGGGATCCAACCAGTAAAAAAGGCAGTATTTTTCTCTAAAGCTCACAGTGTCATTATCATTTTAGTAACAAAAATCAAAATTTCGGGGGGGGGGAGGGTTTGTCCTTATAATACGTCCTTGCCCCTGGTGTTGAATTTTTGAACTTTTTTTTCGCAAATAATAAATTCCATGACCCCTTTACACAATTACCAACTTCTATAACATTTAGTCTAGTAGTTTTCCTTTTCTGATCGTTTTAAAGGGGAACTTTAATTATAACCACCCTGTATATTGATTAAAAATTTATTCCATCCAGAGGTAGCGCCTAAAAAAAGCATGAACAAACAAATAATTTTTTAAAAAGTTATTTTTAATATGTGCATGGATGAAAGAGCATTTCAAAATATATATAGATGAAGATGCAATCTGTTTAAACGGGATAAAAAAATATTTAAAAAAATCACGAATTTTTGACAGTTTAAACGGTTGTTTAATTGCATGGACTGGCCTTTTAAATCTCGCGTACTCGTAGTTCATGCTCAACAATCTCTCGAAATGCATGCTCAACTCACTTCCCTTTTTCGTTGCAACTCATTACGACCACATGCTAATTGTTCCTGCATTCGGAGTGCTTTGACGTGCTACTTGCTGCTGCACTTCAACTGCCTCAGTCGTGACCTCGGCATTAACGCGACCACGTGCTTCCTCCAACTGCTGTGTCAATTTATTTGGACTGCATTTTGACGAAACCACGTGCGTCCCCTATTTTCCCCCTGCGCTAAATTTCACCTCTTCGATGATTCTGCTTTTCAGTTCTTGTAGGGGGGGGGGGTCTCTCCTGTTTCTTCCAAAGCAGAAACACTACGTTTGATTGTTTTACGAGTCAGGAACCGAAACGCGGCGCGGAATATGGAATCGCAAGCACGTTGCTCTCAGCGTCGCGATGACTGAACGGCCATTTTTCAAAAAAGTGCACAAAAATGACTAGTGAATGTTAATTTAGTGAAATAGCAGTAATGTTGATGTTAAAGAAATCAAATATCAAAAGAATTCGATAATAATGCAATTTTATCATAGCATTTTTGTATAATTTATAAAATATTATTTTAGTCATCGATTACGGTCGATTGTAATCGGCACGAAGTCTGAGTATAACCGTCTTAATGAGACACTGCCCAACACTCTACTTGCGCCATCTGGTGAGCAACGGATTTTTCAAACTCAGGCATACCTTTCGCCGCACCTGTATCATGTCCATTAGAAATTAAGTTATTCAAAGTGAACTACATCTAAAATGTGTGTGAAGTTAATGCTAAAGAATCGTAGATTATTATTATTATTTTAGAAAATAGTTCTGTCTTTATAAGGGAATACAGGGAAACTTCTCAGGAGCAGCCCATATTAAGATAATTATTTTGCAGAATTCAATTAACTAAAAATTAATGATATGAACGATAAATATAACTTAATGAATGATATGACAGGGATATTTTAATTGCTAACGCTCTATCACCAAACTTAAAGGTTTCGAATGCGAATCAATGAAACCTCTGAATGACTGTCACCCGTGGGACCAGCCAAAAGTGACCGACCTTAGGAGGTGGCTGTTATTTAGAGGTTTAATATTAAATAAGTCAAAATTAAAAAAAAATAACAATACGGGCAAAAATACTTTACTCTAGCTTCGATAAACCACATTTATTTTAATTTGCATAAAAAAATCAGTTATTCGCGATTGCCCTTTTTTTTTTTTTTTTTTTTTTTTTTTTTTTTTTTTTTTTTGAGGCAAATATCTTTCCACAGAAATGATATTTGTTGTTTTTCCATATAAATCGTCATCATTTTTCACTAAAGCAAAATTTTGTGTTGCAAGAAAGTTATATAAAACATCAGAATATGTTTCGATGTTAGCAGCACGTGTATCTTGTCGTTCTACTGCGCTCTCATCCGTTTCCTCATCACATATTTCCTCTGCTGTCATATTTCCCATCAATACTAACTCAATCAATACTACTCTGTAGTGTCATATGTAGCAAAAACTGCAAAATCCCTCTCCAGGCTAAAAAGTTCACCGATTTCCATATTAGGCATACCTGCTATTTGAGGAATGTCATCAGAACTTCCCTCCTTATCAGTGCTGTCATCATTTTCAGTTTTGTCATTCGAAGAAGTACACTGCTATTAAAAATCCTTTAAAATACAGGATAGCAGGTATTACAAACAAAGGGGACAAAACTGGAACTCGTGTTGAAATGTTTAACGCAGCATTTTCCAATATTTTTCAAACCACGACCTCCAACGTATTTTTTTTTTTTTTTTTTTTTTTTTTTTTTTTTTTTTAAAGAAAGATTTTAACCCTTTTTTTTCCTTTCTTCCCAAACCACTACCCCATTCCAAACTCTACTAAGAATATCAATGAAATCAATTCATAACTCGCTAACTCTTGGACGTGCTTAACAACCATACTGTAACGTCTTCAGGATACGGCCACCAGATAATCAGTCATTCTGGGTTAAAATATGTTTATTCCAGTCATTTACAATAATTACATAAATTTCACACTAACACTTTAATAAACAAAATAAATAAAATTCGACACAAACTCCTTAACCGGAGTGTTTCATTAGCAATTAAAATAACCGATGCAAGGGCTGTTCTCTCTTCACGTGCTCGACGCACCGCGCACTCCTCGTGTCAAACTCACAGTTTTGTAGGGAGACAACAGAAGTCTCTTCTCTTCAGTTCAGTCGCAACAGTGAATTCATTCGGGTGATGGTTCGTAAACCGTTCCCACTCAAGAACGCACCAAGTTCGTTTACTATCTTGAACACGGCGGCGGTCGGAGGAGTCCTCACAAGGCTGTCAACGTGATGCCAAGAGGAACCCTACAGTACCCAGGGAGTCTTGATTCATATTGAAAAACACTGGTTGAATGTAAAAAATAAAAATACTGTACAAGAATGTAAAACTTGCTTAAAATCCAGCCTTCGCAAAGAATTTCCGCACAGTAGATCTTTTCACTTCTTTTACTGCCATGTTAATACAATTGACGGCGTCCAAAATATTAAGGTGATTTCCCTTACTGATGCTACACCTGACATTTTAGACACTAATTTCTGCATTTTTTTTTTTTTTTCAAGCGCAGTTTGAAAACCTGAATTATGCCTTGATCCATTAGTTAGCAGAAGGCAGTAGTGTTTGGGGGCAAACACTTTATTTTCAGATAACTGAAGTTACTGTCAATGGGATGACATTTTGCCCTGTCCATAAAAAGAAGAATGTTCTATTTTTTTTTCCATATTCTTGTTTAGTTCTGTAAGCAATTCGTTCATTATAGACTAGATCATCCAAGATTTTTGATTATGTCTCCACATTACCGGTAATTTTTTCATATCTAGGCTTTAAAAATACCGGTAATTCGCGGCTTTCCTGATCGCGAAGGTTTTTTTTTTTCAGCCTCCTTTCATATCGCAGCACTAAAGTACACCCTCCAAAAAAAGTATTCGAGAAAGAGAGAAATTTCCTATTTTAGATTTGCGAATAATAATTGAGTTTTTGAAAAATGCACAACTTGACAGAAATATGAAAAGTCATATTTATACATAGCCTAATTTATATTCTATGATAAATAATTTTTAATATACGAAATCAACGTAGGAAATATATCTCTTGCTCGAATACTTTTTTTGGAGGATGTACGGTCAATCTCTCTTTACATGCTTTCCCCCTTTGCAATCATCAGATTTAAAGTTCTATCACGAAGAGAACGAAAAAAAAAGTCCTGTCTCATCACAACTGAAGTTTTCTTTAGTAGGGTCAGAACCTGCAATTATAAATGGCAATGTTTCCATCCACCCGTTAGCTTCATCCAGCAGGAAATTTGCAGCTTCTCTAGTCACCTTGCGAAATACCGTGTTGTGTCGGCAGGGTGCGAATTGAACATTTTCTCCAGGAGGAGACTTTTGAAAAAAAGAAAAAAAAGGGGGGGGGAAGTGTAAATGCTCCACTCATCAGTATATTAAGTATTACACGACAAATGCAGTCGCCAACATGTCTGGGAAGTGACTTGAATTCAAACAAAAGCCGACCCCAATTTTCTGTGCAAATATATTCATCCTATGCCTAAATGTCGACACTACTATGTCGATTCTACGTCCTCAAATTCGGCGCGTGGCAGAGCAGCGCTTGTTCGTTCATTTTGCAGTCTTCCTTTAAAACCTGACCCCAGTTACAGAATGAGAAGTAGCATCAGGCATGTGTATATCTATTTCAAATGGATGTTTGTAACTTGCTCCTTTGTCTAGTAAACAAAAGGAGAATTTCTATTCTGAATACTTAAATCGTCAGGTACTGTTGAACATGTACGGACAGAGACTAATTTTAGCATTTCTCCAGCAGGGGATAAATAGTATCCCTGGCAGGGATCAATTAATATTTCTCTAGCCAGGGATATTACATTCTTCAGCCGGGGAGAATCCCCGGCATCCCCCCCCCCCCCTGTCAATTCGCACCCTGCAGTGTCGGGTCCCAAATTTCTGCAGCCATCCTTTTGACGTTTTAAAATCTGAGTTCGGGGAATTCCCTGTTTTTCAGCAATGTTCAAAGCATTTTCTTGTAAAAAGGAAATCGTAAAATCGGAAGGTTTTGATCGTAGGTCAACACTTGATCGACAGTTGGAAAGTCACTCCAACAACACTTCATCGAGTTCTTCATTCTCAGTCTTTAGACGCTTCGTTTTGCTGTAAAAGTTAGTACCATCGTGGTTAGTACCTCGTAAAGTGGTCAAGATAATCTTCACTATTTTTAAAAATCGCATTATCTGTGACCTGCCACAACCGTTAAAAAGTCGCAAGTTTCCTTGCATTTATGCCTTTCTTACTGAGATAAGCTGCTTCGCCTCAAGTGCTCCTAAATGCGTTCTGTGTTATGTTATCTCCGAAAACTTTGATTTTCTCCTTTAAATTTAACCCATTTATGCCTAGTGTCCCTTTTTTGGGACGGCATTATCGTTATTAGTCGAAAATTTTATTTATTTTTCCTGGCCCTTATTCACGAGTATTGAACCTAAACTCCACAAAATATTTTAACATTACGAAGTAGAATGTAGACATTTAAATTTTTATGCATGCTGATTTTAAAAGAAATCACCCTTTGTGCAAGAAGTTGACATCAGAAATTTATCTATTACTTCAGGTATTATCAAAAATCGAAGACAGTCGCAAAAATATCTGGGCACAAATGGGTTAAGAATTTTCGTTTGGAACTCATCGTGATTACACGGCACGTTCCAGACTCGGCGTCGACGCAAATGACACAGTTAGGTTGAAGAAACTATCACCGGTGACAACGCACAAAGGTTCGTAACTGATAACTAGTATCTACGTGGTCAGTATGGACCCTAGTGGTCAGTATGGTCATTACTCATAGGCTTGGCAGGGATTAAGTCTTGCCCTCTTCCTAAGGTGACCATATTTTTGAACGTAGAATTGAGGACATGACCCCAATTCTGAAACAAAATAGGGGGACATTTTATAATTAATCAAATAATTAACAGTAATCTAATTAAAAACAATGTAATAATTACAAATTTTCCCCAATTGCTTTCCTATCCTTCGGGGACAAATCGCAAAAAAACCCCGCAGAAATTGGGGAACTGTCCTCGAAAATTGGGGAAGCATGGTCACCTTACCTCTTCTCCAAGAATTTTTTTTATCTCCGCCTAACTGGTTCTTGTAAGTGACGGTCATCTGTGTCTTGTTCCCAAGGTGGTTAAAGCGATCTCTGCAATACCTTCTTGCCCACCCTACGATTCGTGGGCATCCTTTAAACAAATAAAAATTGTTCTCTCTTTGGGTTGGGAAGAAAATAAAATAAAAGAAAACGAAAAACACACTTGGGTGGTCTTAAAATATTTTTGCGATGCCAGAGGCTGGCCGTTGTTGTTCGGAATTTCTTGTTCAGAGGTTAGCTCTATGTTAACCCTATGGAACACATTCGGTACCACTGATACTATGTGGCCGGCCTTTTGAGGTTTCACTTGTTTGGAGGTGACCGTTAAAGGAGGTTTCAATCTGTATTCACGAGTGATAGTAACATAATTCCTTCCTTAAAAATAAATTTAAGTTTAAATTTATGTTTTCGTAAAAATTATTGTTATTGTGGAAATTAATCAATCACCTTGAAAATGTATTTATTTTCTGATTCTTCGTGATTTTCTTTACTTTTCCATACAATCACGTTGTTTGTTTAAGCATTAGTCATATATTTACTAAAATTTGTAAAACCTCTTCAAAGAAAGTTGCTACCAGCCGCAAACGACAACCATCAGTTTTCGATTTCGAGCCTGCAATTCAAACTTGAACAAGATGCGAAGAGCTGCCCATAACAGAAACAAACAAACAAGCAAAAACTGCGTCATGTTTAGAGCACGGAGGGTTGACGAGAAAATTCTGCTGCTTCACGGTTAAAGAAAAGACTCATACTGCTGTTCAAACGTGAGACTTGATCGCCTCATGTAGCTGGGAAATTTCAAATTGTTCACCGTATAGCCCATATCATCCCCCAAACGATTTACCGCGTGTGATGTAGAACACATATTATTTACTATAATTTGTATTTCGGTAATTTTTGTAGAATTTAACTCGTTTAAAATCGAGCATTTTATCGTTTGTTTCTTCCTCAGTTTTCCTTACTTCAGCATTCAGCATTCCTTTCAGATTAAGCGGCGACCCCCCTGATCTAACAACAACTCTCGCACTTCTCCCCAAGATTTGCTGTAAGCAAAAGAATTTGGCATTAAATCATTAACGCCCAGTGATCTATTTTTAGACGGTCGCAAAAATTGTAAGTTGCAAAAATATTTAAGCATTCATTTTGTTTCCTAGTTTCTTTCTCGAATAAAAAAAATCTGATTTCCACAAAATACTCAGTGATAACAAAGTATTATGTTAATATTTCATTCTTTTATTAATATTTTTAGAAAAATAAATACATTCTTAATACCCCACACATATCGGAAATTTATTTATCACTTTTGGCATCAACATAAATTGAAGAATATGCTGAAAAAAGTCAGGCACTAATGGGTTAAATATTTCTTTTCTTATTATTTGGTGGGTCTTGGTTTTCAAAGTTGTTAATAGGTTCATTCCTAACATTCTAGGCGTCGCGCACCGGCTGGATAAAGTGCACCGAAAATATTAGGTCTAGTAATAAGTTTTAAAGCGCGTGTGAAAGAAATGAATATGCGATTTAAAAATTATAATAATACCTTTATTTATCAAAGTAATCTCCATTATTTTCCAACACCTCCGCCTTCAGTCAGGTAGTGCTCGGACGCCAGATGCACGAATGCTAAAAGCCGCTGATATTAGTGACTTTTGCGATAAATCGCCAAATATTATACGAGGAAAATGTTTCAAAGAATGAATACAGCTTTGTGATAATTTCAATATTTGTTGGGAAATAAAAAAATACCGTATTGGCCCGAATATAGCGTGGCCCGAATTTAACGCAACCCCGAAATTTTTTATCATGATAATAAGAAAAATCCTATATTTCGGCCTCGAATTTAGCACGAGTCAGGTGTATGATATGTCAATGATATGTCAAAAAACGCAACATTATATTCGGGCCAATAAGGTAGCTAATCTGGTGATATTAAAGTAAGATGATTCAAATCGGGATTTTGAAAATTCATTTCTCGAGGTCTAATTAACTGATTTAGTGATGTAAGGCAAAGCTACGCAAGGCACTAGCTATCTGTTTAGGGTGTATGTGTGCTAGTGTGTTGGAAAGTGTTTTATAATCGATGTGATTAGCATGATTTTTCTTTCCAAGTTTTTATCTGTGCATACACTCAACTACATCATTTAGTTTTACTTCAATTTACTCTTCAGAGATGGCAGCACTATCATAAATGTACCTTTAAGTGAGAATGACACCCAAAATGCTAAAATGCTCACCGTTTGTTGAATTGGGGAGGGAAAAAAAAAAGAGAAAAAATAAATGTATGTTTTTCACAGGTAGTTCATATTACTTTTCTTCATGCTCAGGATGCTCTTTGCATGCATGCAGTTACAAACTCTATTTTGTTAACAAAATGTTAACAAAAGAATTCCGAATGTTTCGAAAGATTTCATTCAAAATAACGTAAATTCATTTTCCTAAATATTCATAGTCATGACCTTCACTTTAATTAAATTTGTGTGTGTATGCAGTATCGTTTTTAATAAAACTTTCAACCAAGAACGGATTAAAGAGGGGGGGGGTAGGCAGAGGGGCGACCGCCTCTTCAAAGAAAAAAAAGGCGATTAAATAACAATGTAAAAGATCCTGTTTTACTTCCTTAAAATGGGCATAAAATCCAACAAGCCGGCCCACCCACAAAACTGCATTAATCCGTCACTACTTTCCACTATATTATATTATCAGTGATTTTACTCAGTACATTATGTTATAGAATCAGAATTCACGTTTATAGTAAAATTTATTCAGAGCACATTTATTCTAAGTATTTGTTTTAAATCATATTTTTATCCTATAAGTGCTATATCATTTTCTTTATCCATAAAATATAAATAATTACTATAATAAATAAGCTGAAAAACAAACAAACAAACAAACAAACAAAAAAAAAAACTATAGTCCTGCAGTGATCTGGTCGCCAAACTCCGTTCCCGCAAGAACACGGAAAGTGAAGCAGTATCTGGCTTGGACACGGTTTGGGAGGGTGAACTCTTCTCTCGGCTGGACGGCTGTGGGACCGTGTACGCTAATGGTAGCTGGTGCACGAAAAATATGTCAAAAAGATGATGAATTAAAAAAAAAAAAAATTGTATCAGGAAAGGTCCAGCAGCAGATCGGTCGATTAAACTCGGTTCCCATTAGAACAACGAAAATGAAGCAGCATTGGCTTGGACAGTACTTGGGAGGATAAACTTCCCTTTCAAGTGTCCTTCATGTTCAACCGATTCCTCTGGGGGTTCCGATTTCAGGTGGTGGTTGGTCCCTCTTCTGGAATTGGCTCAAAAATAGGGACCGACAAGAAGTCCAACCCCCTCGAGGACAATGACACCTTCTTCCAAGGATAGTGGAATTGTATATCCCTGGACTCGAGAATAAGAACAACAAAAGCTATAAATGCAGTATGTAGTAATTTTGAAGGTGAGCATTCTTTTATAAATTTAAACATATTACTCCTTTTTCAAAGAGATGAACGTTTTTAAAAAGTAAAAGTGGCCCATAGAACGTAATGTACTGGAATTCTTTCCGATGATTCTTAATAAATAAATTAATAAATAAATAAATATAAATAAAAAAATTGACTAGTTTTGCCCCATAAACTGTTTTAATAAGTAGAGTTGGAGAAAGAACATACACCCAAACCTAAAATATACCCAGACCTAAAATAACTTTTCGTTTTGGCTAATACTTAAAAAACAAAATAAAACTAAAGCCGACCTGTGATAACGCCAGAACTCGGGACGTTCTGCCTTCAGCAATCCAGGTGGCGTCGTCATCGCTTGAAAACTACCCTCCTTTAAATTGTATTATTTGAATACCAGTTTTTAAGTGCACGTCTATAATTCATCGGCAAGCAATCAGTCACAGTTGAAACGCCGATCGATAGCACAAAGGCGCTGAATTTTTGCTTTCAGCCCCCCCCTCATTTATATTTATGAAGATTTATTCCCGCAAATGCGATAATAGTTGATAAGTCATTAAATTCAGCGCGGTCGGACCCTGGAGGTAGAGCTAATGATTCGCAGCTTTGGAATATTATAAATTAAAATGAGAGAGGGAGAAAGGCTTAATAGCGACGCATTTACTGATTTGATAATGAGCTCCCTTCCCCACCTCCTTCTGAGAACGAAAATCATAACTTTCTGCCAAGGCTCATTAAGAATCGGGTGGCGAATTTCGGGGGCAATTAAAGCCATCGGATTTCATAAATTGCAATTTCTAAGCTGATTGGATGGTATAGGAAACGGTATGGGTCGTTGATTTTTGCATAAAAATGGCCTTTTAGAAGGTTATTAATAAAAAGTACTATAAATAAGTGTCATATTTATTACTTACAAGTGTTGCATGCATGCAGTGATATTTTGTGTAATTATTTATTCATTGGTGTACTTGAAACATTTGTTTCCGGATTTGTGTGCTTGGTACCGTGGATCCAAGTATGAATCCTTGTGGAGTAACGTGGACAACACAACTAAAGCACGTAGAAAGGAAGTTTAAACAACCAGGGTATATGTGGGAATCGAACTCACGCCCGCATGCTCAGGCTTGGTGTAAGACAGGCGCTTAGCCTCTAATCCTCCGGTCCTCTAATTTATAAAAGTATTCACCCGCTTATTCACCAAACACTTCACAATCGTGCTAGCCCGCCATCACGGGCTACGTCAAGGGTTAGTTGAAAAACGGTATTCACCATGCCAAGCACTAGGATTAGCACCAGATCTAAGCCTGATCTAGCACGCGAAATATCATCGGACATGACAAACTTGGGGGATTAACACTCGAAATAGTGTCAACACATGAGCACTGACGTTCAGCCCCGGGATCAGCAAAGCCATATTTATATAGTACTAGCTGAAGCACCCGTTCTTCGCACGGGAATGAATGAACTTTTTGATATTAATATTTGTTGTGATTACTATTTATTGTAATAAAGAGATATAGCAAAATGGATATCGCGTTATATTGTGTTCAATAATCATGCATACTGAATTTCAAGGCAATCGTTTTTACGGTGCAGAAGGCGATGCGGCGTAGCACAATCTAGTGGCGAGTTTTAGCAAAACGGATACGGCAAAAATATTCTTCGCATTCAGATATCGATGTATACGAATTTTCATGACGATCGGCTGAATAGTCTTGAAGTTCATGTGTTGACGCGACATCTAGTGTCAAGTTATAGGAAAATGGATCGTGCCAAACTCTTCCCCGTGTTCAAATATCTATGTATACCTATTTTCATAGCGATCATTCGCACAGTCAAGAAGTGATACACTGCAGGGCCATCTAGTGGTTAATTAAAGTAATGATTTGCTACAGCGCCGTCATGTGGCGAGTTATAGCAAAAAGGATAACGCCAAAATATTCTCATTGTTCAAATAGCTATGTATACTGATTTTCATAGCCACCGTTTGAATGGTCAAAAATTTGGCCTGCTGCAGCGTCATCTAGTGGCGAATTAAAATAATAATGCATTGCAGTGCCATCTAGTGGTGAGTAACATCAAAAGTAACGCAGTTAGAATATATTCTTCGTTCTCAAATGTGTAAGTGTAAAAAATTCTATGCCGATCGGTCGAACGGTATAGAAGTTGATGCGTTGCAGCGCTGTTTAGCGGTAAGTTACAGCAAATGGATAGTGAAAAATATTCTCCGTGTTCTAATATTCGCGTGTACCAAATTTCATCGAAATTGGTTGGACGATATTCGCATGGCAAACGGCTAAACGGAATAGAATTCGACGTTCTGCTGCGCCACCTAGTGAAAAGTTAGAGGAAAACGGATAGCATAAAAACCTTCTCCATGATAAAAGACTTAGGTGAACCAAATTTCATGGTGATCGGTGAAACGGTGCTGGAGTTTTTCAACCTCCTACACACATACCAACATTCATTTTTATCTATAACCAGTCTTATTATACGTATATACCAGTCTCAAGTAAAATCCAGTTTCAAATCTAAGCCTCGCCAAAGTGCCAGCATACGCCATTTTGCAAGAGTTTTTTCAGGGAATCATTCGAAGCATTGACTTAGCAGCAATCAAAATGGGAAATGGTTCGACCGCCAGGCATTTATTTGAAAAGTGGAATCCCTTAATACAGCCGCATTTTTTAAATTATCAACTATAACATGTTTTATTCATCGTTACCTCGATGTACTAAATGCGAAGAATTCAATTTTCTGAAATTTGGCGGATTTCCCCTCAAGTTAAATCAATGTACTCAATTGGCGAGAATTCTGAAGCTACATCGCTTGAAATGCCCTAATAACTGCATTATTTCTGCACGGATAGTTAAAATTTAATGCTGTATTCTAAGAAAACCTATACACTTGTTTTCAAAAATGCTATTCCCTTAAGCTCTCAGTAAATTGCGCCAAAAAGCCTAAAACTGTGCAAACCGCTCGAACTCACTCTCTAAAAATCGGTCTATCAGCCATTTTTTTTTTTCGCCAAACTAAAAAAAATTACATATTAGTCTCGGATATCTTCGATCCTCATTGTTTTGCGTATAAAACATTTCATTCCAGCTCTCATTTCTTATGCGCACACGATATTATAATTAAAAAAATAAACTAAAAAAATCATTATTATTCTTTTATTTTTACTTTAAGAATTTAAGACATTTTATTCGGCAAAATCGCCACACATGGCAACCAAGATGCTTATTTCATACACTTTTTTCACTACAGGGGTTAATATTACGTAAAGCTTTCTGCGTGGAGAACATAAAAAATCTCTTAAATTCCGGGAACGGAAATTATGAGAACCATTCAGGAGGAAAACGTTTTTAAGTGGAGTTTCAAAGTTTTAAAGTGGACTATCATTTATTCTATATTATTTTACATATCTGTGTAAAATTTCAGGCTGACAGGTCCATTTTTGTGGAATTGTATACTACCCAAATCAACAAATTGACAAACAGAATTTCATTTTTATTTATAAGATAACCTACGCTTGTTTTTAAAAATACCCTCTCATTAAATTGCGCCAAGCGCTAGAATCATAGAAAATCTGACACACTTTCAGATTTTTAAATACGCACTAAAGTGCTATTTATAAAAAGAATTTTAATCCATGGGTCTTCCCTATTTTCGTTCCTTCTTTCATTAAGTTGGAAAGTGTATCATTATTCATGAGTGTGATTAAACAAAATTAAAATTGATATTTCTAACATACTTTTTTCTGGATGTAATACATTAGATGCAGAAAAGCTGCTCAGAAAAATGCACAATTCCAACTGAATGAAATTTTCAAAAACTTATACTCAGGTGTATTCATAACCCAAATAGCAGACGATTAAATTATGATAAATAGCGCCAAGCGTTAGAATCCTCCTCAAAATCGCGAGAATGCTGAAGATAGATCACTTGAAATCCCTTAATAACTGCATTATTTTCGCACGGATCATTAAAATTTAACGCTGTATTCTAATAAAACCTTTGCACTTGTTTTCAAAAATCCGTTTCCTTAAGCTCTCAGGAAATTGCGCCAAGCCAGAAACTGTGCAAACCGCTAGAACTCACTTTCTCGGCATTTGAGCCATTTTATTTCTTCGCCAAACTAAAAAATTTTAACATATTAGCCTCGGAAATCTTCAATTCTTATTGTTTTGCGTATAAAACATTTCATTCCTGCTCCGATTTACCATGCACACGATATTATAATTAAAAAAAATATAATCTTACGAATATAAACTAACAAAAAAAAATAATTATTATTCTTTTATTTTTACTTTGAGAATTTAAAACATCTTATTCGGCAAAATCGCCACACATGGCAACCACGATCCTTATTTCACACTTTTTTCACTACAGGGGTTACAATTACGGAAAGCTTTTTGCATGGAGAACATAAAAAATCTCTTAAATTCCGGGAACGGGTGGACTTTCAAAGTTTTAAAGTGGACTATGATTTATTCTATATTATTTTACATATCTGTGAAAAATTTCAGGCTGATAGGTCCATTTTTGTGGATTTGTATACAACTCAAATCCACAAACAAACAAATAAACAAACAAACAAACAAACAAACAAACAGAATTTCATTTTTATTTATAAGATTATTTTACATATCTGTGAAAAATTTCAGGCTGATAGGTCCATTTTTGTGGATTTGTATACAACTCAAATCCACAAACAAACAAATAAACAAACAAACAAACAAACAAACAAACAGAATTTCATTTTTATTTATAAGATATCCGTATCCATTTTTTTTCATATTCTTATTATTTTCTTAATTTTTATGATTTTTAACTACGGTATTTTTTACGAACTAGTGTCAATTAATTAAGATGGGAGTCAAATAAGTGTTTTAGAGCTACAGCAACGACATTTTTCAATGTCATCCTTTGAAAAAAAAAAAATTGAAAGAAAAAATCAAGACAATATTTTTGCTAAAACGTATCTTAGCGACGAAATGTAAGATCAAAGATGACTTGTTTTCTTTCAGTTGCGTGCATTGTTTTCCGTTAACTGCTGGAAATGCAAATATAGTTTAACTTGTAAGGTGCGTCGTATCTGCACATTTAATTTTCGAAATTAATTTTGTGAACCTCCATTTAAATAACCCACGAGACGCTACTGCTGCAGTCGTCTGTCACATGCGTAATGCGACGATATTTTTGTACGTTTAAGGTATCTTGACTCTAACTTGAACTGCAGGCAGAATGAGCAACGAACATCTTGCATTCAAAATCTCTAAAATCAGCTTTGTGTGTATTATTTTGATTACGAGCGGAAGTGACTCGGATCGGAGCACCACCTCCTAGTTATAGAAGGCCTGAGAACAGAAACTTTTGCGTCATCAGTAGGTCCACTAAAATGACGTCATCACACATTTATTTTCACAAAGTAAAACTATTCAAAGTTTGTGGTGAATTTACTATCGCATAAAGCTTTTTAATGATTTAAAATAGAAAATTTAATTTTACGACAAACAGGAAATTTTAACTATCGCTAATTATATAATATGATATAGAGATGGAACATAATAAATAATTTTTTATCAGAAAGGTATTTTAATTTTTATCTTCAACTTAAAATATTTTCTAAAACTTGTATCAACCACCAGAAATTCTAAATAGTTTTACCTTATGAACAAAAACTGTGATGACATCATCATACAAGACCTAGTAATGACGCAAAAGCTTCTGTTCTCAGGCCTTCTATATCTAGCAGGTGGTGATCGGAGGCATTTCAATATTCCAAGCTCGCAGGTGCAGAGAGAGAATGGAAAATGCCCTTTTAGAACTAGACTTTCAGGAGACTCACAGATAATCTACGTTTTTTAACAGAACTTCCGTTAAAAAACAGCAAAAATCCTTTATTCACCAGTAAGGGAGATTCTCATGTGAAAACCAGCTTGATATTGTCTGTGAAATTCAGATGTTTTATAACAGTGTACTGTAAGAATCGGGACTTCCTGCAGTACGAGGGTACGTAGCACATTCAATTAAAAGAATGGTTATGATTTTCGGATATAATAATATTTGACATATTTTTATTGTTTTTCTAGTTCTAGTAAAACTCATTGAAATGTATTTAAAATATAAATTATATGAAATATTTCAATAGATTTTAACGAATCTATTTTAACTATCTTTGAACCTATCTTGACAAGTCTGCGAGTGTCAATAAGTCTATTCTTACGCATGGATGTTTGTACGTAAGTATGCAAAATATATTTCAAACATTCTCAACTTTTTCAACAAAGAAAATTGTGTTCTGGGCTAAATTACACTTTCACAGCATTTAAAGGCATTTTGAAAGAATGTAACTGAAGAATTTTCGTACTTGAAAGTCAATGTATCTCTTGTTTTTGCTCTTTACAATAATTTTGTGAACCGTGATACTTTTGAGAAAAAAGAACATAAGCACTCTTCTTTATTCTTTTTCTTTTATAAATTCTATTGCAAAAAGTACTGGCTGGAAAAGTGTATCGGAAAAAAAAAAAAAAATCTGACAAAGAAAATGATATTTCATTAGCATAACTGTACCTATAAAATACCATTAAAAGAAACATGTTTTTAATTAATATTTACAAATAAATTTAACTTGACGGTGTTCCAATCTAAGAATTTTATGAGTAAAAATATTCTACAAAAGAAATTTTCTTTGTTCCAGGGAAAAATGTATAGATGTCCACCTTTTTTACGGTGTCTACTTGTAGATCAACGTTTAAATTAATTTTAATTTAAAAGTTTAATTTTACAAATTTCATAGTTTCAGGTCAATGCATCTATCTTCTAAAGATTTTAGCAGTAAAAGTAGTCTATAAAAGTTACTTTGTTTATTTCCTGTAAAAAAAAGTTATGAATGTCCAATCCATGCGCTAGAGCCTACTTGTAGGGAAAATTTTAAATTATTTTTGACATCAAAGCTAAATCTTAGAAATTTTCATAGTTGCACATCAACGAATCTCTCACAATTTTAATGGAGTAAAAATATTCCATAAGAGCTAATTTTAAAATAAAGCTATTGAAAATAATTTTGTGAGCAGCAACATTTTATGCAGGAAGAAAACAACACAAAACTTTTTTTTAAAGGTTCGAAATATTTTAAAATCTTTATATGGGGTAATTTAAGTTCAGTTGTAGAAAGCAGAGCTCATAAAAAAATCAAATATTCGCGATCATATCAAAGGAATAATATAGGTTCTTTAGAGAACGGTATTTCACCGTTTAATACTGAATGAGGCTTGGAGATGTTTGCCCAGAATATATTACAGAAAAGAAATCCAGTTTTATTTTAAAATTGGTTTTGTTCCAAGGAGTTCCCGAGGCATCCGGGTATTTCCTCTAATGTTTATTCATTTTTATTTATTTATGCTCCTTTGTTCCTGGAAAATGGCGAAAATGAATGAACTGAGTGAAAAGTGCATTTTCTTTTTTAAAGGGCGAATGATTTTCGTTTGAATAAAGTAAAGCGAGCGGTGTTTGGTGTACTTTAAACCATGTTTAGTTTTCTGTATAATGGAAGATTTTTTCATAGTATAATATCTTGTTTTTATATAATTTAACTATATATGATTAATGATATTAAAAAAATCATGTGAATATCACACTATTTCTTTGTATTCCTATTAAATTATAATTATTTATTTAAAAAAAGTTTATTTAAATTTATTTTAATTGGAACCCAGACAAAATATTTGGTACACCGAAAGGTACCGCTCTTTTTCGGTATGTCAATATTTTGCTTAGCCGAAACTACTGAAGCTCATAAACGGCAAGAGCCCTCCTGTTGGGGGAGGGGGGGGATTTATTTGACAACTTTTACAAGATATCGCTATTTTTGTGATTTTTCCTTACTTTTTTTTTTTTTTAAACCAGTGTACAGTAGAGTATTGACTTGCACGAGGGATGCATTACAACACCTCTAGCGTAAGTGAAATACGGTATATATATAAGACTTTTTAAAATACACCCAGTTATAGGCTCATAAACACCCCTCAAACAGCTTTAAACCACTTTCTAATTCGGTTTGGTACTTACCCATAAACCAAAAACGCGCAAAACCCATTTCGGCACGGCCGTTTCGGCGCGAAACTCGAAAATATGCTAGCGCTGGCCCCTTTCCGAGACCAAAAAAAAACCTCAGTGGGTCTGGCAATCGCTTCAGGGGGGCCCCTCGAAAATATGCTAACGCTGGCCCCTTTGCGAGACCCAATAAAACATCAGCGGGTCCGGCCATCGTTTCAGGGGGCGCCCTCGAAAATATGCTAACGCTGGCCCCTTTGCGAGACCCCACCAAAAAAAAAATCAGCGGGTCCGGCCATCGCTTCAGGGGGCCCCCTCGAAAATATGCTAACGCTGGCCCCTTTGCGAGACCCAATAAAACATCAGCGGGTCCGGCCATCGTTTCAGGGGTCCCCCTCGAAAATATGCTAGCGCTGGCCCCTTTGCGAGACCCCAAAAAAAACATCAGCGGGTCCGGCCATCGCTTCAGGGGGCCCCCTCGGAAATATGCTAACGCTGACCCCTTTGCGAGACCCCCCAAAAAACATCAGTGGGTCCGGCCATCGGTTCAGGGGGCCCCCTCGGAAATATGCTAACGCTGGCCCCTTTGCGAGACCCAAAAAAACATCAGTGGGTCCGGCCATCGCTTCAGGGGCCCTCTCGAAACGTTTTGGTACAATTCGGCGCGACCGTTTCGTCGCGGCCGATTCGGCTCTGGTAGTATAAAATAAATAATTACAAACCTTCATGTATTAAAACTAAACACTTGAGTATCGTTTCGATTTTCTCGCCGAATAGTCCCATCCCGTTTCTAATTACATGTTACCACTTTCTACATAAGTAAATAAAGCCAGGTTTAACCTCTTCACACCTGACAAAAATCTCACATCTCATATTAAAGAGCAATTTCATTATTATTAAAAAAAAAAAAAAAAACAAGACTTATTACGCTTGAAAACAACAAGTAGAAAGCGTATTTCGAAATAATTTTTCAAATGGAAATGTAATTCCCAATCTTTGTTTCAGCAGTAAAAAGCAAAGCCTTATTATCGCATGAGCAAATCGGGACTTTACCCAGGGTCCCCCCTTTAAAATGTTGTTCCGAAATATTCTTTTTTACATCAAAATTTTGTTAAAAATAAGACAAAAATCATAGATGGTGGCCCTCAAATTCACCAATGCCCGCATCCCCTGTTGGTCATAATCAGGCCCCGGTAAAAGTTGTTATCACCCCTACAGAAAGACTTAAAAGTATGTGATGTCCAAGGCCATTTTAGCAATATGAATTTCGGAAAATAAACAAAAAATATTAACAAATTCAACTTCGGACATTTTAATAACACTCAAATGTTCTTTTATGTAACGGCAAACAAACATAGAACGTGCGCGTCAGTGTGTAGGATTTACACATTCACATGCGTTAAAATCATCTATTCAAAATTAAAGCATCGACGCATATGTACGTCAATTCAGAACTACAAAATCTTAAAGAATCGTTTTAACAGTGGAAATAAAATGGGCCACATATGCGGACCTCTGGAACGAAGACGCAATACTAAGACGGTTCGACTGCATTCGCCTTCAATGATGCTACGATGGATGAAATACCTTTCGCTGATTGGCTTTATTCTTCAGTAGAAAATCACGAAGACGATGCTTACCCCTCACAACCCCATACTTCTGGTTGCGCTTTTTTTGCTTTTGACGAAAAATATTCTATAGTGGGCGAGGAGTTCGCGTGAGCTCTGAGATAACATTACTCGTTACTCTACTCCATTCCACCTGCATAATATCCCATTTGCGTAAGATGTCGGGTTCTTCCAAATTCATTTCGTTTCACAAGAACATGAGGAACCCACACGCCGAGCTTTGAGGCGTTTCAAATGATCATGAAGGGTCGAATTCGATCAATTTAATTTTGCAGCAATCTCAGGGGTTATTATTCGCCAGTTTTCATCATTTGATGCCCTTATAAAATAATAATAAACTTTGTAAAATAATACGATAACGTTTGCTTCAACGGCCAGACAGCATCTGTTTCGAGCAAAAACTTGTTTGCCCTTCTTCAGTGACAAGCACCTGAAGATAGGAACGGGGAACTGAAGAGAAAGTAAACAGAAACCAGCGATGAGTAAGTCGTAGCCGAAACAGAGGAACTGAAAAGGTAAAATCTAGAAAAATACAAAGAATGCAGTTAAAATGAACAAAAAAAATAAAAATAAAAATAAAGAGGAAAAAAATGGCACAAAAAAAGGAACATGCAAAAGAACAAAAAACAGTACAACAAAAGAACAGTTACCGCAACAACAACAACAAAAATGAGATTAAAAATAAAAACACACACATACGTACATATAAACGAAGGACCACAAGAATTATTATTATTATTTTTAAACACATATAAATAAACATGACAGCATAATATTAATTTAAAAAAATTATCTACGCATAGAGAAAGAAGAAAGAGGTAAATACACACAACAATAAATAAATAAAATAACTAAGTTTAAAAAAAAATAAATAAATAAAAATTAAGAAGGAAAGAAAAAAAATAGGGGGTGGGAGTAGAGCAGGAAGAAAGAAAGAACCTTACAATAACTGCTCCCAAGCAGTATGAATAAAAGGAATAGAAGAACTATCGTTCACAAGACGCAAAAATCACGATGGGACAAAGACTGAGGAGTGCACGGGATCTTAGCTTCAGAAAATCGTAAACCATGATTAGAATTCCAAAAATGCGAGGCAATAGAAAATTTGGAAAGCTCATGTCTAGAAGAAACATACCTTTCACGCTCTTTAAGCCTAAATTTGAGAGCTCTTCTAGTCTGACCAATATAACCCAGTTACAAGATCCACAAGGAATAAAATAAACACCCCCAGCGGTTCTCAGTAGAAATAGGATTTTTAGCGTACCAACCAAAAACTACTGTTCAGAATCAATCGAACTTTTCCCCGCAATCAAGCTTACTATATAAGCTGTCAAAATGTATAATGATTATGAGGCTTAAGTATGAAGTGGCTGTGGAAAAGTACATTTAATGTAAATTAATAATTGGCACAAAACGAAATTACTTTCCGAATAACCCAATAGATGGCGCTGTAGTGAGAGATTCAGTAAGATTCAGTAGTTCTGAAAAGGTGACGTAGTGACTTTCGAAAAGAAGAACATTAATTTCCGTTCCCCCTGACTAATAGTAAATTCCTATTGTTTGGAGTAGCAATGGCGTATGATCAAAATAAGGATTTGAATAGCTTAAAAAAAAAAAAAATAAAAAAAAAAAATAAAGGAAGGGGGCAATATTGGCTCATTAACTTTCGAAAAAACTCCAAACTTTTTTAAGCGAAAGAAAGAATTCCAAGTTCTTTACTCCTAGATATTTTCAGTTAATGTTGGGTTATAATTTAAGTTCTATTGTGAAAATATGGCGCTTAGTTAAAAGTTAGAATATCTTCGATGATATCAAAGGAATAATAAAATATTCCTATGAGAAGCGTATTTTACCGCTTAATGTTGAATCAGCTGAAGGATGTTTGCAGAGGAAATATTACAGAAAAGAAATTGGGTCTTATTTTAAAATTGGTTTTGTTCCAAGAAGCTCCTCAGGGCAAAATTTTCTTTCTAATGTTTATTCTTTTTTATTTATTTATTTGATTATTCCGGGGGAAAACAGTGTGAATTTATGAACTCTGCGAAAAAATATTTTTGAATTACATTTTGTTTCCTAGCGCTTAGTGGTTTTGTTCGTGTAGATAAAATAATGTACAATGCCCGTAAATTTAGTAGTTTCTTTTGTTCAGTATAACCTCTTCGTTCCAGAGGTCTATGTATGTGTACCTTGTTGTTTTCACTGCATATAGTAGTAAAAATAAGAACTTCCCGAGAAAATCATTTTTACCACACTTTTACTTTTGTCTAAAAAATTTTTGTTCACGCTTCCAATCTTCTCGCAATCATTGATTTGTATAGAGACTGTAAAACCGGAAAAAAAATCACCACTCATGTCAAAAGATGTTAATACAAATCAAAATAGTAACATGTTAAAATTATACTTGACTGAAAAAAATGCGCTAATTTACATATAATTAACCTTTAAATGCATATCGATGTATATCTACATCGTATTTTTCACTGCCGGATTAGAGTAGAAGCCAAATTTCTTGCGTCTATTTCATATAAAAAATATAGTTTTGAATAATAAATGATTCATATCG
Organism: Cheiracanthium punctorium; assembly: GCA_038373885.1. Taxonomy (NCBI): domain Eukaryota; kingdom Metazoa; phylum Arthropoda; class Arachnida; order Araneae; family Cheiracanthiidae; genus Cheiracanthium; species Cheiracanthium punctorium. The sequence goes on from JAWZYV010012497.1 coordinate 179,899, forward strand.
TGAATAATAAAAATTTCACATACTTCTTTTAAACTGCGTGTTTTTGTAAAAATTAATTAGTTATCCACAAAACTGATATAAGAAATTTAGCTTACACTCATAGCTATCGAGCGAATGTCTTTAAAATTCATGCATTTAAGGGTTAACACTATTATCACCCAAAAAAGTTTAAAAAGATTTCGGAAATTCAAAATTTTTAGACCTGAGTAATTATGCATATTTGTGTGCTCGTGTAGCAGAGTTTTAATGCAGTGATATCTGACTTGGACATTTTCTTAATTTGGACAGTTGTCTAATGAGTGTTTTAATGTTCGCATTCAAGAAACGTTAAACACTTCTTTGTATTATGTTTAAGCCAAATCTACACGAGAGGTATCTATAGGGAAGTATGCCTTGGGGGTCTGACTTTTTAAGGGGTTTGGGGGCATATTCACGCTACATAGGGCGAAAACAGCCCCAAACGATAACGTTATAGATCGATAGCCGTGCGATGGCCCAGAACTCTGGCCTTTACCCTTCAACCATCTACTATGTTTTTTTTCTTACTCACTTGGTCATGGTGGTGCCTAAACTCGTTTTGACCAGGGTTCAGATTTGCTAGGTGATAACCAGGGTGCCTAAACTAGTTTTGATCAGGGAAAAACTATTGTATGTGAGAGTTTGTCATACTGAGAAATAATTTAAATTAATAAGTTTCTAAAATAAACGCCAAAACATTATAGTTAAGCTTCAGCGTATCAACATGTCGAACTAAAACAAAAAATGTGATTTTCTAGTAAAATATTTCGTTATTTTTTTAAAACTAACGAACGATTTCCTTGAAAGATTCGAGAGGAAAATGGTATTTATTGCGCCAATAAAAGGGTCAATATGATATTTAACCAATACAATTTTGACTTCTCTGAGTCAAGCCGGCCGTTTAGATTACCCGACTTGCTGAATCATGGCATTTGGTGAATATCACTGTTAGAGTTGGATTTAATCAAATGTATTCAGTTAAAAATTTTTGTATCACTTTTTTATTTTCTAAGTTAAAGTAAAGGTTATCATTGTTAGAATGTGATTTAAATTGATAGGGTAACTTCCTTTCATTTTTGCAATCTTGTGCAGTTCTCTTAGCTACGGTTCTCAAAAAAGGATACAGTAAGTTAATCGGTTAAAGTTAACTTACTGTTAAACAAAAATAGACGAGAAAACAAAAATTATGTTTATTTTTAATTTAAAAAAAATCGCGAAAGCCAGGTATGGAAACTTTAAAATGTTGCCAACTGTTGACGTGTTGTAGTAGGAACTACAGCTTTACAGTGTATAGCGCCAGCTGTTGGCAACATTTATATCCAATTTTCAAGTTTCAGTTGCAAATTTTTCCAAAATAAGCAAAATTTTTGTTTTCTCGACTATTTATTTTTGCTCAACAGTTATTTGACCCTTAATTACATGAGTTTTAAACACGCTCGCTGCCGATCGTGTAATATTCATGAGTTTAAATTTCCTATATAAGTTTTGTGAATAACTAATTAATCTTTCGAAAAAAAAAACACAGTTTGGAAGAAGTATCTGATATTTTTATTATTCACAACATTAAGAATTTACTATCAAAAACCATATTTTATATTTAAGTTCGACATAAGAAATTTGACTCGTACTCTAATCCGGCAACGAACCTGTTTTAAACATATGATACAAATATCCATCACTATACAGTTAACCCATTTATGCATGTGTCCCTTTTTTGGGACGGCATTTTCGCTATCAGTCGAAAACGTTATTTATTTTTCCCTAGCCTTTATTCACGAGTATCGAACCTCAACTCCACAAAATATTTTAACATGACTAAGTAGGATGTTGACATTTCAATTTTTATACATATTGATTTAACTCTTTCGTGTGCAGTTTTGCACATAAGCAAAGTTCCATATCCATGCACCCTTTCGAAAAGTATTCGAGTGCAAGTCAATTTTCTTACGTCGATTTCACTATAAAGTGTTTCTCTTTATAAAAAGTAGGTTATCCCTTTATAAGGCCGTGGTAAAATACTTACCACCTACGGTCTATTAAATACAGTAATAAATTATCGTTAGTGAATTTTCCGATTTTTGTTCAGCTATATTTTATGTATATTTTTCCCATACATCTAGATTCTAAATTATACTTGCCTTATGAACTTTTCTTTCATTCGCAATTTCGAAGAAAGCTCGAATAATGACTCGAAAATTGAGCATAAGAATCATCGCTTTTAATTATATGTTTTTGCCTTTAATTCCGTGTACAAGCAGCAGGTAGTTTTCCGACTTTGATTTTGTGTATAATTAATGAATTCACCTGCAAAATTTCTCTGTTTGTTTAATACTTGTTTCTCCAATTTTCACGTGGGATATTAATATTACAGTAGAGGGAAAATACATGAATTACTCCTAAAAAATGGGCCAGAAAAATTCCAAGTAATTTCGACTCTCTGTACATACACTCGCCTTATAATGGGTTAAGTAGTATATAATAACTTCTAATGATCATTATCATGTGCACGCTTTTTCCAAAAACTAATCAGTTACTCACAAAGTTAATATAGGAAATTTCTCTCATACCCAAATACTTTTTTGAATGGATGCACCAAATATTGATATTTTTAGAAAAATACGAGCTTTAAAGGGTTAAAAGAAATCATCACTTATTCGAGAAGTTGACACCAGAAATTTACCTATTGTTGCTCGTTTTATATGCATGCGGTATACGTAAATAGAAAAGAAAAAGTTTTAAACACTTGCGAAAATTCTGAATTCCATTTTAAAAATAAATAGCTTTATTTTCTTTCCAAAACAAATATCTCAATAAGATTTTGTCTAATTCCTTTTGGTGTAATGTCTTTTACGGAAGACAAAAAAAAAACAAAAAAAAAAAACATTTTATGGAACGAAGGCAGGGAGTACGACTAATGATACTTTGTTATTAGCATATAAATGGGCATACATTTTTTGAATCATTTTCACTGTCTTATTTACTTATTAATGATTCGCAGAAGTCATTATCATTGACTTTGAAAAATAGAAAATTGATGTGATCAATAATGGTATGAAAACAAATTTTCAACAGTTTTTTTCCCTTCTTCCCTCTCTTAATCACATATAACATTCTAAACGGTATTTAAAAATGACATTTGGAGAAATAATATGTATGGAAATTGCAACACAAAAATTAATGGAATTTCTACGAAGAATAATATATTATCATTTAGAATAATAGAATTCCGTTATGCAAGGCCGAAGAAAAGAAAATTGGATTCTGTTTTAAAATTGATTTTGTTTCAAAAACTTTCAGAGGGCATAGGCCTTTCCTTTTTCTTTTCATTTGTTGTTATTCATTCATATATTTGATTTTCGAAGAGTAAACATTTTATAAAAAGATAATACACTCGAAAAATAAATGTTCGGAGTAAATTACATTTCCAAACAAACTTCTGAATATATTATTATTTTTTTTCCCCTCCAAGATGCTAACAAAAAGAGGAAAAGGGGAAAGAGAATCGAACTTTTACGCTGATTCTATTTGTGCTTCTTTATTGATGTTATACGGAAGGAAACTTGGTTATATTTGTGCATTTTAAAGCTCACGGCGAAAAGAGTTCAGCATTTTTACTACACGTCGCATTGTTCTTGTGATATCAGCAATGCGTATGACCTACTCGACTTGGGGTCAGCTAACAAGGGGAGGCTCAGACGTTGGGATCACCGATTTTGATGAAATGTGGATGAGTTATAGGGGACCCATAGTATAATAAAATGCCAAAGAACTGGCCGCCAACTCTCCCTTACTTTCGAGAAAATTCCATTTAAACATTTGATGCACTCTTATATACCAATTATTTGGAAAATCGTTTGCGTGATCCGTGGAGCCGTGGTTTCGCTTTCGGCTAGCGATCATGAGGTCTCTGGTTCGTATTCGACGGAATCCGCTCTGCTTTTTCATTTTTTTTTTCCTCCCTTAAAAATTCATAGAACAGTTTAAAATGATTATGTAAAAAATATATTGTGACTTACTTTGTAAAACTGGAGTTATAAAGTTCTTTGCTGTGTATGTATTCGATAATTTACTAATGCTTTTAGGAACAGGGAAGAATGATAAAAATGGATGATTTGCTTCTTTCTTCATTTTGAACGATGCAATTATTGATTAAAGTTTCCCATTCAGCTAAAACGTGTTACACACATATAATTACAATTAGAAATTCAATATTCGATATAAACGATAAGTTAAACCTTTTTATATGTTTAAAATATTTATGATTTGATGCAGAATGCATGTAGTTTTACATTCGTCAAACTTCGTGAGTAGTAGATAACGAAAAAATTATAATAATAATAAAATACAGAGTTGAAAAAACTATAGAGAATTTAATAAAAGAATATTCCAATGTGAATGTAACTTGTTCAAAATCCGGGACACTTTCAACAAGTAACCACTATGCTTCATCCCTTGACCGAATTTTGAAACCATGTAGGGGACGAGAAGTTTTAGGAAAGGTCAAACAAATTCAGAAATTTATGACAAAATATTTTTATGACGATGAAAGTAATTCATCTTGTCCGCTAAAAGTAATCTCACTTAAATCTACATCACTTTGTCAACCATGTGATGATCAGTTTTGCAACCCCCCCCCCCACCCATCCACAAAAAAAAAAAATAATAAAAAATTACAAAATTACAAAATTCTCCATACTTTATGCAAAATAAACGGGAATTAATAGCCCGAGAAGATGCAATAAAATTTATTAAGTCATGTATTTTTTCCGCTATCTCCGCATTCACGCATTCTTTTCTGAAATCTTAAAACATGCATGGCTTGCAGCAAAATTTTCTGATGAAAGGCAGGTATTTCTAAATGTAAATGAAATTTTTTTCCCGCAAACAGAAATGAAAAGACGATGTGGATGCAAAATATTTCTTTCATATGTTATAGCAGATGTCCAAACAATTTGTTTCGCAATGTTTTAGGACAAATATCACCCTAACTCAATTACACATCTGTAAAAGTACCGAGTAACTTTTCAAATTGTGATTGATAAATAATATTTCTTATATCCGTCGCTTTCATTTGCAGTTATTCAATTTTATTTCATAGAATAGTGTTTATTCAATAAATGATGTCAATTTTCTAATGCGTTTGTCATTTTAAACTGTTTTATGAATTTTTAAGGGAGGAAAAAAAATGAAAAAATAGAGCGGAATCCGAACTAGAAACCTTTTGATCGCTAGCCGAATGCGGAACCACAGCGCCACGGATTACGCAAACGATTTTCCAAATAATTGGTATATAAGAGTGCATCCAATGTTTAAATGGAATTTTCTCGAAAATAAGGGAGAGTTGGCGTCCAGTTCTTCGACATTTTACTATACTATGGGTCCCCTGTAACTCATCCACATTTCATCAAAATCGGTGATCCCAACGTCTGAGCCTCCCCTTGTAAGTCTCAACAGATGTATTTCCATAGCTTCTGCCTAACCCTTCAAGACCGAGCTCGTACACCCTCCAAAAAAAAGTATTCGAGCAAGAGAGAAATTTCCTATTTTAGATTTGCGAATAATAATTGAGTTTTTGAAAAACGCACAACTTGATAGAATTATGGAAATTCATATTTATACATAGCCTAATTCATATTCTATGATAAATAATTTTTAATATACGAAACCAACATAGGAAATTTATCTCTTGCTCGAATACTTTTTTTGGAGGGTGTACAATCGTGCGGGTTAGAAATTTACATTTCTCTTAATTTTTATTTGTCCATAAAATAATGGGTTTGCATTAAGAGTGATACAATTTAAAAAAAAAAAACAAACATAAATCATTCAGTAATACACAATTTTTTCAATACCTACTATTAGGTCACACTCTCCCTATATATATCTTGTACAAATTTTCAATCGTTACTAAAATACTTTTTTATTCATCCACTCAAGTTCAAATACATTTTTTTAAAACTTGTAGTGGATGACACCGGATGTTAATACAGTTTTGGTCCCAATCAACTGGATAATTTATCTACAGGACCGCCCAAAAGATTCTAAATACATTACGCTCTATCGGCAGAAATTCATTAAACTCACATATCTCAAAAACTATTAGACGTAGAATGTTGAAACTTTATATTCAGGATTGTTGTAACATCTAGTTGTGCACCCGCCATTTCGGTCCCATTCGACTGGATAGTTTATCTACAGGGCCGCCCAAAAGGCTATATGGGCCGAAATTCATTAAAGCGTATTATAGAGGTATTAGGCTAGTTCAAACGACTCAGAAGTAATATATGCTGTTAAGGGTTACAAAATGAATTTTTCCATCGAAGAAAGTGCTTTTATTATTTATAGTGCTGCTACTGGAACACTCAAAAGATTTCCAACACTTTACGGTCAATGGCAGTTTTAGGGACATTCATCCATTTCAAGTACAATACCGTCCTACCCTTTAATTAGGTAATGGTCCGACCACGGTCACGTGCCTCCTTCAAGAATTACGCCAAAAGTCGCCAAGCTTGGCGACTTTTGTACGTGTGCATATATTTTACTCTCAAATCTCAAAAACTATCAGTCGTAGAATGTTGAAATTTCATATATAAGATTTTTGTGACATCTAGTTGCGCATCTCGATTTTTGGTTCCAATCTACTGGAGAGTTTATTTACAGGACCACCCAAAAGAATTTCGATACATTAATGTCTATGGACATCTTCAATATATTACATCTGAAGTCAGTCATTGTTTGGTCCATGCCCAAGATCTCGACATTTGTCTTCGTCCTTGGCGAGCTTTGGTGAAATATCGCCAAATTTAGTGATAGTCAGTCACTGTGCCCAAAACCTCGACATTTGTCGTCGACCTTGACGAGTTTTGCCGAAATATGACCAAATTTGGCACCAAAAATTATTTCGCATTTCGCATAACTCTAAAACTTTTAACCGTAGAGTGTTGAAATTTTGTATTTAGAACTATTGTAACATTTAACTGTGCATCTCTTTTTTTTTCTTTTCAATCCCTACTATTAGTTCACACTTTCCCTATATATATTTATATATCTTATTCAAATTTTCAGTCGTTAATATAACACTTTTTATTCATGCACTCAAATTCAAATAGTTTTTTGTAATGTTAATTCATTAACTAAATGTAATTAATTAAATTTAATAAAAAGTAACTAAAATAAAACATTTCTTTGTTGACGTAAGTAGGAATTGATTTAAATTTTTTATTTTATATTATATGATTATTTGAAAACTTGCATTATGCCATTTAAGTATGAAAAATAATATCGTTCATGTGAGCACCCCGACTTTTCTGTACATACCGCTTTCTGTCAATCCAATTTTCCATCACTCTTTCATATAAATTGGGTGTTATTTCACGAATAACACGTTCAATGCTGGTTTTTAATTACTGAATTGTTATTGGATTATCAGCATAAACTTTGACTTAACATATCCCCAAAGAAACCATTTGTGCTCACATGTTTTTGCGACTTCCTTCGATTTTTGCTAATGCCATCATTAATAGATAAATTTCTGATGCCAACTTCTTGAACAAGGGATGATTTCTTTTTAAGATCATGATGTATAAAAATTGAAATCTCAACATCCTACTGGGTCATGTTAAAATATTTTGCGGAGTTGAGGTTCCATACTCCTGAATAAAGGCTAGGAAAAGTAAATAACGTTTTCGACTGATAGCGAAATTGCCGTCCCAAAAAAGGGACACTAGGCGTAAATGGGTTAAAATATCTTAGCAGTTTATACGCTTTTGTTCTAGTTGCAACATGTTTTACTATCAAGTTTTTCTGCTATTTTAATAATAATTAAAATATTAAGAAATATTAATAATTGCCATTTATATGTAACACAATACTGGGTGTTTCTAAATTGTTTTTACAGAATTTTAGGGGAGATAGGGCACACAATAAGAAATCAGAATCACATAGCAATATGTTGTCAAAAACGCCGTTTTCGCTTACCTGGTAATAATAACTTTATGAAAAATGTTGAAGTGTTTGTCTAATTTCTTAAGCAAATTTCATATACAATGGGCTTGTCTCCAAAAGTCTCATCCATGGAATGAAATAGAATTTTTAAATTATGAATTTTAATTACATGTTTTCTGATAAAAATACGTTAGTTTTTGGCAAACAATGGTCGGAAAGTTCACTGTTGTTTCAGCACCTGTTCCAAAGTGATTATTAAGAGTTATATGAAGACTACGTTTCCGACCCTACATTGCTATGTGATTCTGATTCCTTATTATGTGCCCTATCTCCCCTTAAACTTTATAAAAACAATTTAGAAACACCCTGTATGTGCTTTTTCACTAGATATAAAAAATAATTTTTTAAAGGGGTGTGTGTGTGAACAAGTCTCATTTACGTGCTTAGAAGAGTTTTAAAATCATTGTGCTACCACTGAAATACGTATAAAAAACAACGTTTTTCTTAATTATATCTATATTATTTGACCTAAAATAACAATATTTGAATAAAAAATACTTTTTTTTAGGAAACTTCATTTATTAAGAGGGTTAAAAGATGAAATTTCAAAGCTGTCTAGCTATACCCGAAATGAGTCACCAGGAAAATGTGAAAATTTGTAGGTCACTTAATAGACACTAGATTTAAGATAAATAGACAGGAGTAGGAATGAGTAAATTTATGAATACAAAGGTTTGTATTTTTTTTTTTTTCTGAAATCCTTGTTAAAAGTGGATTTTCTCAAGTGTAATAACAACAGCGAAAGTCTTTTTATTTACCGTGCATCTTTTAAGTATATACTTACTTATAGAAGATATGCGTATTTTTAAGGAAATTTTTATTCTCTGGTCGATAATTATTTGCTGTCAGTGTAATTGTTAAAGAATCGCTAAAAAATTCATAAAAGTTTGAGTCATTATTAAGGAGGAAAACTGCATGTTTAAGATTTCTTGCGTATCACATATTTTATTTGTACATCATACTATATAAATGAGCATGCATTTGTTGTGTGTTTATCATTATGACAGTATTTGTTATTGTAAACACGTATATCGGATTTGTGTGTTTGGATCGAATCCCGCTTATAAATCCTCGTCAGAAGGACAACACAAGGGGGATGCCTTCTGTAAAGAAGTTAATTAGTTAGGCTGTTTTAAATTATTAACACTGCGTAGTGATACTTGATAATCCAGGTTCGATGCACTTATAGTTGCAATATAATAAAAAGACGTTAAATACTTGAAAAACTATTTTATTAAACATATACTATTGAAAAATTATTATAACGGCGGTGGTGGCTCAGCGAAAATAAAATGACGTCCTATATGGACAGTGAAATTAAGGTGGAATGACTTAAAAATTACGCCAGCACAGAATTACACATTGGCGAGAACAAACACTTGGCTGAAATCAATAACGCCAATTCCAGAGCAACCCTAACAGTTAATCCAATAAAATTAAAATGACGTAATCGCGAGCAAATAATTTTGAAGATGTCGAAGGGCAACAAAATAATAACTTACGCCAGCAGGATGCCAAGAGGAGAAGTAGAAAGTACGTTGATTTTGCAAACGGACGTAATATAATCTATTTTTAGCACACCGGTCCGAAGAGACGAATAACGAAAAGAATAGTGCATACGGGAAAAGCGAAAATACAGATTTAAAAGCCGAAATGGCAGAAAAATGAAAACAGAAGTGATTTAGAATTCTTGAATTTTGGATAGATTACATAAAAGAAAGCCAAAGTAAATGATTATCAAATTAGATATGTGATCTTCATCACACCCTCCGTCCTGGTCTTTTTAAGGGATCCTAACACTTATTTACGCTAAGTTTCGGAGAAAACCACGGAAAACTCCGAACGGTTAGGTCGACGGATGCGCGATGGGACCCGAATCCGGGACCTTTACACTTCGCCCGTCTACCATTTGCAGTGACATAACCACTGTTCCGTGGTAAGGCTATTATGACAGTAAAATTTTAACGATAAACACATAAACACACACACACATCTTCAATAATACAAAGAGAAGGTAGAAAGATTTACGACATTTAAATTTAAGTTCATATAAGTTGAACGAGACATTTTGTTATTTACGCAAACAAATTCAACGTAAAATTGAATGAATTGTACAAAGAAAGCATTGCTAAAGTTAAGGCTCGTTATTCGTCATGCAGTAATATGCATTTGATAGTTGCGTTCTTTATAAATCATTTTGACACATTTGTATCGATCACGTGCTGGACAGTCCATGTTGTCCACCGTGCTTACATCCGGTACATTAAACTCAAAATGTATTTTGATCCTAAAATGTTAAAAAGCTGGAAATTGCATCCATAAATTCTCATAAAATAGCTTTAATGCGTTTGCACTAAGTAAGTTCGTGATGTAATATTAAAATGTAGCTGAGTTCTTTAGACTTATTTTTTTTTCTTTTCATTCTTTCAAATACATAAAAATGGGAATTAAATGTACTCAATTTTATGTATCGCACTTATCAAAAATATTTACATGAGAAATATATATATTTATATGCTTAACCCATTTATGCCTAGTGTCCCTTTTTTGGGACGGCATTTTCGCTATTAGTCGAAAACGTTATTTATTTTTCCTAGCCTTTATTCATGAGTATTGAGCCTCAACTCTGCAAAATATTTTAACATGACAAAGTAGGATGTTGATATTTCGATTTTTATGCATAATGATTTTAAAAGAAATCATCCCTTGTTCAAGTTGTTGACATCAGAAATTTATCTATTATTTCTGTTATCAGTGAAAATCGATGAAAGTCGCAAAAATATCCAGGCACAAATGGGTTAAATTTCAAACATCTTTGGGTACAATACGCATTTTTAAGTTGTGAGCTCTAGTAAGTATATTGTGTTGATGCCTCCAAAACAGGGGTGGCAGAGCTTTTGCATATTATGAGCCATTTTTTTTTTTCACAGATGAGTTCCAGTGGGCCATACAAGTAAACCACTTTTCTTACTTCCTTACCCTCAAGGGTAAATTTGAAACATATGAGTGCAGGTAGGCTTTAGTTTAGGCAACACCTTCTCGGTATAGAATGCCTGAGAACAGAAGCTTTTACGTCAGTAGGTCCACTAGAACGATGTTACCACACATTTATTTTCCGAACGAAAAACTATTCAAACTTTGTGGTGAATTTACTTCTATTCTTTCTCTTACTGTTTTATAAAATTTGCATCATTCACTAGAAATTTTAAATAATTTTACTTTGTGAAATTAAAACTGTGGTGACGCCATCTTAGCAGACCTAGTGGTGACGTAAAAGCTTCTGTTCTCAGGCATTTTATGCCTAGAAGGTGTTGGTTTAGGGGAAGAAAAGTAGTAAGTGGAGGTCTGCGCCGCCGGGCATTTGTACCACGCCGCCGATGTCTAGGCCGAGCACCGGCGAATAACGCTGATCTTACACCGCGGTGTACAATCGGCTTCAAAACTTTTTAAAAAATTGTACCTAAACTTTCAACTGCTTATTTTTTTCGGGATACTTCTAACGATAGTTATACTTGTAAAGATGCAATTTAGATTTTTTGAGTCAACTGCGTAATTTGACCAACATTTCTCGAGAATTCGAGAAAATCGTATGTTAAACAATGGGGAGACCCAAAAATTATCTAGTGTTCTAGTTAAACGGTTTTCATGCAATAAAATGCAAATTTTAATTATTTCACTCGTAGAATTTATTTTAGCCTATTCTAATTCCTAAGAACGAGCCCCCCCCCCAAATTTTTAACAATATACAGGGTTGTCCAAATTAAACTTCCCCAACTCAGAGGCCTGTGCAGGATGTTGTATGGGCCATAATGTGATGAAATTTTGAAATCAGACACTTCAGATCATGCGCTCGTGATTTATAAAAAAAAATATTAGTACAAGAATTTGACGATAGGTGGTCGCTGTAGATCAACAAGACGTTCTACAGATGTTCTGTATGTGTGCCGTGGTCGAATAGGGCATATCAACAGCACGAGAAACAGTTGGCACACTGACAACATCATGTGGCGATTGGCTAGTGGCGTCCACGACCGCCAAAGCAACGTCTTGTACGCGTGCAGAATCCACAACATGTCGTCCTCTGCCTGGTAAAATTCCCAGCTGCCCGGTTCTTTCGAACTTCGTCATCATGTCTCGTAAAGCGCGTGATGTCATTGGTCCTCGGCTAAGTTCTTCAGATGTCAGAATGCTCTTATCGCAGCACGGGAGTTCTCTTCATTCTGGTAGAAAAGTTTCACTAACAGAGCTTTGTCTTTCAAAGTCGCCATTGTGCATCAGCGAGCTGGAAACAACTGCGTGTGCAGCGCCTGTCTTCCACTTTTGTAGGGATCGTCTTTTGGATACGTTGCGCAGAAGCTTTATTTCTGCAAATCACGTTGCTGCTATATGCAAATTACTAGTGTTACAGCGCCACCTATCGGCAGCTTCTTGTACTAATATTTTTTTTAAAAATAAATCACGAGCGCGTGATCTGAAGTGTCTGTTTTCAAAATTTCATCACATTATGACCCACACAACATCCTGCACAGGCCTCTGAGTTGGGAAAGTTTAATTCGTATAACCCTGTACATTGTGTGCATATTATTTACATTTAGTTTATGCTTAAATTGTTTTGACAATGATTAAAAAAAAATGTAAGGTAAAAAGTAATAAAATGGAAAAAATATGCATTTTCATGGAAAGATAGTGATAATAATTTTATTATTCCTAATTCGTATTATTTATTAAATGCTTTTCCTTATTTATAGCAGACATTAAATTGTCCAGTCATTCATTTTTGAATCTAGTGTGCTGGGCAAAAGAGCAGTTATGACTATATGCAAGATTTTAAATTTCCTTTGTGCCATAAATAAAGTGAAAATACACGAAGAAAATATACGAAGGAAAGAGATTAAACGCTGAAAAACAGTAATTCATACAAACACAATATTTTAAGGACATATTTGTCAAGTATTAATTTGATTTTGATAGTTAATCTTTGTCACAAATCACATTTACACACAACTTTTCTCAAAATACTTGCACACTTGTAGAAGCAGTCGATTCATATCTGCTACATGAAACCGAGAGTTTATTTTCATCTTAAACATATGAGAGTGAAAAAAGGTGAAAATTGCAGTCATAAATTTTCATAAAATATCTTTAATGTATTTGCACTTGGGTGGCAATGTCGGTTTAGAATATACTTCTGAGAAAGGTTATGCGTGCCTAAGAGAATGCTCTTTTATTTATGTACATATTTTTAAAAAGACGCATATAAATGAAATTTGTGTTGTCTATCTACATATTTTATGATGTTTGCACATTGTTCTAAAGTGGAATTACATTATCTATTTACATTATCTGTGTTTTCATATCAGGTGCGCCATAAATTCTTGCGAACTTTAAGAATTCACTAAATAAAGAACAAATGGTGATAAAAAATTGCAGTATAGACGATAGGATAATTGTAGTATAGACGATGGGATTAGACCAGGGGTTCCCAACCTTTTCCGGACCTCCGTTCCCTTAACCCTTTGAGGCGCAACCCTTTCCCAATGCTGAAAAAAAGGGCAGCCGTAGCCAACGCTCGACTTAACTACCAGCAAGATGGCGGACGATCGGAACGTTCATCGCGTGCCACAGGTCTAGAGACCCTTTTTGCGAGAACAGCTGGACCAACAGCGAGACCAGCTGGACTCAATAGGAGAACAGCTGGATAGATTGCCCAATGCTGAAAAAAGGCAGCCGTTGCCATCGCTCGACTTAACTACCAGCAAGATGGCGTACGATCGAAAAGTTCATCAGCGCTGGCTCACAAACGCAGCTGGCTGTGCCGGCACAGCCATCTGCGTCAAAAAAGGGTCTCTAGATCTGTGGCACGCGATGAACGTTTCGATCGTCCGCCATCTTGCTGGTAGTTAAGTCGAGCGATGGCAACGGCTGCCTTTTTTCAGCATTGGGCAATCTATCCAGCTGTTCTCGCATTCTTCCATTTTTCAGCCAGATGTCAGTGCTGTTAAAAATAATCGTGACAATTTTTTTACGGGAAATGACGTGCTAAAATATAAAGGATTCTCGTGGAGCTGTGTCACCCGCAACTATTTTTATAGAAATCAAATCTATTCTTCTTGACTGGCAACAGTCAAAACGTCAGAGTTTGGTGTCATAGAATGAAAGTCTCCACCGTTGTGTCTTAGTAACGATAACAGCAAACCAGTTAAAATCAAGATTCTTTTTTAACTGAACTGAACTGAAGTTCTGGTTTTTCGGAGCACCTTAGCATAGAGCTTTATCTCCAGTTTGTAGTTAAATGTCTTGAGGTACTTTATCATGAGGTGGGGGGGGCCGAGGGCCCGTATCAGTTACAGATCAGATTGGTCGTGCAGTAGTTCACTATGAGGGCGCAAAAACGAAGAAGACCGCTTTGGGGCGTTTTCGATTGCAGGGTTCGGACGGGTCATAGTCCGGGTACTCCGCGGCTATTTCATTGGGAGGATGGTTCAGCGTACCATAGTACCGAACAGCAAGTCTGTAAATGAACTGTCTAAGAGTTTTGATGTTCAGGTCTCTTCTGATGGCCGCGTTCTTTAGGAAATGATGCCCATTATGGATTGTGCGCAGAATTCCATTCTGCTTGCTTTCTAGTCGGTCAATTGAGGATCTTGCGGCATAAGCCCACACCGGTGCGGCGTACGTAGCAGTTGGTCTTATAAATGTCTTGTAAAGAAGCGCTTTGTTTTGCGGAGAGAGGTTCTTGTTTTTAATGATGGGGCTAGCTTCCTGTAGGCAGGGCCATCTTGCTCTGGCGCTATCAATGTGAGGTCTCCAGTGAGATTTCTGTCGATGGTGACGCCAAGGATTTAACCTGTCCTTCCCAGTCAATAGATTCTTTTTAAAGTAATGAAGTATTTCTGATGAAATGCCCTTCTTTTAAAAAAATCTGCTTGTGCTGGAGTCACCTTAAATTTGTTTGCCTTACGCAAATTCTCTGTCAAAATTCGAGGATTCCTGGGCGCACACCCCCTTTGCCCTCGTAATAAATCAGACCCGAAAGAGGTGTATTACACCATTTCACTTTTTTTTTTTTTTTTTACTTTTAGCGATAGAATTTTGATTGGTTTTAACTAATCATTATAAATTTCAAAGCAAAAGAAAAGTGTATTACTACGTTTATTGAGGAAAAAAAAAGTAACTGCAACAATAATATCACAATCAGTCAAATTTCTTGTCATGTAAATGGAAAATTTTGTATAAAAAGTGATTGAGTTTTCGAATGTAACAATTCACGATCAATTTTATTCTTGTTTAATCTATCTCATCCCTGTCTGTAATCCTCAGAGTTTTCAAAAAATGTTATTCATAGTATTGTTTCTCAGCTCATTCATTTCCTGTTTTTTTTTTTTTTTTTTTTTTTTTTACACTTTTGTACCCCTATAAGCAGCTGCAGCTAAGCCTTGCCTATATTCTCTTCTTTTTTTTCCCAACAAATTAAAAAAATTACAAAAACTATACCTTTAAAATAAAACTAGATAATTTCCTGAGAATGAATTAATGCAACGTTTTCTATGTTGAAATGTGTGTAGGACCACATAAAAAAGATTGGTAACTATTTAAATGCAAACAGAAAAATAAAGCAGAACAATAAAAGTTGTTTATCTTAGAGTTAATAATTATTCAAAAATATTTTGAATTGTTGGCCATATAACCTCGAGGCATGATTTTGAGCATCCTCCTGAAGTAGAGATATTTTACCCTCTACCATTAAGTGGTCAAATTTGCAAAATTACGAGAGACATACATTTCAGTAATGTGTGTTCATGCGCCCATGATTTCAGTATAATTTTAAAAAACAGCATTGGGCTAGATCAAAGCAAATAGTACCTAATTCCTCTTTGTCAAACAAGAACAAAAATTGAACAAAATATTCGCAGAAAATGAAACGGAAGACATCTCGAAATGTTAGTGTGGACCACAGTCTGTTCCATCCTTTTCAATAAATAACTGAGCACTAAAATCATTCAAAAATAAGAAAAGGAAATTGAGACTTTAGAAGAAAGTGACACAAACCTTTATTAGAAGCCTCACCTCAGTCTCATTCAATTAACACCAAAGCGCCGACACTTTTTGATGAATGGGCATCTTTTTTTGTTCCAGAGACATACAAAGTGTTGTATATTAGGTGCTTGTAAACAGACAGACCTTGATGTTTTCTATTTACAATAAAAACAATTAAACCTACTCACTTCGGAATACTGCAGTAATATTTTTAGAACTATCTCAAAACATTTCCATAATGGGAATGAGTCTTTCACCTAACTCCTGTGTTATCTTTCCCGCATGAACTTGTGATTGTAGCCAGCGGCTTTGTCTCAAATTCTCCGTTTTCCGGGGCTAACAGTCTCATTGTATTCATACATTTTCTCATGGAGGACGAGGATTCTGGGATGAGGTCTGTGGGTCAGAAAGGAGGGGGGCACTTAGGACTTCGGCTGCAGTGGGCAAAGGCATTGCCTGTGGGGCTGTAGGGAGTCACACAACACATTGTGGAAAAGCTTTGAATTTTAGAAAGACAGTGATTCCATGGGCGCCAGAGAGGAAGGTAACTGGCAGTGGGGGATTGAGATTTGAGCCCGCCTAGTCATCGGTAATAGTAAACATGTTTACAGCATACTAAACTTCTAAGTATTATTTTCGTGCTAAAATGTCTGAAAGTTAAGATGACCCCCCATACACCTCTAAATTAGTACTCCTATGAGAAACTATTATAATTATTATTATTATTCTAAGTAGGCAAAAATATTACCTGTTTGGATTCCCCCCCTTTTTTTCCCATGCACTTTTTAAAATTTTAGAGTATGTGCTAAGTTACTACTTATTGGAATTTTATTATAATTACTCCAGTTCCGAGGCACATAAGGGTGTATTCCGAAGAAACAAAACCTGCATAACGGTCTTAGTACACAAATTAAAGTAAACTATCGCACCAAGGATTCGAAAACATTTAGGATGATTCTTTATAAGCTGCACTACATACCGAAATAAAGAATAACACGTTCTTTAAAATTTTCGATTTTTAAGAATTTTTTTCTAAAAGTTTCGTAAATGATACAGGTTTATTGTTTATTTCAGTGTATAGTGCAGTTTCTAAAACATACATCCTAAAAATTTGAAATACTTGACATAATTAATTTTTTTTTATTTGTGTACCAAAACTTCATGGTTTTTTTTTTTTTCCGAACTACAGCGATAAGCTGAAAGTAGCTGTCATTCAGTTGCCTTTAAACAGGGTTTAATTTCTATCCAAAAAAGTGCAAGAGCCCTAATTTTTTGTATTGCAATTTACAAAATTAATTACCTAATTTAAGGTATTATTAAGGGAATTTCTGTTACCTCTGCATTAGTTTTCAATGTAATAAAATTGATTTCAACAGAAACATTTACGATGGTAATTAAAATTTTAATTTTAGTGTAAAATTTCAAAGTAGTGTAAAAAAAAGAAGTTTATTTTAGTGTAAAAAAGTTATTTTAGTGTTAAAAAAAAGAAGTAGTGGAGCTGAGCTCCCATGCAAATTAAGCACTTCCTTTAAATACATGCAAGTATTTAGCACCCACGAAAACTTTTCTGTGGGTGCTTGAGATCTGACATACTACATAAAAAAAAAAAAACCATCCCTCACTAAAATTTTATTTTCGAATTATGCAGTTGCAAAGCACTCGTCGTCCTCAGTGGCGTGACTATACCGTTAGGGCCCGTAATGAGTGAGGTTTATCGGTGTGACGTCATTTTTCCACCAACACGTGACCTTTCCGCTGTGTTGATGAGTAACTCTGTAATCTGATTGGCTGAAGTATATATTTTCCATCGACACGTGACTGAAATAGCCTCGTCTCAGTATGAGTTTTATTATGTCAGCACTTTTTAATGGGAATCTGTGGAAAGATATCTTTTTGTAGTCATGTACAGGTTCCAGAGAGTCATTGAAATATCCATAGGCAGCACAATACAGAGGCATAATTATTATTTTTTTGATTTTATGCTTATTACCAGGTGTCCAGCACATAAACCTATGGAGAAAAGGTTGTTTGTTTTCCACCGTCACGTGACTTTTACAGCCTCGAACCCAAGGAGGCGATATCCTCCATTCATTGGATAGGGTCCTTCCTCGTTGTACAGAATCTCAACCAACATGTTGCAGTTCACTTTTCTAGCTTTCTATTTGGGAAAGGCTCCCCCTCCGGCCGGGGGACCGTTGCTTTTGCCCGTTCTACCGCCCTATAGTTACGCCAGTGATTGTCTCATCGAAGTTCCTCTTGCGCATCTGAATTATAAAGGACATGGGTGCTCATATAGGGAAGTAGGTGGGGGCTCGGGTCCCTCCCTCTAGCCGTCGGTATAGTGAACATTTTTATATTATCTAACCTTTTTTTCATTATTTCAGTACTAAAATGTTTGAAAGCGCAATTGCCGATGACCTTACAAATGCAAGAAATAAACCCTCCCCCTCCCTCCATGTCTTAAAGTACTCATATGGACGTCCATGCCGAAGCACCCCTATACATTTAGCCTCATTGAAGATTTTCTTTTAAACTTTTAAAATATCAAACAACTAATAAGCAAATAAAGCATTTTAGTACTGAAATAATGCAAAAAGTTCAGTATGCTTTACAAATATTCATATTACGTAATGGCATAATTGGGGCGTGGGGGGGAAACCCTCCTGGAGTGTACACTCCCAGAGCGGGAACACTGCGCGTTAAAGGGTTAAGAAGGGAAAAAATTGCAACGTTTACTAGTTCATGATTGTTTATATGAAATATTAAAAATGTGTTGCATATTATTTACCCGGTAGCAGTATTTTCTCTATCAATCTGCAGTATCAGGATCACACAAAAAAAAGTATCTGCGACTTTACTGAAAATCTGGCTGTATTATTCTATAAGCTGTAAAACTATCTGCAGCGCCCGGTACCGTGTTTTAGCACAAGCAATTGCTTTTCTAGTACAAATTTAAATAATGAAATGTTAGCTGTTGAATTAATATCTATCTATATCTACATCTATCTATATATTGTGACGAATTTTCGGGGCAACTCGCTGTTCTGGGGCTTAAAATGGTTTAAAATTCGTATTCTACGCTTCAAATAGATAAATTTTGCTTTTTGTTGCATCAAAATCGGCCATCTAGGACCGGAGATACGGAGGTTTAGGTTTCCCATTGTTTTTCAATGGAGGTTCTAGAAATTTCGAGAAATATTGGTCCTAGGGCTTCGATCTCTTCACTTTTGGGGACTTATTTTTGGCGCCAAATTTGACGATATTTCGCCAAAAGTCGCCAAGCGTGGCGACATTTTGGTCATTTGGCGCGATTTTCCCAATGGGGCCTGAGGGTTGGTTTTCCTGCATTAAAAACGCATAATAACCTAACATTTCTCTTCTATGACGTAATCAAACTTCCCGTTTTATGTGGAATCTTCGAGAAATAGGCTTTTCTGGAAGTTGCTCGCAGCTTCTGCTTCGGCTATATATAGAAGCGCGCTACCCCGAGAGTTCAGTGTGAGTTTGCTCCCATCGAGTTCAGTGTGAGAGAGCGCCCGTATTGTGAAAGCTCTCTGAGCGAGTACGCTTGCTTTGTGACTTGATGTGCTATAGAAGCTGTGTTTTGGCTTGCTTTTTGAAGCTTTGAATTTAAGTGCTGTGTGTAAATTCTTCACTGCTGAGTCTTGAGGGACTGTTAGTGTTATCCCTCGAATATTTCCACTGAATTTTTACCTGTGGATGTGTTTTATTTTATGTGAGAATTACAGCATTTGTGAAAGCTTCTGATCTTAGCGGATTGTTAAAAGCACGCTACTGTTAGATTGTGCCTGTGAATTGTGTACAGCTGATTGTTCTACGAAGTTCTAGAAGCAATAAAGTTTGTGTTCCATCCTGACAAGTGACTTTTTACTAGAACTTTTTTTACACCCACTGGACTTTAGAACGACGAACCCCAGGAGACAAGAAGAGCAGTTCTGCAACATTTGGTGTCAGAATCGGGATTCTAAAGAAAGACTTTAATTTTCCAGTTTATGGTTTTGACTAGACGAAAAATGGAAGAACCCCAGGAGTAGCAGAGTAGTTCCGCAACAATATATAGATATAATCATATCTATATATATAGATATAAAAACCCGGCTGTTCGAGCCTCGTCAGGGGGATACCTCCCTGAACTCCCCTAATTTTTTAGTTTCATTATTGCCATATTAAAACGATATTAATTGACTCTGTCATTTTATCGCTCATCTTCCGTGTATTTCGCCTGGTAACCCTATGTTGAAATTTTTGTGATTGTAACCTATTTATAGAAAAATGCATGGGATGCATATTCTACAGCTTACGAATTATTATAGCAATAGATAAAAGCTGTTGTGAACTAACAGTATTTAAACATATGTAAAATATATGCTGTTGTGAACTAACATTATTTAAATATATGTAAAAAATGCATGTGATGCATATTCTACAGCTTACGAAATATTGTAACAATAGAATAAAGCTGTTGTGAACTAACAGTATTTAAATATATGTAAAATTATGCCGCACTTTTATGTCGCTTTTTTGGGGCACATTTTTTGGACAATTTTCAATAAAGGGGGTGAGATATAAAATGACATAGTCATTAATACAGGGTGTTCAGTGCTAACGGTGGCCAATGGCTATTTCCTAAACTGTTAGTGAGAGACACATAGTTCCAGTTGCAAAAATGCATTAGATTGCATTATCTATCATATCAGAAACACAATCGAAGTCAATAAATCAATTCCTATAAGAATTACGAAATTTAAATTTTTATACGGTCCCCCGGTCTATTAGTTATATTTAGAAAAAATTTTCCTTATACGATTTCACACACAATACAAAAAAAATCGTCCTTCTACGACCAAAATTCACCGAGTTACAGCTGCTTAAAGTTAGAGTACTTTTCGAGAAATAGTGGATGTATGCAAAATGAATTTGAGAAAAATTAATGTACACGGTTTTGAGCCTTGCAATATTAATTAGCAATTTCATCTACTATTTTACTATTGTAGATTCCAATAAAGAAGATTAACGTTTAGTTACGTATATCCATTAAATTAACATAAAAATAAAGCTTATACTATAAATAGAATATTTTAAAGATTTCTTAAAAATGAACTGGTGTTAAATAACTTAAAATACAAATACAAGAGAATAAAAAGCTTCGTTAAACATTAAATTAGGAAATGAAACATTTTAAAATACGAATAGATGCATTTTAGAAACTTAAAATAATCTTACAAATCCTGTTAGCATAACATTTGTTCAAAGTATAGCTTCTTTCGTCTGCAAAGCAAGTATGCACCTGTGTAAAAAACTCTTCCTGTACTTTGCGTAACATACTCGGCGTTACATAACTACACGCTACACACATATATACGATTTAGTAAGTCTGATCCCGGGTAGATTTTTATAGAGCCTGACTATAACCCTTTGCTTAAAGATTAGTATTCTATAATTATAGTTTTGCTTCTTTCTCCGCATTATGCCAGAAAATGAAATTATAACCTATAATTTAAAAGTTTCAATATACTCCCTTAACGGTTTACCGTAACGATACATTTTTAAACGTAGAAAAGTGACTTCAGTCAAAATGTTTGCTTCTTCTTCTTCTTCTTTTTTTTTTTTAACTGTGCATGGAATTGTATAAGCAAAAAATTTCTAAATATAATTGATAGAACTGGGGAACCGTATAAAAATTTAACTTTCATAATTTTTATAGGAATTCCTTTATTGGCTTCGATTATTTTTGATATAATAGATTATACAATTTAAAGCATTTTTGTAACTGGAACTATGTATTGGGTTGGCAACAAAGTAATTGCGTTTTTCCGTATGTCAATATTTCGCCTGGCCAAAACTACTGAAGTTAATTATGCGAAATTTGGCACGTACGTGAGTTCTTCAACATAAGTGCTAGATCA
The DNA here is from genome assembly GCA_038373885.1 of Cheiracanthium punctorium. Classification (NCBI taxonomy): domain Eukaryota; kingdom Metazoa; phylum Arthropoda; class Arachnida; order Araneae; family Cheiracanthiidae; genus Cheiracanthium; species Cheiracanthium punctorium. The sequence goes on from JAWZYV010012497.1 coordinate 201,885, forward strand.
GAGAGCATTTTCCAAAATTCGTAATCTTAGGGGGGTAAGGGGCCAAAAAGTTCCTTTCACATATCCCGCGTGATCTCAAATAAAAATAGAGATATCCGTGAAATTCTTTCTGTAAAATACAGCAGTCACGTATACCTAAAAATTAATTTCAGGACATTTTTAATATTGTCCTCTAAGGAGGATAGAAGCGAAAAAAGGGGGAGGGTTGCCATCTTTTATGGACGAAAAAAAAAAATACTGCCAGTGAAATTCTTACTTTAAAATGTAACAAATATGAGTCGTATGTTCAGGCACAGCTTACCTGTAATTAAAAACTTGTTGAAAACTTATTTGCTTGAATTTTATACAAGAAAACGCAATTACTTTGTTGCCAACCCAATATCTCTGACTAACGGCTAAGGAAATAGCCACTGGGCACCGTCAGCACTGGACACCCTGTATAGCCAAAATTGGTAGTTTACGAGTTTTATTCCATTTCATTGTTGAAAAGTATCGGAGGAAAGCTCATTGCTTATGAAACTCGACAAAGAATTTAGACAAACACGTCAAGAGTTTTTCCAAAGTGATTATTAACCTTAGATTTTGGAATACCCAGATTATTCATCCAATGCTCCTGATCGTGTGATTGTTGATGCCAAAAACACACCCGATTTTTGCCACTATCATGGCTGTCGTCGATGTAAAATAGAACAATCATTGTATTACTTTAGAAAAATAAATAAATTCTAGGGAAAATATTTCGATACGAGTGCATTTTAACCCATTTATGCCTAGAGAGTATTTTCACGTGACGTCACTTCAAGTTTTTTTTAGGTCAACTCGGATATTTAGGGATACAAGCCACGTTTTCGACCAATGACCATTCTCAAATGAACGAATGTTTGACCAAAAAAAGTTGGTTGCTAAGGTGTGACGTAGTGAAAATGACGTAAAGTGAAACAGCTCTAGTGTGCCTTATTAGGGACGGCAATTTGGCTATCAGTTGAAAACGTTTTTTATTTTTCTGAGCCTTTATTCACGAGTATTGAACCTCAACTCCACAAAATACTTTAACATGCCCAAATAGGATGCTGAGATTTTATTTTTTATACATCATAATTTTAAGCTTTTATTTTTTTACATAATAATTTTAAGAGAAATCATCCTTTTTCAAGACGTTGACATAAGAAATTTATCTATTATTGCTTTATTAGCAAAAATCGAAGAAAGTAGGAAAAGCATTTGGACACAAATAAGTTAAAAAAATAGATTCTAAAATAATTGAAAATGCCATTTTAATTTTACTGCAATTCTGCGGATGCGCATGCCACTATATGGCTACCGTTTAGAGTCAAGTTTTCTTTCGTTATGCTCAATCTAGATATTCCTATACAGCTGTTTCCCCTACGTCATTATCATTACGTCACACCTTAGCAACCAACTTTTTTTGGTCAAACATTCGTTGATTTGAGAGTGGTCATTGGCCGAAAACTTGGCTTTAAATCCCTAAATATCCAAGTTGACCGAAAAAAAATTTCAGTGAAGTCACGTGAAAACACACTCTATATCTATCTTATTAACAGGTAAATGAAGACGACGTTTCCGACTCCATATTGATATGTGTGACCAGGGGAAGGATATCGGGATATATGACCCCCTGAAATTTTTGGATTAGTGATGAAATTCTATCTATTTATACACAAATAAGTTCATATCCCCCCCCCCCCCCCCCGAAAAATTTTCCTGGCTACGCGCCTACTCAATATACTTCATGTTTGTACAGCTGCGGAAAAAAAAAGTCCCACTTGCTCTTTATTTCGCCGTCGTTCATCGTACAGCAAAGTTATATATACCATTCGTTTGCAAATAACGCGTACTTTAATTGACTATTAATTTAATTTACATAAGGGGCCGTCTTCATATTTAATTCTGCATCAACTTCGTTTTTCTTAATGGCAACCCCATATTTTGACTTTATTAAACGAAAGAAAACCTTCAAATTACCCTAAATATAAATTTTCACCAATTTTCTACGATAATTTCCGGAGATATAGCGAATTCATTTTTGCGCTTTTTAAGGGACTTTCTGCAAATTGAAAAACGCTATTTGTAAGTTACGAACTTTTCACCTTTCATTAATTTCGCTCGCGAGAATTAAAATAAATTAATATTATTTTCAAGGAAAATATTGTTTCCAAAATAATATTGTTTGTAAATATTGTTTCTCTTAAAGTTTTTTGTACTGAGAATATCAAGGGTAGAATAGAATATTTAGTCTGTGGTCCAAATGACCCGTGAGTTCATAACTTCCTTGGTTCGTACACATGATTTAAGGGAAAAATGCAAAATGATTGCTCACGATTTTGAAAATCTTTCTAATTTTGAAATTGTTACTGAGCATTTCCGTTGATGGTTCTTTTAGACAGGTGAAATGTTGGCAGGAGTTAGATGCTGCTTGCTTCAGCTCTTCTGACTACAAGCTTGAATATTACTCAGTTATGGTCGAACTTGAAGAATGATTTCCTGATAAAAAATTTATTTGTTTGAATTTCATGTAAAAAACACAATCACTTTTTTGCTGACCCAATATTATAACTGTGTTTGCTATTTCACTTTCTTCATTTAATACTATCGTCTGCAATGTGCAATATTCTTAAGACTTTTGGCGGTATTTTAATTTATAGTTAGATGAAAATTTTTTACAGAAAAACGTGATTTTGAATGTTTGATAAAGTATGGGGAAGTCCAAAGACCTAATGTTTCCGATATTAAAAAAGGTCACATTCATGCCTGGAAAGTTGAGGATGTTAGTTTTTCAGAAATAGGACGTTGTATTAGAAGACATACATCTACTGCATCTAATTCTATAGCTGGAAAATATTTTATTTGGGGGAATATGGTAGCGGACGCAACAATACACGCTTTATAGAATCCCCATCAAACTGTAAAAACCTCTAATTTATTTGTTTCAAAATTTGATATTTTTAATACTGGTATCTTTTACTGTGTTTTTGCACAAAATAAATCTAATTTACATTTATTTTATGCAATTTTCAAAAAATTTTCACTTAAAAAATTTATATATGGTCCCTTAAATCATGAAAATAACTCATTTTATTTAATACTAGCTGCGTGCCCGTTCTTCGCACGGTAGGAAACGAAAAATTTCCTCACATGTGTAATTCGAATAATTCCAGTGATGTGGAATCTAAAAAAAGCAAAATTATTTCACTCTTGACTTGGAATTTGCGTCATATATGTAATAACCTGAGATTATTGCAATATAATGACACACACACGCACAAAGAAAAAACTATGTCAGCGTCATTCGGTATCAAAAAAGTGAAAATGGACCGTTTGCAGTGAACTTCTCACTTTCAAAATGTCTCATTTCCGCAGACATGCTGTCTTTTAGGTTCACGTTTTAGCGTTAAATACCTCAGACACTACATGAAATGGACATTTGTTTTATTTTAAAAATACGTCACCCTCTCTTGGAACCCTTTACAAAAAGGAAAGAGATAAGAAATAAGACTGCGCTATTTATAAGGGCTATAAAATTGTTTTTCTAGATTATGCCGTTTAATTTTCTTCTCACAAATAAATCCAGTATTTATAAAAGGAAATCGAGCCAAGCAAAGAAATCGTCTGCTCGCGGGACCCGTTTTTATTTATTTTTTTCAACTGGCAATTTTAGTCATTACTGTATCCAGGACAACCAGACCGCAAGATATCAAACCGAAATGTAAGCAGCTGCTACTGAAATGAAAATCCTTCTTTAATTAAAAATTCGTAAAAATTCTTCTAATTTATATTTTTCCTCCGTTCTTCTTTTAAAAGTAGGCGAATTGTGTGCTCCGTCTTTTGCCGAAATATAAAAAAGTTATGAATGATAGAATTTAAGATGCAGCAGTTTTAAAAATATTGTATGACAGTCAGCGTCAAATTTAATTTTACTTGAAAAATTCCCAAAAATCTGCAAATTATGTTACACAGTCCGAACAAACAGTTTTTAAAAGAAAATTTTCTCCTCTATACGATGATGTAAATATTGTTTTCTTGCGAGTGCAATTACCGGCGTTATTATGTATTACGCAAGAAAAATCGCTAAAAATCGGACCAAACATAAAATAAAACATTTTCTAATTCGAATTTCGAAAAAATCGCTTCGAGGTGTGTCGAGACCCGTCTTGGAGAATTTCCGTACAAAATTTGGTAGGTCTACGATCACCCGTTTCGGAGCTACGCGAGACACAGACAGACAGACAGACAAACGGACAGTTTACACTCTGTTTTATTTATATAGATAAATTAAACTACTGAACGTAAAAATTTGAAATTTTGCACAGCCATGTAATATTAATTTCTGCATCTATTTCCATCGAAATTTGGCTAGGTCGCTATTCATAATTTTTTTGAATATTAATTTAATAATTCATAATTCATATTAATAATTTATTAACAATTTATTAATAAGTCATAATAACATTAAATTATGTTTGGGTCGTTTAGTTCTAATAGTACGAATAAAAATCAGCTTCTTACTACCAATATTATATGAGATTTGAATTGAAGTATGAAAAAATATTTTAACATAGGGGAGGGGGATTTCGGGTGCTCATAACTCACTCATTTTCTGTCCAAATTTATTGAAAATTGGTGTCCGGGGTTAAAATGAGCTAAATTTTTGAAACATGAAGTGAAATCTAGGGGTTTCTATTGAGAAAAAAAAAGTTGGTGCGAATTTTAATATGTAGATGGCCCCTTATGCAATTTTTATGCATAACAAATTAAAGTGTGCGTCAATCGTAAACGATTGGTACGTGAAACTTTGCTGTGCGACGAACGACGGCCGAAAAATGTACAAGTGGGACTTTTTTTTCCGCAGCTGTACATATAAAATAAACATATTAATTTCATAGTTTTAATTTTGCAGTTACAGAAATGAACATTAAATTACTAATGTTTTAAAAATGCTCGGATTTCTAATGCTTTTCTTGATATTTTGTATTTTATTTTAAACGTATGCCTGGCAACATTTCCAGAGATATCGTCATGTGGTGTCTGTAAAGTCGGAACCGTTTTTAGAACATCAGCCCAACAATCTATTGATATTATATTATTATCGATAACTATCCTTTAATGGTAATCCATACTTTGAACTATATCAAACCATTTTCACGCGACAGAAGTAGTACAATACGAATATACTATTGCTAACCTAACTGCAGAAACATTAAGAGTTAGCTGTAATTTCCTATTCTCTTGAAGCCAGTATCTCAAAATTGAATCTGGTAAATAAAAGTTTAGGCGGTTATTTTTAAAATAACAAAATCGGTTTTATCTTTTAACCTAGAAACCGTTTTAATCTTCGAAAACGTTTGTCTTTAAAGTAAAATGCTGAGTAAGCAGAAATTTATGGGGAAACATTTTTAGAGTTTTTGTGGAGTCAGGAAGTTTCAGTGGTGCTGCATCACGCGCGGAAAGTAACTTACAGCCGTGTATGTAAAATACAAACATTTGACCGTGAAAGGTAAATGCATGTAGAAGGTTTACGTGAAGTAAAAATAATATTTAGAATAAAACTAAGTGGATAAACAAAAGAATTCAAACTGGTAGGAGATGTTAATAATTTTGAGCTTTGTATGATATAGGGGAGATCGGGGCACTTTGGCCCATTTTTTGCATTAAGATATATTTTAATAAAGAAACAGGTCTTTTAAATATTTTTTTCAGCCCATAAATTAAGTGAACCTTCAAGCATAATATCGGGCATTCAAATTTGAAAATTTCGAAACAGTAGTTTTGACATAATGCACAAAATGACATCAATTCAGTGCCCCACTTTTTGGGGCAATAGCCCCAAAAAGTGGGGCAAGTTGCCCCAGTAACTTGACGACTTAATTAGAAATTATGATTCCGAAAGCAATTTAAGAGCATAAAGTAATATCAAATCTTATTTTATTTGCATAAAAAAATCTTGATTACATATTATTTTCATTTTTTCAATGAGACATTTCAAGAATCGCTGAAAATACGACAAAGAAAATTGTTTATATAGGTCTTACAGGAGCACTCAAAATAATTTCAGTGCACTATTATCTGCATATAAATATATGCTTGAGAGATTCATCTGTTAATCTCGATTTCCATCCTTTACAGAAGAGAAGCATCTCCTAAATATTGGCACCGCTCAGAAGCTGTTATAATGACTTCGTAAAAAAAAAAAAAAAACTTTTAGCAAACTTCCCTAGTCCCCAGTTGAACTTAAATTTTTATAAAATAACGTATTTTAGCTAACAATAAAATGTTATGAAAAAAAAAAAAATACTTACCAGTATCGAACTCTAATTCCGTCCTATATAACCTTAAGTCCTATATAACAATTTCACAGCTTGCCATCTTAGGAGACGCTGCTAACTACTGAGATATAATTTCAATGGCTAATATTTACGAAATTTTAAATAAATGTATTTACTACAATGTTTTTTTTACATAGAAATTATTGCAATATTTCGTGGGGAACTTCATCTTAATATTGCGAGAAATTGGCTTTACTTTTAAAATTAATCACCTCCAGATTTTTAAAAATGTATTATTATTTGGGATGATCCACGTAAGTTGTTCTGATGACATTCTTAATTTTTAATTTGAAGAGAATTTTGAATGCAGAAAAAGGGGGGACTATGATCCACGTATCTCTATTCACATGCTTAAAAATTTCACATTTATTCCGTAGAGATAAGAAAATTTATAATTTATATCACGTCGAATCACATTTCGAACCTGACTGCATAAAATATTGCCGCTTATTCAAGGACCATCATTTCATGCTGAAAACACATCCGGGAATGCAATTTTTTTTCTTCTTCCCAAGATAAACGGCCGAAGACAAATTTCAATGCGATGCTTTTGAGATCATTATGCAAATCAACCAGGTGCGTATACCGAAGTTTAAATCACATTAATTATGTTTGAGATATTATAGCCATTTTCCTGTTTATTTCGTGTAAACACGAGTTTGCTTTTGGGCCCCTCTATCGATTATAGATCAGGAATCACCCGCCAAAAATATTATGGATGAAGGTTTAGAAATAAAATTCATGTGAGGGTATTTTTCTTTTATAGGTTGTAGAAAAAAAAAAAACCCGGATGTAATCAATTACCTGTGTAACTTTTTAAAACTGAAATTCGCTTTTTGTTTGCGAAAATCAGCAAAAACCTTTTTTTGATTCGTGCATAACTAATGTTTTGGCATATTTTTCTGCAATTAAAATTCTCTTCAAATTGAAAATTAAGAATGTCATAAGAATTTGGAAGATGACATAAATTGAAATTTTGATAATATTAAAGTTTACAATAATCCCTATTCTGTTCTAAGCTAAAATGAAATAATATGTTTTTTAAACCGTTGAACATATGCCCCCCCCCCCCCCCCGGTGATTTTACGGTTGTGCGGTGATTAGCTCAAAATTTTAAAACACTTCATGACGAAATAAACCTTTTTAGCATGTGATTTTTTAGATTAAAAACTACCACTTTCTTAAAAAATCACATTGAACTAATTTAACTTCGATAAATTGTCAGCGAAAAATAAACAATGCAAGCATTCTCAAATTATGCACTATCTCTAATTAAGAATTTTGTATTAGGTGTACTGGGAAGTATTGTAATTTTTCGTATGTCAATATTTTGCCTAGCCAAAACTACAGAAGCTTATAATACGAAATTTGCCAGGTCCGTGAGTTTTATAACATAGGCGCTAGAAAACAGAGCATTTTCCAAAATTTGTAACTCATGGGGGAATAGGGAGCCAAAACGTTCTTTTCAGATATCCTGTGTGATCTCAAAGAAGAAAAGAGATATCCATAAAATTCTTGCCTTAAAATACAATGCTCACGAATACCTAAAAATAGATTTCAGAACATTTCGAGTAGAATACTCCAAGGAGGGTAGACGTGAAAAAAGGGGGAGGGTGGCCATTTTTTTCTGAGAGGGAAAAAAAAATATTATCAATAGCATTCTCGCTTTGAAATTATGAGTCCTGTGCTTAGGCACAGTTTGTTTGTTAATTCATTTATTGATGAAAATTAATTTTGTTTGAGTTTTATGTAAAGCAACGACATTTTTTTTCCGGTACACCTAATATTTCTGAAAGTGGCATCAGCCATAGGCCTGCTGTTTACAAGCATGTGTAGCACAGTTTATGAAGAATATTCTGAATTTTTCAACTCATTAACATAGTTTGTTTTAAACTAAGTTTAATGTGAGCAGTGCATAGTTATTTTTCAAAATCAGCATTACCTTTTCTTTCTTAAAGTTACATCAGCCACGCAGGCATACTGTTTACAAACTTGCATAGTGCAGCTTGTGAAGGCGTCTTCTGAATTTTTTGAAGCATATTTTTATTAACTGATCAACATCCACGTGAGGATCCTATAATGTAAATGTTCCAGTACTTGACCACTTAAGGGTATTTCGCCAATTATCATCTGAGCTTTAGAAAAGTTTTGTTAATCTACATTTTTTATGGTTATTCAAACTCATATCTACAGTAATAATAATTTAAAATATCAAAATAATTGCGATATAATTTTTAAAAAACCTGGTCACTTCTATGCACCAGAACTGGGCATAGCAAAATTTTGAAGTACCGGTAGTGGACATAACAAAAGTGAGCCACGTAGATTTGTCAAATGTCCAAGGAAAATGGAATGAAGTCGTTATATATAGTAAAAGCAACAATACATAAATATTACACACTATAAAAAATGGCAGATGAAATTTTTATTTATAGATTCTAGTCAGATGAGATTTGCATTTTTTCTCAAACAACCAATTCCTTATTAAAGGGACGTGCTAATTCTCGATTTTTCATTGCAAGTTTTGGTTAGGGCATTATCTTTATATGTTATGTTGAATAAATCCTTTTCAACTATTACAAAGTTTTTTTTCTGTTTGTTTGTTTTGTTTTCGCTCTTAGATTTTAGTTCTTGAACATATATTGTGGTTCATCCTTTATTTCCTGGATTATGAACAAATACACATATTTTAGTGCATTTCTTTTATCTCTTAGAGCAGGGATGGGCAAACTTTTTCGGTCGCGGGCCAAAAATCGAAAAAAAAAAAAGTTTGGCGGGCCAAGATAAATTTTTCTAAAATTTTAAAAACAATATACAAGTATTGCAATTTAAACATGTTAATGAGATAAATAAAATTGAGATTTCATTTTCAAAAGTTCCTTATATTGAGGTTCGAAGTGAGATGCACTGATTCTAAGGAACGAGGCTAAATGCTCATCTGTCAGTCTACTTCTGAAAGAATTCTCTCTAAGTTTCTAGTTGAAAGACTAGTTGAAAACACGTGTTCACATATATAAGACGAAGCAGACATAGCACTGATTTTCTGGGCGTGAGATATTAAATTTGGGAAACTTACTTTCGATAACGATTTGTAAAACTCTGGCTTATTTAGAAACAACTGCTTGAGATGATTATTAGATTGCCATTCAATTCATTCAAGCTGCAAATCGGACCTCACTGCTTTACAATTTACGTTGAAAGGCATGGTCAAAATATCCAATTCTGTTTGATTGGCACCGAAATCTTGAAATCTGCGTTCGAACTCAAAGTGCACTTTTTTCAAGCCATCTTCATGATTCTTAATATCGATTTATAATATATAAATGAGACGTCAGATATTTCAAGTAAGCTTCAGAGTTAAGGCAGGTAATATGGTTTATTGAACATTACAATTAAGTTACAATTTAGAATGAGAAGAGGGGAGGGGAGACGGGTACAAGAATCAGCGTGGACTCATGAAGCAGTTCTAGTGGCAGAAGTCTCCCGATTTTCGATGTGCGGGAGTATTTACGCTTACCACACCACGTGGTCTGCGAAGACACAACTCCTCCTCTCTCTTATCTCTGATCGAACCACACACATTTACCAACATGACCCGCATCCGGGCCCACAGGGGCGTGGGGACACGTGTACATCTAAAGAACTCAGAATCGACGGCCTGATGTCTGGCAAATAACAAAATAAATAAAACATAGCACCAGAGCGCGCTACAGGGGCGTGGGGACACGTGTACATCTAAAGAACTCAGAATCGACGGCCTGATGTCTGGCAAATAACAAAATAAATAAAACATAGCTCCAGAGCGCGCGTGGCAAGTATGACAGGAAAGTAAAACTTACAGTGAAAGTACCCGCTTGAACAATACCCAAACTAGTAAAACCCAAATTACCTTTTTATACATTACATAAATATACATATTCTTTCAATTTGCGTCGGACCGGCAAATTAAAATTCCATCCGCGGGCCGGATAAAACCTTCCGGCGGGCGAGATTTGGCCCGCGGGCCGTCGTTTGCCCATCCCTGTCTTCGTAAATTGGAAAGCCAGAGTAAATTGACCCTTCTTTCAGGTCGAATTTGTCAGCGATAAGCAATTCTTTTTCCTCGCTCTCACCTCAATCAAAGTCACTCAATTCGTTCATGATAGAATCAGCAAGTGAAAGTGAAGACCGATGCAAGTTTTCCGGTTCTACTTTGTGTGCATGAATTCTTTCTGTTAACTCTCCGTTTTCCTCTTTCCTTTTTCAGCGGCATTTGCATTTTTAGAATCTTGTATCATCTTTTTCAAAAACTGCCTCAGGTTACTCATTTGTTATTCTCAAATGATTTGCTATTTCTGCTTAAAGAGTTTTTCTCCCTGAAAGTTGCATCAGACACGCAGGTTTACTGTTTTCAAGCGTACGTTGTGCATTTTGTGAAAACGCGTTCTGAATTTTTTCAAGACGCTAACGTACTTTTTTTAACTGCCCAAAATCCACGCGAGGAGCGTATAGTTTTTTTTTTTTTCAAAAACAGACATAGGTTGTTTATTTGCAATTCCTCTCTTTAGAAATTTGATTATCGAATCAATTTATGTCATCAATAGTATATATTTATACTAATTTAATATAAAACCACAGTTTTACCACTAAATTGAATTATTTGCTCCTCAGTGAATATAATGTACCTCAGATCAAAACTAATTGACGTTTTGAAAAATTTTATGCAATCGCTCCAAGTATTTCAAAACTTTTCGATTGATGAGAGACTATCAGTTCAATATTTAATTTAAAATAATTATCTCTCTTATTGGCAAACGATGAATTTTCGAACGAAACACCTAATTAATGCTGATAAGTTTCATCTTGGTAATCAAAAAGCTCAAAATTGAAAATATCACTTTTAATTAAGTTTTGATTAAAATACTTCATGAGGTAAAGATTTTGAATTGGAAATCCTTGAGAATTACAGATAGTAGACAGAGTGGTATGCAAATTAAAGGTATGCAAATTAAAATAATTTACAGCCTCATTTGAAGTTTTTTTTTCAATTTCAAAACTTCTTAGTATTAAAAGCCTACGTTAAGATGGGCCATTATTTATAAATGTTACCGTTCCCACTTTCAACATGTATCAAAAATTATGTACTTCTTTAATTTTTAATTAGTATTGATAAGAAAACTATTTCATTTAGCAAAACTTAATTAAAATCTATAGAAAAATCAAATTCCTATAACATTTAAATAAATACTACTGTCCAAACTATTACCTAATAAATTACATGTCCACTTGTTTACCAAGAGATTGAGCGATTTGTTGGCGAGATTTTGGTCATAGCCTGAACAATGATTGACCTGATAGTTCCAGTGTATTGGTCCGGAGTTTCAAGGTTGTATTACAGTTTTTAAGACATAAGTTGTCAAAACTAACTGTCAAAACTAAATGTCCGCTGGTCAGGCTTTTTTACTGGCTTCAGAAAAAAAAATACCAGGTTCAACGATTATTTTTCATGAAGAGTTACCATGTGTAATCATTTCTAAAAAAGTCTTTTTTTTTTTTTCTTCTTTCTTTCTTTTCTAAAGGAGATAGCTCAGGGGTTATCCCACATTAATTTGGTCACGTTCTGATGATGTTATCATTCCGAAAAAAAAAAAAAAACATTTTTTAAGCCTTTGACTAAAGGGTTGGTCACTTGGATCGATTTGGACTTTTTGGAAGTAGAACATTAATTTTAGACAGAATTAAACTTTCGAAGAGCAGAAATTTCTCCTCTGCAATTACAAAACGCTACTATTTTACAATGGATTACTTTTTCATTGACCTAGTGAGGAAGTTTGAAGTCTTTTAAGTTTTTCAAGCACTGTATGTGACACAGTTCCCAAAAAAGTGTTCAATCCGTTAAAAACCAAAAGTAATAAATTATTGAATGATGAAGTAAAACGGTCTTTTCATTAATGATGAGTAAAGGAGTTTATTACATTATTTTTAATTTATGCCATGAGCTCTTTGACACCTGATAAAGCCACGGACGGTGTTTAAGCTAGAAAGAGTGACATAATATGTTAAGAAAACTATGTTAGCGTATGTAATTTCAGTTACTTACGGAAATAGCCAATAATCAACACATGCGAATATATAAAACAATGAAGGAAATATCACAATAAACAATTCATTGCTCATTGTTGTAAAAAGTTAGCAATTTTGCATCAGATTGTTTTAAAATAAAGGGTGATAAGGTTTTATTATTGAATGCAAATAATATTCCAACAATGAACAAACAATACATATCATTTCTAACATGTGCCCGGCATTTATCTCGGCAAAAAATCACTCGTCTTTGCAGACCGCCGAGATAATACCTAAGTACCCTTTTCTTTACTTATGCTTTTTAATTTGGCGTAAAATCAACATAATTTCCTCACTAATTCATGTTTTTCAAATGCATATGATTTTGCAAATAGAATTTCTGTTTTGTTTCAAAAGCATTAATCATTTTGTGCGGGCGATAAAACGGTTTTTAATTAATATTTGGAAAAGTAATTAAAATTTAAAATTTCTGAGCCTCAGGTGCACTTTACCGAAGTCATGCGCTCAGTCATGCTCAAATTTTCAAAGCTCTGCTTTCTGTAGATTTGTCTGCAGAACATTCATTTTTATTATTATAGATAGATTTGGCATAAAACTGGCATAATTTCCGTGGTATTTAATGTTTTTCAGATGCACGCGCTTCTTTATTGAAGTAATAGCATTCTTGTTAGCTCAAAACATGAATCATTAGATACGGGTAAAACTCGCCAAGCATGGCAACGTAAAAACGGTTTTTAATTAATAATTAAAAAAGCAATTAAAAATCTAAAATTCTAAGTAACCTTTAACCTTCTCCAGAGTCCCATCTATATCTAAACCACAATTCATTATAATCGATTCAGCGGTTTAGGCGTGAAAGCGTCATAAACAAACAAACAAACAAACAAACAAACTCACTTTCGCATTTATAATATTAGTTAGGATTAATTGTTTTGATCATTTTACTCTCAGTTGAAACAGAGCTTATTAAAGTTAATTTGAGATGTTGGTGGTTATTCCTAGCGAATCGGTATTTCAAAAATAATACTTTTCAGAGCTATTTCGTTAATGACGTAATTTTCGTGCAAGAGCTTTGTTAAGTTGCTAGAATTCAGCCAAAAAAAAGTATATTTAATATATATATCGCCAAAGGTCGTCAAAAGGGCGACACTTACCGCAATTTTTGAGAGTACATATGACGACCGTCGTCAAACCGAAAGCGAATCTACTCATATAATACACTAACGTATACGGTACCAATATCGGCGATATTTCCACGCTGCGGACATCAACAACTAGGTGTAAACATTAGTACAATAGCCATAACGCACGTGCAAAAATCCAAATTAACAGTTCAATGACGTCAAATAGAGCCACGTAGTAGCTAGATTACAAACATTTTACACTTCGTTTTATTTATACAGATTCGGTATATAATCAAATAATATCATTAACAATTGATTTTAAAAACAAACAGAATGCGTGTGTATAACCCTTTGAGGCGCAACCCTTTACCAATGCTGAAAAAAGGGGAGCCGTTGCCATCGCTCGACTTAACTACCAGCAAGATGGCGGACGATCGAAACGTTCATCGCGTGCCACAGATCTAGAGACCCTTTTTTGAAGCAGATGGCTGTGCCGGCACAGCCAGCTGCGTTTGTGAGCCAGCGCTGATGAACTTTTCGATCGTCCGCCATCTTGCTGGTAGTTCAGTCGAGTGATGGCAACGGCTGCCCTTTTTTCAGCATTGGGAAAGGGTTGCGCCTCAAAGGGTTAATGGGAGAAAACTGACGGTGCTAGATCTGGGTTGGGTCTGTTTGTGACATGCAATTTCATAAAATCTGCATCAGTGGAAATATGTTCATTCAAAGGGAAAATATCTGTCTTTCTAAACCCAGGCATTTTTCGGTGTTATTGCCAATGGAGGGGAAGATTTTACGATTCCTGGAATATCGTAGATGGTCATTGGATGTTTATTCAACGGCCAATCTCTTGGATATCATCAGGCTCATCGAAAATACATATAAAATATTAAGTATAGGAAAAAAACATAACCCTTAAAAACCGTTTTAAAAGATATTCTAAATGCATACGCAAATTTCTCACTTTTGGATTTTAAAGGAGCATAAAATATTTATTATTTTGGCTCTATTAGCCTATCAACAAAATAAAACCATATCAGATAGTTAAATAGCTGGTCTTTATAAAACCAAAAATACGTTTTACACAAGGGGCACCTTAGCCGACCGGGCCATCTTGCCTCTAGATCTGTTTCTCAAAAGGGTCTCTAGATCTGTGGAACGCGATGAACGTTTCGATCGTCCGCCATCTTGCTGGTAGGTAAGTCGAGCGATGGTAACGGCTGCCCCTTTTTTCAGCATTGGGCAATCTATCCAGCTGTTCTCGCGTTCTTCCATCTTTCGGCAGATGTCAGTGCTGTTAAAAATAATCGTGACCATTTTTTTTTACGGGAAAGGACGTGCTCAAAAGCAAAGGATTCTCGTGGAGCTATGTCACCCGCAACTATTTTTATAGAAATCCAATCTATTCTTCGTGAGTTTGGCGTTCCCGGAGCGGACACACTGCGCGTTAACCCTTTGAGGCGCAACCCTTTCCCAATGCTGAAAAAAGGTCAGCCGTTGCCATCGCTCGACTTAACGACCAGCAAGATGGCGGACGATCGAAACGTTCATCGCGTGCCACCAATCTAGAGACACTTTTTGGACGACAGCTGGCTGTGCGGCACAGCCAGCTGCGTCAAAAAAGGGTCTCTAGATCTGTGGCACGCGATTAACGTTTCGATCGTCCGCCATCTTGCTGGTCGTTAAGTCGAGCGATGGCAACGGCTGACCTTTTTTCAGCATTGGGCAATCCATCTAGCTGCTCTCGCATTCTTCCATTTTTCAGCAGATGTCAGCGCTGTTAAAAAGAATCGTGACCATATTTTTACGGGAAATGACGTGCTAAAAAGTAAAGGATTCTAGTGAAGCTATGTCACCCGCAATTATTTTTATAGAAATCCAATCTATTCTTCGTGACGGGCAACAGTCAAAACGTCCGAGTTTGGTGTTCCCAGAGCGGGAACACTGCGCGTTAAAGGGTTAAAGGGTTAAAAATGATTTGAATGGAGGCCTATCTCTTAAGGAAATCATTAAGAATGGACTTAGAATGCTTGTCTGAGAGAACAACTTCAGTAACAAACTTTCTTGTACCTAACTTAAACAGGAAATGAAGTCTGCACCTTTGGTAGTGAACTGACAAGTGCTTCAGCCAATCAGAGGTTGATCTCTGATCTCCATGGATAGTTGGAATTTCTTGTCCTTCAACTTAAATTTCAAATGGTCCAGTACTGGAGCACTTACCTTAATTATTTTTTCAAAAACTGACTCAGGTTTCTCATTTGTTATTCTCAAATGATTTGCTGTTTCTGCTTAAAGAGTTTTTCTCCCTGAAAGTTGCATCAGACACTCAGGCTTACTGTTTTCAAGCGTACGTTGTGCATTTTGTGAAAACGCGTTCTGAATTTTTTCAAGACACTAACGTACCTTTTTTTTAACTGCCCAAAATCCACGTGAGGAGCGTATAGTTTTTTTTTTTTTCAAAAACAGCCATAGGTTGCTTATTTGCAATTCCTCTCTTATAGAAATTTGATTATCGAAGCAACTTATGTCATTAGTATATATTTATACTAATTTAATATAAAACCACAGTTTTACCACTAAATTTAATTATTTGCTCCTCAGTGAATATAATGTACCTCAGATCAAAACTAATTGACGTTTTGAAAAATTTTATGCAATCGCTCCAAGTATTTCAAAACTTTTCGATTGATGAGAGACTATCAGTTCAATATTTAATTTAAAATAATTATCTCCCTTATTGGCAAACGATGAATTTTCGAACGAAACACCTAATTAATGCTGATAAGTTTCATCTTGGTAATCAAAAAGCTCAAAATTGAAAATATCACTTTTAATTAAGTTTTGATTAAAATACTTCATGAGGTAAAGATTTTGAATTGGAAATCCTTGAGAATTACAGATAGTAGACAGAGTGGTATGCAAATTAAAGGTACGCAAATTAAAATAATTTACAGCCTCATTTGAAGTTTTTTTTTTCAATTTCAAAACTTCTTAGTATTAAAAGCCTACGTTAAGATGGGCCATTATTTATAAATGTTACCGTTCCCACTTTCAACATGTATCAAAAATTATGTATTTCTTTAATTTTTAGTTAGTATTGATAAGAAAACTATTTCATTTAGCAAAAATTAATTAAAATCTATAGAAAAATCAAATTCCTATAACATTTAAATAAATACTACTGTCTAAACTATTACCTAATAAATTACATGTCCACTTGTTTACCAAGAGATTGAGCGATTTGTTGGCGAGATTTTGGTCATAGCCTGAACAATGATTGACCTGATAGTTCCAGTGTATTGGTCCGGAGTTTCAAGGTTGTATTACAGTTTTTAAGACATAAGTTGTCAAAACTAACTGTCAAAACTAAATGTCCGCTAGTCAGGCTTTTTTACTGGCTTCAGAAAAAAAAAAATACAAGGTTCAACGATTATTTTTCATGAAGAGATCATTTCCAAAAAAGTCTTTTTTTTTTCTTCTTTCTTTCTTTTCTAAAGGAGATAGCTCAGGGGTTATCCCACATTAATTTGGTCACGTTCTGATGATGTTATCATTCCGAAAAAAAAAAAAAAACATTTTTTAAGCCTTTGACTAAAGGGTTGGTCACTTGGATCGATTTGGACTTTTTGGAAGTAGAACATTAATTTTAGACAGAATTAAACTTTCGAAGAGCAGAAATTTCTCCTCTGCAATTACAAAACGCTACTATTTTACAATGGATTACTTTTTCATTGACCTAGTGAGGTAGTTTGAAGTCTTTTTTTTTTAAGTTTTTCAAGCACTGTATGTGACACAGTTCCCAAAAAAGTGTTCAATCCGTTAAAAACCAAAAGTAATAAATTATTGAATGATGAAGTAAAACGGTCTTTTCATTAATGATGAGTAAATGAGTTTATTACATTATTTTTAATTTATGCCATGATAAAGCCACGGACATCTGACAAGACACCTGATAAAGCCACACACCTTTGACACCTGATAAAGCCACGGACGGTGTTTAAGCTAGAAAGAGTGACATAATATGTTAAGAAAACTATGTTAGCGTATGTAATTTCAGTTACTTACGGAAATAGCCAATAATCAACACATGCGAATATATAAAACAATGAAGGAAATATCACAATAAACAATTCATTGCTCATTGTTGTAAAAAGTTAGCAATTTTGCATCAGATTGTTTTAAAATAAAGGGTGATAAGATTTTATTATTGAATGCAAATAATATTCCAACAATGAACAAACAATACATATCATTTCTAACTAAACTTTCAAAGTTTTGCGTTGGAAATTGAAATATTGCGAATTTAACTGCGGTTTTAACTGCTTATTGACTTGTAAATCTTGTGACATTTTGATTTTATATTCTGTCTTTATACGTTTTTGTTACGAATAACTATTGTTCACCATCTCTTTCATCGTTAACTGATTGCACATTATAGCTGCACTTCTTTTTCACCACTAACTTTACCTCAACTAATTTCCATCAAGTTCTTCACTGGTGATAATGTCTTCCTCAAGCCGTTCCTCTGTCACGGATAGCTCGCTAGATAACAAGGAGGTTTAACTAATGAAGTTGCCGATGTTGCACTACGCAGTGCTAGGAAAGTGAAGCCTGTGCCACGCCTCCTTATCCCCCCAAAAGATAGAAGAACGCACAGAGATGCATTGAAAAACGAGTTCCGGAAATTGTTAATAAAAATAATTTAAGAGTTACTAACCAATTTGTTTATCCATTTTACGTTTATGGAAGGTTGTTTATACGTATTAACTTGTTTTTTATTATATAATTTCAAATATATAAATTTACATGTTTTCCAATGACGATATCCAATGTTTTGGTGGATGAGGGGACGTGGTTTTGGGCTTCAAAAACGGGGACCATGGGCTTCTCCATTAGTTGAACCTCCTTGCCAGATACTGAGGGCGAATATTTGACCGCCAGTTCTGGAATGTATTCGTACGCAACAGCTTCGGAATCTTCCTTGCTGCCACCGGAACCAGTCCGACCTGCTCCGAAGCGTATTCGTTATCCGTCGGAACTCTTCAGGAGATTTCTAGATGAATGCATCCAGACCTATCCTCCGAAATAGTTCGGGGACATATACGGGATCCCGGGAACAAAGGAATGGTATCGACGAATGTTATACGCCGGGCATAATCCAGCTCACCATTCCACTAAAATGAAATTTAAGTTAAGGAAGTTTTTATGCTTCTGCTAGGCATTTCTACAAATAATCCGGAGAACATTTGTCTATTACGCATTGTAATGAACTGTTAAAAGGTCTATTGTAACATCTGCACCGTCATATGAAAAGTACTGAAGATACGGATTGTAACTAGAACTAGTTAGAATGTCTTCAGCTATAGAACGAAGATTCTATACTCATCATCAAACTATAATTAGCATTCGAAAACCAACGGCATATCATCATTGACAAAACTGCATCATCCAACGACACGTTTCTTTCAATCTGCCTGTCAGACCAAACACCAGCTTGTCTTCGTTATCCATCAATCAGTTTCAAGTCTGCAAGCGTTTATCGAAAAGTATTACCTTAATACTTCACACTTGCCCTCATTTCACAGCCTACAAAAGCCAACGCTATTCAGTTGACTCCTAATGCCTACGTCATCTATTTTGCTGCTCTTCTGTTTTCATCTTTAGTTCATCAACAGTTCTGCAAATATCAGCCTAGATCGTCAATTTTAAGTGGAGAGTCTTGTCATCCAAAAGCAACGTCATCGGGCTAAACTGGTTACTTAACTGGTTAAATGCCGTCAAAAGTGAGAAATTAAGTGTGATTACAGATTAAAATATCAGCACCATTAAAAAAATCAGAATAACGCCAAAAGAAAATATTTCAATCTGTACGCATCATCCTGACTCACTCTATGCAAATACGTTGTTTAATGTGAATATTTTTTGTACAATAAAAATAAAACTATGTTCAGTTTACTATTTATGCGTGATTAATCTATGTTTATACCGTCAGACTGTTTCAACAATTTAGTATAACTTAGCATTATATACAAAAATTTAGCAATCCTGTCTAAGAGAAGGTGACCCAAAATGATACCCTTAAGAGGAAAACTTGAATAAAATACGATAAATGTTAAATAAAACTTTGGTTCTTTGCCAAAATCTTTTACAGTATATTTTGCATCATAAACATATTTTAATAATATTTTAAACCCACACTTATTTCTGAAAAAAAAAATAGAATTTTAAAAAAGTGTCAAAAGGATCATTTTAACCTCACCCAAGAGCAAAATGATAGTTCATTCAACAATAATTGTAAATTATTTTTATCAGCAAAATACGTGATATAAAAGTAATTATGACCATGCATAGTGAAACAAAAGAAGTTTTACAATCATATAGTATTCATAATTTATTTTATGAAAATTTTAAAATAAAAAAGTGTCACAAACAATAAAATGGAATATTTTAAAAAATTACGGCTTACAATAAATGCATAAATAAATTAAATAATGTAATGGGGAGTCATTTTGAGAACGTCTGAAGGGCTGCCATGATGACTAGGACCCGCTACTGGAGTTTCTTCAGTCGATGGATCATTTTACACGACAGTATGGCTGCCCACATATAACTGGAACACGCCGAGAACAATAACAAACTAAACAAGTGTAATTCACATCTAAAACACAGACTCTATTCAGTAAACCAAGTCATATATATTTGCATTAAATACTGCATTTCTCAATAAATAGGAAAGTTAGTGCTTATCTTATAAGAGGTTTGATAAAACCCAGTTTTTCGAAAAATTCTACTCAGATACCTAATGCACCGATAGCTTATATATCGCCATTGCTTCTTCTTGACTTTGCGCAACTAGTTTATTTGTTACTTGTAGATAGCACTGCCTGTCTGGAAGAAAACGCAGATGAAGCATTTTGCCCTATAGGACTACTTTGGGCCACCTCTTTCCCTAATTTTTAAATATTTTACAAGGATTAAAGTTTTTTTCTGTTTGTTGTACGTAATATACCTTGAGTAAAAATTGTCAATTACGCTGGAATCTAACAAAGTTTAATCTAAGTTTTCTGCAACAACATTCTTGATAAAATAAACCACTGTCTCAGTTCGCAAGAGCAAGTTTTGAAGTAACCCTGTAACTTGCGACGATGTTGAATTTTTTTTTTTTTTTTTTTTTTTTTTTTTTTTTTTTTTTTACCTAGGACTGTTATGGAGAAACGTAATCGTATGTTAAAAGTACGAGAACGTGTAACAAACAAAACTTTGTAAAACAATACACGTAAAAGCTACTTATGAACCAGGACGCGTTTCTACAGCTGAAGTCCACTCACACGATAACCACTGACGAGTAATGACTGATAAAGTAAGCAAAAGCAAAGGATTATGTTCCCAGACTTTAATAATAAAAAAAAAAAGAGTGGTGACTGGAAAAGTAAACAACGACTTTTGTTTATGTTTACTTTTTCAGTCCCCACTATTCTGTGGTTACAGTGCGTGCGAACTGAAGAAGGTGAAGAAGGACGATGCTGTTTTGCTCGAAACTCGTGATTAATAAATGCCTTTTATGTATGTTATTTTTAATTTAAATAGGTTGTTTTGAGTTTCTTTGTTCTCGTTTTTGTCTTGCTACGAGAACGTGTTCAATATCGCAGCACAGAAACAAACGCTTATTGAAATATTCCGTAAGACCTAACAGCTTTCTGAACACAAAACGTTTCGAAAGGCAATTTAAAACAGTGTTTCCAAACGAAAAAAAAAGAAGTAAAAGAAAAGAAATAAAACGGCATTTTTTATTACAGCTATAAAGCCTGTGAACAATTTTTTTGGACCTGGCATTCCAGGGATCTCGATATGAAAATTATTGATCAGAAATCATAAAAACAAAACTGTTAGGCATCTCCACGGCCGCAATAAAATCGTAATGGGGATCAGTGAAACGGCCTATGAATCAAACGTTATACGATTTGTGCTTACCTTTCCTATCAATATGTTCTTTCTAAGTAAAACTAGATAGATCTGAAATAAGAGTTAGATTTACGATGTTGAGAACGTGTCGGGTGATATAAGGTGAGAACTGCAAAAGAAAGCTTTCTATTATACTCATAAAAACGCTTAAAATTCTTTAGTGATATAAATTACAATCTCTAAAAGGTTTTTTTTTTTTTTTTTTTTTTTTTTTTTTTTTTTTTTTGTTATTTTGAACATTTATTTTCTGATTTTTGTTCTTGGTGTCCAGGAACCGCTCACAAATCCGCGTCGGATAAAGTGGATATCACAAGGAAAATTTTTTACTGGCACAGAGAGAGGAAATGTAAATGTAAATGTAAATGTAGTGTTCGAACATTTTTTTGAGAGGGTGTACTCAACATTTCAATGCAAAAGCAAATGCTCATTGAAAATTTAATTATAATTGCCCAGTATATATATTCCGCAAGTCTAACAGCTTCTCGACCGCAAATATGAATTTAAAGTTTCGAAAGGTAATTTAAAATTGCGTTGCCACAAAAAAATCAATAACAAATAAAATAAATAAAAATAAAACGGCATTTTATTGTAGCTATAAAGCCTGTGAACAATTTTTATGTACTTGAGTTTCCGGGGATCTCGATATGAAAATTATTGATCAGAAATCATAAAACTGTTAGGCATCTCCTGGGCCGCAATAAAATAGTAATGGGGATCAATGAAACGGCCCATGAATCAAATGTCATACGATTTGGACTTACCTTTCCTATCAATGTGTTCTTTCTAAGTAAAACTAGATATATCCCTGAAATAAAAGTTAGAGTTATACTTATGATGTTGAGAACATGTCAGGTCATACGTAAAGGTGAGAATTCCAAAGGAAGTTTTATATTATACTCATAAAAACACTTAAAAATTGTTAGAGTGCTATAAATTTCAGTCTTTAAAACTTTGTACTTTATATTTGATTTGGACGTGCTGCCGATAAATCTATACTGATATACAAGGTCATTCAGAACTCTTGTAAAAAACAGGTAAGGGGTAGTAGAGGGAACAAGGACGCTTCAGAATCATATAACAAGGTTAGTCGGAAGGTTAGTCCGAAAACTTGTAAATAATCACTTTAATAATCAATATAGTAACCAATTTATAGTCCTTACTTTTATAATCAATTTTAGTCAAGTGCTTGCTGCGAAACACCCATTAGCTCTTGATGAACAATAGTCGGAAAGCTCGCTATTATTCTAAAGCGATCATTAACAGATACGTGAAGAACACGTTTAAGACCTCAAATTGCTCTATGTGTTTACGAACCATTTAGGTTCCTTGTAACACCCCTTAGATGTGTTTAACATGAGTTCTAAATCATCTGTATAAGGTTGAAGAGTTTGCATGTCTAAACGTGCTAATCAACTTGTCCGATTTAAAAACTCTTTTGCGTTAGACATTCCGTTTATTGAAGAAGGTTATAGGCTGTATAACATTTACGCTACGCAGAATGGCAGTTGCTTAAATAATAAAGTTTATTTTAATTGTTTCAGGAAAAAATGTTTTTATAAAAGTACTCTAATCTAAATATTCTCCCTTCAATTTATTTAACTTTCTAAAACAATGCAGTTAATGTTCCATTTTACAATGACGGCAGCCATTGTAGTGGCAGAAATGGGATACGTTTTCGGCATCAAAGAGCACACGGTTAAGAACATTGGATGCGCGATCTACACTCTAAAAAAAATTCAGTGGATTACTAAGAAATATCTTGAAGATGCCATAACTTTTCTTAGTATTAGTGCTAAATAAAGCCGCGTAAATCAATTGACATACATTGCTTTGTTTAGTAGTTATACTAAGAAAAGCTATTGCATCATACTAAAAAAAAGTGATGGAATCCTTGTTTTCTAGACATTTCTTAGTAATCAACTGACTTTTTTTTAACGTTTTTTTTAGAGTGTAGCTATTCCTATACCTATGATGTAACTGAGCGATCCCACTTTGCAACTCTATGAGTGATCCTATAAACAAACTGGAGGCTGCCATCAAAAAGAAAGCTGTACAACTATTGCTGTACAACTGTTGCACAAGTTGACCTAAACATACAAGTCCACCAATCTACGGCTATGTTCTTTCCGAAACATACGATGTACTTATATACGTATCTACAAACGTCATGCCAAAACTAGACAAAATGCACTCACAGATGGGCAAAATGAAATGTACATGCACACTAATGTAGAGACGCAAAGCAAAAGCGTGTCGAAGTAAATTTAGGAACTGCCAAAATCGACTTTTCAATGAAAATCTGAATATTGAATTTTTTAGCGAATATAATAATTCCTTAATTTAGGAAGAGAATGAGGAATTAAAAATTGAAAAATAATCTATAACTTTTACAGTACATTTTACCAAGTATATTACCAGACATTTTACAGATATTTACAGACATTTTACCAGAGCAATATGCCCATGTGAGATTTTAGACATGGTGTGGTGAAAATATAGTTAGTGATGCAAATAATAATAACAATAATAATAATAATAATAATAAAATAAAAATTAAACAAAAGAATAAATTTATAAATGTACACATGTATAAATCTTCGAGAAACAATACTTCAAACAATTCAGGAATTTGAATTTCACATTTCACAGATTAAAAAGTGATATAACTCCGCAGCTATCGAAACAAAATGATCGATATCGTCTTAAACTTAATCGGATTTATATCGCTTTCGAACAGACGTGCGTTACCAAAAACTTTTCTCTGAACTATCCACAAAGGCGGATCCACACAGAAAGGAATCCAGTAACAAACAGTACATCTCTTCAAAAATTCTGTCTGAACTTAAATCAGATAACATGTTAGCGAACACAATGCAATATAGAAAATTTCAAAAGACTTTTTTCACCTTAAAAGATTTTGTCAGACAAAGAAGGAAGAAACAATTGGAATTATTTGTTACGTAAATCTTATTTTATCTTATTTTATTGATTTATTTCAGTTCTGAGAAAAAACATACTTTCGATAAAATGTAAGTAGAGAGGTTCTTTACACTTTATACTTTGCCTTATAAAAATATAAACGACTGAACGGTCAATTGTTATTTGACATTTGTCAGAGAGAGTTTTATCGAGATCTCCGGCTCTTTTATGGCCTTCATATCAGTTGTTCCTAAGTACAGGATAATCTTTTTTTCAAAGTACAATTCACATCAAAATATCTGGACACGTATTTAGCCATGGGCTAACGGGATTCGAACCCCAGACGAAACCATTCGAGTAGCTTCCAACAGCGACATCTGAGAACATCCGAACGGCTGTGAGGCCCCTACACAGTTGAGAATTTTTGTTTTCCAAAATTGATAATTTTTCTTCCTTATTCCATTAAGTTGGAAAGTGTATCATTATTCATGAGTGTGCCGTATTTTTCTTCCTTGTTCCATATGACCCCTCTTTGGATTCGAAATCTATCTTAAAATCGCCTACTAAAACTAGTTTACAATCTTCGCCAAGTATATTCCAACTATTCTTCACCATTTTAAATATTGCTTCATAATCCATGAGTGTGCCGTATTTGTCTTTCTTGGGTTGATACCTACTTCAACGCCCCGACTCTCGTCAAGCTGGCGATAATTAAACATATCCGAACACAAATTTTACGCAGTTTGAAACGATTTTTGCAAAATCTCAAAATCTAATCAAGATTTTTTAAAAATTCGACTCCAATGTTTCAAGTTGAATTACCACCTATCATGATACCAAATTTCATTTCAATCTCTTCAGTCGTTTTTACTTGATGGTCGAACACAAATTTACGCAGTTTGAAAAGATTTTCGCAAAATCTCAAAATCTAATCAAGATTTTTTAAAAAACTTGACGCCTATGTTTTAAGTTGAATTACCACCTATCATGATACCAAATTTCATTTCAATCACTTCAGTCGTTTTTACGTGATGCTTGAACAAAAAAAGCGTCGCGGACAGAATGACAGAACGACAGACAGACAAACTTTTTTTTGAGGGTCGCACCGGATTCCCAGGTGCTTGAAACGGATAGAAATTGCAAAATTTTTGAATTCCAAGAAATGTACAGAAAAAGTCTAATTTCATTTATATAGATACTTCACCATTTTAAATACTGTTTGGAAAAGGTATCATAATCCATGTGTGCCGTGTTCGCCATTCTTGTTAAATAAAACGCATCTTTGGAACTGAAATCTATCTTAAAATCACCTAGTAAAAATATTTTACAACATTCGTAAGACAAATTCCAACTATCCTCTACCATTTAAAATACTGTATGGAATGGGCATCATAATTGATGAGTGTGACGTGTTTTCCTTCCTTGTTCCACAAAACACTTCTTCGGAATTGTAATCTATATTAAAATCGCCTATTAAAACTATTTTACAATCTTCGACAGGCATTTTCTAACTATACTCCCTCTTTATAATAAATTGTCAGGCATTTTCTAACTATACTCCCTCTTTATAATAAATTGTCGCGTTTTGGCACCAAACTTAGCGATTCATTATCAAAAAATTGCAATCTTGTGCGACTTTCAACATTTTATTAACGACCCACCCCCCACCCCCCCCACGTTATCTGGTAAACACATGTAACACATTTGAAAAGTTAATATCTATAAAACCTGTCTGCAAGATCGCGTAGACAAAAATGCTCCCTAGTGTTAAAAACAAACAAACAAACAAAACAACAGCGCAATAGTTCCACACAGAGAGTCAAAGAAAAGAATGTTAATGCTGAAAAGTTTAAAAAAAATCAATTTCTTTTATTTCATTTTAATATTTACAATAGCTTTCATAACATAAAATAATATATAATCTTAACCCTTCATAAGGCCGTTGTAAAATACTTACCACCTACGGTCTATTAAATACAGAAATCAATTGTCATTAGTGAATTTTCTGATTTTTGTTCAGTTATATTGGATGTATATTATTCCATACACCTAGATTCTAAATTATATTTGGCTTATGAACTTTTCTTTCATTCGCACTTTTAAAGAAAGCTCGAATAATGACTCGAAAATGGAGCATAAGTATCATCGCTTTAATAATACATTTTTGCGTTTAATTCCGTGTACAAGCAGCAGGTAGTTTTCCGACTTTGGTTTTTGGGTATAATTAATGTATTCTCCTGCAAAATTTCTATGTTTGTTTGATACTTGTTTCTCCAATTTTCACGTGGAATATTACAGCAAGGAGAAAATATATGAATTAATCCTCAAAAATGGGCCAGAAAAATTCCAAGTAATTTCGACTCTCTGTACATACACTCGCCTTATAAAGGGTTAAGTAGTATATAATAACTTCTAATGATCATTATCATGTGCACGCTTTTTCCAAAAACTAATCAGTTACTCACAAAGTTAATATAGGAAATTTCTCTCATACTCAAATACTTTTTTGAATGGATGCACCAAATATTGATATTTTTAGAAAAATACGAGCATTAAAGGGTTAAAAGAAATCATCCCTTATTCGAGAAATTGACACCAGAAATTTACCTATTGTTGCTCGTTTTATAGGCATGCGGTATACGTAAATAGAAAAGAAAAAGTTTTAAACACTTGCGAAAATTCTGAATTCGACTTGCGAAAATTCTGCGACTCTCTGCACATACACTCGCCTTATAAGGGTTAACAAGGTTTTTCAAAACCGGTGAAACTACATTGTTTCTCTATATGGGGAAAGGGGGAAACGCTTTATAATTATGCATCAACCTAATATTTAAAGTCTCCCCGATTTTTCTGGAAAGTTCGTACACTGTTCGCACATGAGAACATCCTCTCATTGCCGAAAATCGATTGCTTAATACAGTAATACTATGTTGCAAAGCAAACAACACAGTCTGCAATCATAAAATTACCTCATGACAGAATATCGCCAGACTTCGTGCCAAAAGCAGGTTCCAAAAACTGAACCTAGTCAAGCGATGTCGCCAATATTTGGTGAGAAGCCGCCAACCCTAATGTTATCCTATAAGAAATATAAAGATCGATGTATCACCTTCTATTTAACCGATTTACGTCAAACGAAATTCAGAATTGAATTACTTGATGCACACAACATGAAATTTAGTAAAATTTAGCCCCAGATTAATCGATCACCCCGAAAATTAGTAACAGTATATTCACTAGCCAGTACTTATAAAAAAAAGTTTACATCATCATCATCATCATCATCATGTAGATATATTTCTATAATTTTATTGATGTAAAAGTAGCATTACTAGCGTCACCAGTGAAATTCAAAGAATGAAGAAGTACGGATTAGCAAAATTCGAGGTTTTATGGACTGAAGCGAGTTATAAGCGCAGATCTTTCAAAAAGAATAAAGGCCGTTCCCCGTCTCAAGCTTAATCGGATTTATATCTCGTTCGAGCAATCGTATATTCCCAAAGCAATTCTAAGAACTATCAACAAATGGGATCAACAAATGCGAGGGAAAAACAAACGGCAAACAACGTTATCTCCCTTCAAAATTTCCCTCTGAAGGAAAATCAGATAAAACTCCGGAGAACACACAACGAGCACAATACAGGCGCTCACGAATTTTTAAAGAATGTCGAGAAATAAAACATGATGGAACAATTGGCGATGTTTTTTTTTTTTTCCTCATATTTTATTTTGTGTGTTTTGGGAATGTGTAATTTAGCAAACGTCGTTTTGGCCGAACTGTAAAGAGAAAGCTCAGTCTTATAAAACTGTTAACCCATTACAAGACCGTGAAAAGCATATAAGGATGGGACGAGAAAGGAATGCCATTTTTGCGCAGACGTATAGAGTATAGCTTCGATTATGCGGACGCCGATTAACCGGGTTCCCAATTAACCGAATCGATCAAGGACCGGCTGCTTTCTTTCTCCTCCTTATCGCAAACGTTTCCTTGCAAAAAAATCCGTTCTTATCTCCTGTTTTTCTAAAGAGGGTCGAAAAACTTTAAAACGTTCTAAAATGAACATCTGAATATGCTGTTTCTAATGCGCTAAAATGCCCACTACAGCCAGTTCTAAGCTTGGAAAAAATGCGAAGGAAAGTTACTTTCAAAGATATTGCCTTTTTTTAAAAAAGCTGTCCAATTATCCGGATTTTTCAATAACCGGATTGGCGTCGGTACTGACCAGTCCGAACAATCGGCACTCTAGTATGATTAGTTAAGGAAATATCTCCAAGACTGCATTTAACATGCATTCCTGATGTCAGAGTTACTATGAGTTATCTTTTTCTTTAAAAGTGGTAATAATTAAGAGAGCTTTGTTAACCTTACGGCGAGTTAACTAAAACAATCAAAGTATGAAAAGGCGTGTTTATATGATAGTTAATTTCTTAAATGTGTTTGTTGTGTTCAGTTAACAAATGGTTGGCTTGGTTTATAAAGATTATGGTCAAAAAGTTTGACGGACATCATCTTTCTGTACGTATTAAAGTGACCATAAAGAATGTCATTAACCACTTCAGTAAAGGAGGTGGATTATATTAAATTTTTATGTATGTACAGAAATTTTTTTTTACAGCGTGGACCTTTTCAAAAATTCTTTTTTTATTGGAAAAGGGATAGCTGAGGTGTGGTTTCAAATCAATTTGGTCACCTTCCGACGATATTATGATTCCAAAAATCGGAAAAACAGTGATTTAAAAACATATCTTAAAGGATTGCCAGTAAAGGCGGTGGTCTAAATGTCGAAAATCGACAAAGTTGGCCACCTTTGGCAATTTATAGCCAATTTTGGCGTCAAAAGATAAGTTCCTCAAACTGAGCTTTGTTTGGCGTCTATATTTGGCAAGAATTTGCCAAACCTCACTATTTTAAATGGGAATACAGGTTAGGAAGGTTTACCAACCGGCACCAGCATATTTCAAAAGTCGCCAAAGTTGGCCACTTGTGACGATTGATCGATATGTATGACGGCGAAAGGTAAATTCCAAAGACTGAACTCAACTTGGAGACATCTGCTTGTTACGTCTGCTTACTATACTTGTTATGTATGTCATTATTTCGCCTAGACGAAACTACTAAATCCAATAATTCAAATTTTGGTGTGTATGTGAGGTTTGTAAAGCAGGTGCTCGATAAGAGATTTTTTTTTTAAAATTTGTAACCCATGGGTGGTAGAAGGTCAATTTTGTTTAAGCATAATGATGCTAAATTAGACTCCCAATTAAATCTTTCAAAGCTGAACCCATCTTGTAGATATCTTCCATAATTGGCGAGAAATTCTCAAAGGTATATATCATGGATGCATTGTGTCTCACTTTCAACTGAAATAAGATTAAGGGAAGGGCACATACACACACACACACACACACACACACACACACACACACACACATATATAGTATATACATAATTTAATGGACGCCATATTATCTCTAAGTTTGGAAGTTAAAAATGAGATCGCTCAATTTAGCTCCAGAAAGTAGTTAAAACTCCAATTGGCATGCAATAAAACGCAAAATTTGGCTGTATCTCATATGGACTATTAATTTTAAACTAAATTAAGCTCAGAAAAAAAAAACCGATTTTGACTACCTCTAAATTTAATTATAATATTCAGCCTTCAGCTGAAATTAGTTTCCCCTCCGCTAAAGAGGTTTTTTGACAGAACCTTTTAATTTGTATTGGCAGCCATGTACAGGATGTATTTGCTTGTAAATCAAACGGGGAGAAACCAACCGTTCTTCCAGTGGTGTCAAGTATTTTAAACAATCCGGTATTTCGGGGAATTCGAAGCCATTGCTTATAGCTAATTCTGGTATTGTCAATTTAATCAAACAATCGTAACATGTTTTGCAAAATTTGCCAATATCATCGATATCTTTGTAAAAGACTAGTTTTATAAAGTCCGTTGTCGCTCCTTTGGACAGTAAAGTTGTTTTGGAATGGGTTCTTATTGACTTTTTGAACCACAGTCGATCACAACAATAGCATTGGTGGATTGGACCATCAGCAACAGCTTCGAAAAATTTCTCAGCTAATTTACGAAATTCTAGTTCTTCACACCTTACATTTACACTCATGTCCATAAATTAAGGATAATTCAGAATCACACAGAAATTGATCTCTAAAATAAAAATTTCACCTGTGGAATGATCACACACATCTTGAAGAAGAATATGCAAATTACAGGAAACCACCAGATGGCGTGGATGGTACGTCACAATGACGAGAGTGTAAGAGAGGGGTATATAAGGAATGGTGGCAAAGAAGTAAAATTGTTCACAAGCGCTGTGAAAGCCTTTCAGTAAAAAAACCGCATAGTTATGGCACAAAGGAGGCATTTGGATGATGCTTTACGTGGCAGAATCATTGGACGACTGGAATGTGGACGTACCCAGCTGGAAATATCCGAGGAACTTGGAATCGCCCAGAGTGTCATCTCCAGGCTTTGGCAACGATTCCAAGATGATGGTAATGTGAGTAGACGTTACAGCACAGGTCGCCCCCGAGTTACAACGCCGAATGAGGACCGCTATTTGGCAGTTACTGCGAAAAGAAACAGACGGAGTACAGCATCAGACCTGTCTCGTCAACTCTCTTCAGCTACCGGTACGACAGTTTCAAGGCAGACCGTGTACAGACGCTTAGGGCACATTGGTCTATATGCTCGTAGGCCTGTCAGATGTGTTCCACTTACCGCAACTCACTGTCGCCTGCGATTAACCTGGAGTAGAGAGCATGCATTGTGGACACCGCAACAGTGGTCTTGTGTGATGTTTTCCGACGAGTCCAGGTTTAGTTTGGAGTCTTATTCTCGCCGGACATTCATCTGGAGAGCGCCAGGTACCCGTTACCACCAAGAAAACACCATTGAAAGACACCGTTACGGTGGTGCAGGATGGCTCGTTTTGGGGAGGAATTATTCTTGGTTCCAGAACTGACCTGCATGTTCAGAGTGTAACGATGACAGGCCACATCTATCGGGATGTCATTCTGGAACAACATGTACGTTTGTTTCGGGGCGCCATGGGTGCTGAATTTGTGTTTATGGATGACAACGCCCGTCCTCACCGTGCAAACATTGTAGACGAATGCCTTCAATCGGAGGATATCACCCGTATGCATTGGCCAGCATACTCACCGGACTTGAATCCAATAGAGCATGTGTGGGATATGCTTGGCCGACGAACTGCAGCCCGTCAACCCCTTCCCACCTGTCTACCGGAACTTCGGAGTGCATTGCTTGATGAGTGGTGTAATATTCCCCGAGATCAGATTGATCATTTGATACTCAGCATGCCTAGGCGTTGTCAGACCTGTATTGCATCGTCCGGGAGACATACTCCGTATTAACCATCCTACTAACCATGTTATACTGTTTTTTGTAAATAGGTTCTTTTTTGAAATTTGGTCAAGGGAGTAAAACTTGCAATTTTTATTAATTATGTCAACCATATAGCATCTTTTTTGCTCTTTACTTTTTGTTTAATAAATAGACTTTACAAATAAGTCAAATTTGTTTTGCTTCTTTCTCTTTCTTTGACTGAACTTCATTATCCTTAATTTATGGACATGAGTGTAGATCAGTATCTGTTCTTGGTCTTTTCGATGGTATATCTAGACAGAGTCGTAAACGTTTTCTGTCTTGTCTTCTGGATTTGGATTCCGCTTCTTGAGCACGAAAATCTGGATCTTCCGTTTTTCTTTGCATAAATAGACGGTTAGTTTCACGATGACTTTCTTCCGGATTAGACAACTGGCGAGGACGGCCAGCGCGGCCTTGAACAACAGTCCCGGGTATATTCTTCTGATATTTAACGATGTAATACTGAACAGTAGAGCGTGAAATACCAAGCCTACGAGCTATTTCACACTGATCCCGCAAAAATGAAAATTTTAGAAATGCCACGACAGAACACCACCACTTGCTCCGAGGAGGGACAAAAGTTTGAACGCGACTCTGGAAACAAATCCAAGTTCTGAAAAATGAAATCGGAACCTCGGGAACTTGACAGCCAGTCGCAGACGCTCTGACAAAATCTTACAGTTTCCCCTTTTGTTTCATCTGACGTTACTTTGAAATTTTTCAAGTATCCATTATTCCAATCATGTGTCGGATCTTGGTGTGTTTCAAATTTCCGTGAGATCTGTAAGATTTTATTTACTATCAATTATCATCCACGACTTGTTTCGTCTGCCCAAAACTATTACCCTCTTTAGCGGAGGGTAATAATAGACAAACCGGTAAATATCAGTGATTTTGAAAAATATCTTAATGAGATTGTTTATAACTTTTGATACCGAATTTGTGTATAAGGTTCCCCTTAAATATTGACCTTGGCTTCTATTCCTTACCTGTTGATAACAAAAATCTCACAAATAACAAAATTTTGTAACAAAAGATACAGAACTTTAGGCATTGGATTAAAATTTCAGGGGATGAAATTTGAGTAAATACATGGTGAACTGATCTGTATTGTATAATGAAGCCATCATACTCCCCCCTCCCACAAAGAAAATTTCAAATTAGTAAAATCTGTCGTATCTATTTAAGAGGTCTTTACAGAATTTGACCATTTTACGTTAAAAATTTAGAGAGATATGAAAATAAATATACCCTGACATATACCACTTTTCAATGGCTCACGAAGAGAATATATGACATCGGATGATGGCGTTCCAGGGATCATACACAAATTACAAAAGTAAACAATCATTGCTATACACGTTTACATTCAACTAGTGTATAGCTCCTAACTAACTTTGCTTGAATTACTAATTGTGAATTTTATTTGAATGAAGCCCGTGCTAAAATTTTAACTTTTTATTTATTCAAATTTAATCTACTGAGAATTTTACTGAGAATTTTGTACCCTTTTTAACGCAGCTGTTCAATTTATCATAAATGTCTAATGATCAATAAATACATAAGCAATGAAATACGCAAGATCAATGGTTTTGGATCACCCTGTATATGTATATATATATATATATATATATATATATATATATATATATATATATATAACGTCGCTGTTTTGTGAAGGTTTTTAGAATAGATGGGTTTAGAGCAATTTGCCATTCTTGATTACCGTTGAATTAAGGTAATTGGTACAACAATAGATGAAGGGTGATTCAGTACAAAGAAATGATATCTTTAATAGAACAAACTTTTGAAAGCTGTAACAGGAGCATATGCTGCTTTCTTTCTGAAGATCTCATTATTTATATGAGGATATATATCGGAAAAAGAAAAAGAAATAAACAAATTAAATAAATGAATAAATAAGAGATAAATGTAATGCTTTTTCCCAAACAATTTATATTTCATTTTTCTTTCGCAGATGGAGATAGATTGATTTAAGCGTTCTAAATCGTTTAGAGCTTTTCTGTACATTTCCAAAGGAAGTAAGACAATAAAAAAATAAGTCATATACGATTTTGCACAGGATAATTATTCAACTATTTTTGGTATAGCCGAATGAAAAACTAGAAAACCTTTAGCTTTGGCGTCATTAATCTTGGATGAAAAAAATTTAAATAGCACTTCTCAACTATTAAAAAATTATGATGATGATGATGAAACAATTTAATTTCTCGAGCATTACTATTTAAAAACGAAACCTAGCTTTAGGCATACATTTGCTGATTAACATCAGTTTTTTCCATTGAAGTTATAACAAAATTAAGTTATAACGAATATTTACAGGATATTTATTTAAATATCTTTAGTACAATTGAATTGAGCAGCTTCTATTTTGGCGCCATACATTTTGATAAATGAAATGTTAAATATTACTTTTTCAGTTGTTAAATAATAATAATAATAATAATGAAATAATTTGAGACATTTTTTAGATACTTACTATTTGAAATCGAAGCATACTTTGTAATGAATATTTCCTAATAAACATAACTTTCTCAAATAATAACATTAATAAGACTAATAAAAGGAGTTGATATTTTTCAAAGCTATGTTAGTTGAAAACGAAGCGAAATTTTAAATAAATATCTCCTTATGAACTTAATTAAAAATACTTGTTCAATATAAAGCCTTAAAATAAAATAAAAAGAATAATGCTAAAGAATAATTATACAGCTGTTTTCAGAGAAACTAGATCAAAAATATTTAATGTCAACAATTTCGAGGAAAAAAAAAAATACAGTTTCTTTATTATAAACTTTTACAATCGACCACATACGATCGTGCTGTTATTTTTTGAAGACTTTTTAGATCGATAAAATGAAATTGCTTGAGGGGGGAAAATGAAAATTATTCCGTAGAAAATGAATTTTAAATATTTCTTTTTATTACCATCAACACCTTTAAATTAATTAAAATTCCTAAAAAATGAACTTAAACTTCATTACAAGTCTGGTCTTAAAGGGATGTATAATGTATCCATTTGTTTACTCATGTAAGATTATTCGAAAATATTCCAAAATCCTGATTATTTATTTTTAAGACCCCGTTCAAGATTAAAAGTATAAAAATGTAGAAAATATTTAATAATTATAAGAAAAAATCCACAGCATACAAAACTTAAAAAATTTTGTATTAAATATAATGGCATTACGCTATATAATAAGAATATTATTTTTGCTTATTAAAATAAGATTTTTTGAAATATTATTGTATCCCACTGAATTTCAAAGTAATCTGTTAATACCAACAATTGCTGTAATTTAAGGCACTAAACATAGTATTTCTAAAACATTTAATAAAATACAAAAAAAAAAAAAACCACTGAGAATTTCTGTTCACACTTCCATGGAGTTAAAATAATTTAAGTATCAACAGATGAAGACGTGAAAATGTGCATAAATAAATTAAAGCTTTGGAGAGGGTATGTTTTGTAAAGCTGCACAACAAAAAAATGTATTTATTTTGGATTTTGTGTAGCGAGTATTAAATACATGTTGATTTGTGAACTGCGGGAAAGACTGAAAAATATTTTCGTTCTCACCTGATGTTTCGCCTTAGAGATGGAAGAAAAATCATGAATTTATAGCAATTCTCAAACAATTTATAGTCCATATTTCTACTACAAATAGAACTATGTAAGTTTTCATAATTTTAATCCATAAAAAAGAAATCCGAATCAAATCTAAGAATAGAAAAAAAAATGAAATGTTAAGTTAGGGGATACATATTATTACAGTTTCTTTATAATGGATTTCTTTTTAATTAGCGACATCGATTATAAAGAAAAACCGCTTAAAATATTCGGAGTAAATTAATAAAAGTAGTATTAATTTATTTTAGAATTTGCAACATTAAAAGAAAAATATTATTCACATTCCATTAAACATTTGTTTTTAAATTTCTCTTCTGAGGAAATTTGAATCATCAGACTGGCTGGAAATTAACAGTTTTTTCTTCATGCAGTATTCATTGGTTTTTAGAAGATTTTGGGGGAAATTGCGGCTGAAAAAGTTTTAGATTTTTATAAATAACTTCTAAAAATACTAAAAAAAGAAAGAACAATTATAAAACTCCTCCACTCTGCTTGCGGTGTTAGATCATTAGAGATTTATGGCACTAGACTAATCTAACTTTTAAAAAATCTTATGTGGACGCCACATAACTTCCTTTTAGGGCTATTCAATAACATACATTTTTTATGTACTTCATCCATTTAAAAGTGAGATACCATACTTCGATAATGCTAAGCTTTTGGTGATTTCTCGCCAAAAATAAGCGGTATCGCCAAGATGGGTTCAGATTTGGAAATTAATTTTGGTGCCAAATTTGTTGATATTTTGCTCAGTTTTGTTGATATTTTTTTTTAGTTTTCAAAAATATTACCATTGGTAACATTTTTAGTGCTTTTTCTAGCGAATTATGGTATTCTGTCAATACCCCTTCTGTTTGTGTGTTTGATTCTTTGTAATACTCTTTTTTTGCAAATGTTATAAGCCACCAGTTTTTATGAGACATGTATTGCACCAAAGCCACTTATGGAGTTTCAATGCTGTGATCAATTTTCTCAGAAAAAAAAAGTATGTTGCCATTAGAAAATTTCGAAGTTTTTTCACTGTAACCGTAACTGGGTATTTTGTTTTAACCCTTTGAGGCGCAACCCTTTCCCAATGCTGAAAAAAGGTCAGCCGTTGCCTCTAGCTCTGTGGCACGCGATGAACGTTTCGATCGTCCGCCATCTTGCTGGTAGTTAAGTCAAGCGATGGCAACGGCTGCCTTTTTTTCAGCATTGGGCAATCTATCCAGCTGTTCTCGCATTCTTCCATTTTTCAGCAGATGTCAGTGTTGTTTAAAATAACCGTGACCATTTTTTTACTGGAAACGACGTGCTAAAAAATAAAGGATTCTCGTGGAGCTATGTCACCCGCAACTATTTTATAGAAATCAAATGTATTCTTCGTGACTGGCAACAGTCAAAACGTCAGAATTTGGTGTTCCCAGAGCGGGAACACTGCGCGTTAAACGGTTAAATAATCCCAATCTCCAGCACATATCTTTACATGACTACATCTAAAATTTTATTTCGATTGGTTGATCATATCGACCGCTAGAGGTTCCTTTATCCGGAATTTTTTATCTTCTAATAATCAATTATCATTATAGTAGCTGATTTCGTGTTTTTTTTTTTTTTCTGTTTCAAATTTTTTGCAATATTTTTCAAAAGCCTATTTCATAAAGTTGGAACATCTGTCTCATTATTTCTTTTTCTTTCTTTATTCATTTCTTCTTCTTCTTTAAAAAAAAAAAAAAAAAAAAAAAAAAAAAAAACTCAGTGAACATTATATCTCATTACACATCCAGCAAAATGAGTTTAAAAAATATTTCAGTTCCCGTCTAGGCGAGATTTATAGTTCGGAAAAAAAATGATGAATGCAATGCTCTTCCTAAACAATTTATAATTCATTTTCTTTATTTCTTTTCTTTTCTTTCGTAAAAATAATTGAAAGAATTAAAAAAGGTCTAGACGTCCTTAATCGTTCACTAAATGCTTTTTTCATTGTTCCAAATGATATCCGAAAATAAAAAAAGAGAAAAAAAACTACGAATTATGAAGTAATTTTTTAACAGTTTTTTCCCTTTTAATGAAATAAGTTTTGACACATCGGTTTTGATTTTCCTACATAAAACGTAGTATCTACAAAGGTCTCGATTAAGTGCTAAAATTTAAAATGTACTTAATTCGTAATTTAAAATGTACTTAATTCGTAAGTTTCAATAATTTTACATAAGTATTTGGACGAAAATCATTTACCATGCATATGAGCAAAAAGTTAGTCTAAAAGAAGAAAACGCTACGAAACGTTAATAGAACAGAAACATTAACACAGAAACATTAATTCTTTATCTATCCTTTATCGAACTTTCAAAACAAGGTAGGAAAAAAGACTAAGGGAAAGTTATTCTCGTTAACGTTCAAAAAGTTATACTTTTAAAATTTGTATGCGACCCACACACAAAAAATTCCTATATAGTTAGTAAAATGTATCCCATAGATCAATGAGGTGATTTTCAAAATTTGGGAATTATATCGAATTTTTTTTTTTTTTTTTTTTTTTTTGAGGTATGAAGATGAATATATGTTGACTTAAACCACTTTTGATGGCCCTTGAAAGGGAAAAAAATTACTTCGGATGATCGCATGTCATTGATCGTACAGAAATTACGAAAGAATATTTTTTGAACTATAGCCATAAACGTTTCAAATTCATGTATAGCCTCCGATCCTTTTTGTTTAAAAATATCTTGAGACGTTTTAGACGAAAAGCTAAAATTTTGTACAGCACCTCATTAGTGTATGAGGCAGATTTTACTAATTCGGAACTTTTTTGTACGGTGTCTTGTATACATATTTAAAAACTGTAACTTTTTGAAAGTTAACATTAGGAATTTTTATTCGGAACTTATTTAAAAACTGTAACTTTTTGAAAGTTAACATTAGGAATTTTTTCATAACGCAGTTTGCTTACCTATCTTATTTTGAACATCTTTTCAACTATTTATCTCTAATACGAAGAATGATAAAAAACAAAAAACAAAAGTTACAAGTCGAATAAAGAAATACTTATCAACAATAGACAGAAAATACAATAGGAAATCAAGAGGCACACGTGCCTATCACAATTCAACATAATCCCTAAGTCTATTTAGGCATTTATGAGAACGCAGAACCAACTTGTTTAACCCGTCTTGGTAGAAATCAGGTCCCTGTCCATTGAGCCAGGTCTCGGCGAACACATCACAGTCGGAAGAGAACCGTATGCCGGATAAGTGCTCCTTCAACCTCGGAAACAGGAAATAGTCACTGGGTGCCAAATCCGGTCTGTATGGGGGATGAATCGAGATTTAACATCTGAACCGTCGCAACAATTTCTGCGTTGCTTGAGCAGCATGGGGCCTGGCATTGCCATGCAGGATGATGACACCTTCACTCAACATGCCCGACATATATGTAGTTTTCAAATGCTGCGGCTTGTAACCTTTCTTTTTTTCTGATCATCCTTCGTAGATAAATTACACCGGTCAACACGATTTTTGGGTCTGACTTCTACATGTTAAATTTTAGTTTCTCCTACGCCAAAACTAAGCAAAATAATTATTCTTTTTTAATGAAAGTTTGCTTTTGTGGAAATTAAAGCAATTTTCAATTTTTTGGCAAAAATCACTGATTTTTATATTTTTTTGATAATTCCACTCTAAATTATGATCAGAAAAGTTTTTGCTGGATATAAAAGTCTTAATATAAAAAGTAAAATAATAAGAAATTAATGTCTAAAAGTGAATATTTTTCGTATTTCTTTTATGTTCGTATGAGCAAATAATAATACAAACAAATAATAATATTACAAATAATACTACAAATAATACTACGAGAAATACTATAGAGTTACAAATAATAATACAGTTTACTTTCGGGTTAATCAAAGTGCTGCCATCTTTCGTTTATGAAATAAATTAAAATATACTTATCGACGTAAATCAGACAAAAGCAAACTTTAAGAACTAAAAATGAAAATTTAAGTGTTTTTCAATGCCTAGAATCAGAATTTAAGCATGAGAACAAAGGTTTTTTTTGTTGACCGGTGTTATTAAAGCCTCTTACAATCTGTTTGGGACATCCTGCATATTGTAGACCGCGAATGCTAAGAGGAACTGGTGCACTTAAAATCCGAAATGGCTCCAATGTACTTCATATTCAAACGATACCTCTGGGAGTGCCGATTGCAAGTGCCAGGTCTCTCATCTGGAATTGGTTTAAAATTAGGAGACCATTCACAGAGGCAGCATTGATCTGCCTACTAGTCGCAGCCATAATGGAATGACCAAAATTTCCTGCCCTGGTAGCAGTCAAGCTTATCCAAGTAGGCCGATGACCCTGCCATTAGAAAGGAAACAAACAAACAAACAGCAACAACAACAACAACAAAAATTCATCAGATCCAACTGCTTCTGCTGAGGGTTGAAGGGTTAGGGGAGGGGCTCGAAAACACGCCATCAGGGGATGTGAGTATGCCTACCAATTCCCTGCGCTGTGATAGAAAGACGGATTTTGGTAAATAGACGGACTTTTATAACACTTGCCAATACGAATCGGAGATTGCATACAATACAACCAGTGGCGTAGCCAATGAGGGGGTTTAGGAGGGTCACCCCCCCATAAGGAATTTTTTGCCTTACAAGTGTGTAATCTTCACTCCTTTATCACACCCTCCTATACATATGAGTTGAAGTAGTCGTAACCCCCCCCCCCCCATGAAAAATTTCTGGTTACGCCACTGAATACAACAACCGGTTAAATTGCTGAACATGGATGATGGATATGGCTCAAAGTTAGGATCCCTTGAGTTAAATGGGACCTCCTCCCACTGGAGCTCATTAAAATGGAAGCCGCTCCCTTTCGCCCTTCGCCGCCCTACGTGGTAGATCTGGTCCCGTTCCACGATTGACAGAGGGCTTCAGTAACATCTACAACATGATTATGTTAACCAATATTCTGTATTATAATTTGTTTTAAGTAAGAGATGGTACCAAAAACACCCTTTTTTTACGCAAAAGAAAAAATTGCGACCAAAAACTGAGAAATAGGTATGACAAAGAAGTATTGAATGTGATTGTATATAACTAAAATGAATAAAGCGTTCACGTACGAAAGGTATTAGCTTTTATACGTAAATAAATAAACATTTTTTTTTTTTCAAATAAAGATTACGATAATTTATACGAATGTTTGTGGTATTAAGTGTAAATGTTTTCGTTTCACTTATCGTATAAAAATTGAGTCATTAAATTATGCATGTCTTTTTTTTAACCAAAGATTTTACATGAAACTCAAATCGTCGATAGAATATCCACAGATAAATAAGAGAAAATAGAAGGATTTCAAGAATTCATTTTTATAAAGCTTGACAAGCAAATGACATTTCTATTTCATGCTTGGAGCAACATTATAATTCTTATTCCAAGAAAATATCCGAAAAATGTTTAAGTTTTCAGCAGACATGTCATTTAATTTATTAAAAAATGATGACATACAACGAACTTCTTTATCGGAACTACTGATGCTTCATTTTTCCTTGGAAGAAAGAATTAAACAGTTTTAAACATTCTTAATCGTTTATTGAACGCTTTCCTTATCTTATAAATTCGAAAATTAAAAAAATGAAAATTCAGCATGTCGACTGTGAAAGAAACAATGACGATGTTGCTACTTTTCACAAATTAATTATATTTTGCCGAGGACACTGTTAAGTAGATTTTAACGTCCTTACTCTTCATCATGATGAATAAATTGTAAAAATGTAACGAAAAAATATTTTTTATGATATTTATTTCACAAATGTACGCGTTTTATATACGGGGTGATCAAAAAGTCCATAAAAACTTTAAAAATTCATTAAAAAAGAACAAATAATGATAGGAAATTGCGGCTTGTTCATATAGGATCAGGGGTGATCGTTTTTTCTTTTTTTTTAATGACAAGAAAGGTTGTAGTTCCAAATGTTACCGGTAGGTGGTGCTGACGTGCACAATGTGAAGCAAGTTTCCAATAAAAAAAAATGAATGTGCCTAATCTTATCCATGCAAACCACAATTTTGTATCGTTATTTGTTCTGTTTTAATGAATTTTTAAACTTAGATGTACCCAGGATGCGTCAAAAGCTCGTAAAAACTTCAAACATTCATTAAAAAAGAACAAATCATGATGCAAGATTGTAGTTTGGATGGAAAAGAATTAAAAAAAATATATGATCACCCTCTAATTCTATTTGTTCAAACCGCAATTTCTATGATTATTTGTTCTTTTTAAAAGTTTTTACGCATTTTT
This sequence comes from Cheiracanthium punctorium, assembly GCA_038373885.1. Classification (NCBI taxonomy): domain Eukaryota; kingdom Metazoa; phylum Arthropoda; class Arachnida; order Araneae; family Cheiracanthiidae; genus Cheiracanthium; species Cheiracanthium punctorium. The sequence goes on from JAWZYV010012497.1 coordinate 243,637, forward strand.
TGATTACTTCGTACTATAATACACACACTATTTTAACTATAACACAAAAAACTTAAAGATATTTCTTTATTTTTATAACAACAGTCTTTCAAAAATTGGGTATTTATTGAACATTCAGTACATTACTGTTACTGTATATTTGAAAAAAAAAGGGATGGTCTAATTATTTTTACTAAAAAGTGGTCTTATTTTCTTTAGGAAAGAAGTCATCCTGTAGTAGAAATTCAGTGTTGCTCTGAATAAAAAAAATAACCGTCGAAGATTTTTATTGAAACTAAGAAATTCCTTCCTCGTATGCCTTCGATACATAGAGTATTTAATCATTTTTCAGTACTTAGGAACGATTAGTAGAAAATAATAAATAGCACGTTCACTGAACCGAGAAAACACCAATAAAATAAATTTTACAAATAAAAACTATTTGAACATCAGCAGATGAAGAGTGATTGAACAGATTTTGAAGAGTATTTCATAAAGCTGAACTAGGAACAGGCGTTCTTACTTTTTTTGTGAAGAGATCATCTTTATATATCATGATTTATATGTTCTGAAAAGTTCTGAAAAAATATTTCTGTTGCCTAGAAGATGTTACTTATGAGCTTAGAAATAAATGATGAATGCAGTACTTTTCCCGAGCAAATATATATTTTATTTTTCCTTTCGGAGACAGTTCTAAGTAGATTTAAAAGTCCTTAATATTTCTATGAAATTCAGGAAGCAGATGAAGAAAATCTCTATCAATATAGGAATAAAATAAAGGAAAGCAGAACTTTATGGATTACTTATTTAGCCATTTTTATTGAAACTGACTCAAGTACGTTTATATTTGAAATCGAAACTTTTAGCGAGAGTGCATTTAAAAAGTAGTTGTTTTAACAGTACAGTTTTTTCGGAAATTAACAAAAACTGTATTAGCACAGAAATGTGCAAATTTCCAGGGAATTGTTTGTTATCATGGTTAGGCTTTAAAATATGTAAACTGTTCAATGTCTATTTATCCACTTCGAATTAAAAAAATTGTAAATATATATTAAAGAAAACAGTATATTAATTAAGTTGTTTAATCAAGAAACATATATTCTTCCCCGCATTATACAGGGTCAGGAGCGTAGCCAAGGGCCCCCCATGAGGAATTTTGCCCATACAAAATGTATAATTTTCACTCCTTTATCACACAAATGTATGCATATATATAAGTTGCAGTAGTTGTAACCCCCCCCATGAAAAAATTCTGGCTACGCCCCTGTACAGGGTTATTCAGAATTCGCCCCCGGGTTTCGAAGCGCTATGCTAAAAAATAGCTAAGACGAACACAGCAACAAAGTTGACTCTATTGGAGAAAGAAATGTTACAAGTTTTATTTCACAAAAGTCCAATATGTGAATCTTCCGTGACAGCGACGGATTAATGCAATTTTGTCGAGGGGAGGGCCGTTAGTTTGTCGGGGAGGGGGCGGTTAGCTAGAAGATTGACATTTACACCCATTTTACGGAAGTAAGATGGGATCTTTTACATTAATTTTTTTTTTTCCAATTGGGCCGGCAGCCCCTCCACCTCCCCTATTAACAGGCCTTGCTTCGTGATGCGGCAGATATCAAGTCTAAAGTCAAATTCTTCCCAGTGTTCACATTGTTCAATGTGATCAAGGGTTCGCACATAGAACACCTGTAATCTATATAAATAAAACTAGAATTGTTTCTGCATTCTTTCAAATGTTCTCATTTGTTGTATTAGTCTTTGTTTTGTTACTGGAGCGCTTCGAAAACCGGGAGGGAATTCTGAATAACCCTGCACAGATAATTTAAAGCGTTTTTAGAAAAATCGTGACTCACGTAATTTAACCCTTTAACACGCAGTGTTCCCGCTCTGGGAACACCAAACTGGGAACACCAAAGCTGCCAGTCACGAAGAACAGCTTTTTCGTGACTGATAGATTTGATTTCTATAAATATAGTTGCGGGTGACATAGCTCCACGAGAATCCTTTACTTTTTAGCACGTCATTTCCCGTCAAAAAAGGGTCACAATTATTTTTAACAGCACTGACATCTGCCAAAAAATGGAAGAATATGCGAGAACACCTGGATAGATTGCCCAATGCTGAAAAAAGGGCAGCCGTTGCCATCGCCCGACTTAACTTATAGCAAGATGGCGGACGATCGAAACGTTCATCGCGTGCCACAGATCTAGAGACACTTTTTTGACGACAGCTGGCTGTGCGAACTGCGTCAGAAAAGGGTCTCTAGATCTGTGGCCCGCGATGAACGTTTCGATCGTCCGCCATCTTGCTGGAAGTTAAGTCGAGCTATGGCAACGGCTGCCCTTTTTTCAGCATTGGGAAAGGGTTGCGCCTCAAAGGGTTAAAAAAAATAAGATTGATTTCTTTCCAAATTATTCGAACAGTTTTAATTTTTCTTTCCCTACAGTATTTTATTTATAAAAAAATAGTCAAACTTAACCCCTTAAGTTCATATTCATTTCGAAAAAAAAAACCATCATAAAATTCATTAGTTTTTTTTTACGGCAAAAATTAGACTTTATTTATGTTTCTAAATATAACATTTGGTTATTCGAATTTTTAGTGTAAAACTAAGCTGTCTTTGAAAGAACGAAAAAAAAAATGAAAGAAAAAGGACAGTATTCAGGTATTATACATCTAAATTTATCAGAGAATGCTTGCGTGTTATGGCAAGCCTAAACGAGGGGCATGTGTCCAGGAAGGTGCCTTTTGCGCTTGGACTTTTTAAGGGTTCTAATAATTATTCACATTACATCTGTGGAAAATCACCCAAAACTCCAGACCACATTTTACTATTTGAGAATTTTTCGTATGGGGATCGTTCGAAATTTTAATTTCTATTTATTTAGATTTCATCTACTATTAATTTTAATCCATACAGTTAAATTCTGTAACTTTCTTTCATTAACTTTGAAATTTATTGTACACGTCTATGTTCAATGTTTAAAGAATAAACTAGCACAGAAACACTGACTTAGGCTTTTATTCTTTAAGTATTGATCAAAGACATGTACAATAAAATGACAAAGTTAATTAAAAAGATTTTGAATTTTATACTATTGATGAAAACTAGTTGAAGACGAAATTTTAATAAATACAAAATTTAAATTTTTGTTCTTCCTCCGTGCAAAAAATTGCCAATTAGTAAAATGTGTTCCATGCACTAATGAGGTGATTTACAGTCCCAGCCTTTCATCATAAGAAGGTTCAGAGGTATGTTTAAACAGTTGGTATCATTCACCAAGTTAAAATGACATCTTTAATTAAAAATATGCAAAATCCATATGCCATATAAATTTATATACGTAAAGATTGATTATTAAAATGAGATTTCTATGTATATTATTTCTAAATACTTTAAAAATAATAAATAAGTAAGTATGTGTATACGTGTATATTGTCTCTAAATGCTTTAAAAAATGTAAGTTTGTGTATATGAGTAAATATTATCTCTAGCAGTGGCGTAGCCAGAAATTTTTCATGGTGGGCGTTACGACTATTGCAACTCACATATATGTATACGTGTTTGTGATAAGAGTGTGAAGAATAAACATTTTGTACGGCAAAAAATTCCTCATGGGGGTGGCTGTGACCCCCTATCCCCCACACTGGCTACGCCCCTGATCTCTTGGGGATGGACGCGAGACTTGACAGAGATTTACAGCTATTTTGCGAGACGAGACGCACATTTTTAACATTACGATATATGGATTTTGCAACACGAGACTAAGCTTACAGGCTGTTTTGCGAGACGCGACACGTCTATTTTTCGGCTCGTGTCCATCACTAATTATCTCTACTTTTAAAAGAAGAATTAAGTAAGTATGTGTGTGTACAAATGTACATACAGGGTTGTCCAAATTAAACTTCACAGAGGCATGTGCAGGATGTTGTATGGGTCATAATGAGATGAAATTTTGAAAACAGACACTTCAGATCACGCGCTCGTGATTTATTTAAAAAAAATATTAGTACAAGAAGTTGCCGAAAGGTGGCGTTGCAGATCAACAAGACGTTCTACAGATGTTCGATAGGTGTGCCGTGGTCAAATAGGACATATCAACAGCACGAGAAACAGTTGGCACACTGACAACATCATGTGGCGATTGGCTAGTGGCCTCCACGACCGCCAAAGCAACGTCTTGTACGCGTGCAGAATCCACAACATGTCGTCCTCTACCTCGTAAAATTCCCAGCTGTCCGGTTCTTTCGAACTTCTTCATCATGTCTCGTAAAGCGCGTGGTATCATTGGTCCTCGGCGTAAGTTCTTCAGCCGACGGAATGCTCTTATCGCAGCACAGGAGTTCTCGTCATTCTGGTAGAAAAGTTTCACTAACAGAATTTTGTCTTTCAAAGTCGTCTTTGTGCATCAGCGAGCTGGAAACAACTGCCTGTGCAGCGCCTGTCTTCCACTTTTGTAGGGCTCGTCTTTTGGGTACATTGCGCAGAAGCTTTATTTTTGCAAATCACGTTGTTGCAATATGCAAATTACTAGTGTTACAGCGCCACCTATCGGCAACTTCTTGTACTGATAATTTTTTTTAAATAAATCACGAGCGCGTGATCTGAAGTGTCTGTTTTCAAAATTTCATCACATTATGACCCATACAACATCCTGCACAGCCTCTGATTTGGGGAAGTTTAATTTGGACAACCCTGTATATGCATCATTAGAAAATCATCTAACTATTCTTTTTCCTATAGATCTAATCGATTATCTGAGACAAATTATCAATAACAAAAACCTCGCGCCTAGAATTTGAAACTACGCTCGGCCTTATATCTTGGCTCACTAATTGACTACGACGTGTAAACTGAATTTTCTGTAATTAGTTTAATCTGTGACATTGCATAAATTTCTCATTAGCCCAAACATCAGTTTGAGAGCGAGGTCTTTACTTTAATTTACTTTTTAGCAGTTTTAACAAAGAGAAAATTGTTTAGACGTGTAAGCTGAATGGAAACTTATCAAAATGCAGAACTAACCGAGTCCCCTGTTCCTCGCTGAAAAGTTTACTTAGGGCTTTAACACCAGAAGTTGATTTTCGCGCGGTGTCATTAGTAAGATCTCAAAGGAAAAAGGCTCTTCGCCCCTTTACTCTATCCACTCCCACCCCCACCCCTCCAACACCCCTTCATTTTAATCTGAACTTACAACGAATAGTTCTGTGCGAGATTTTTGAAAACACAGTTCTGTCGGCTTTAGTTTTGGGGAAACACGGGTTGTACTAATCATCGGGTAGAGAATTGTTGCGTATAAACAGAACAATGTAATTGCCCAGACAGCACATAAGCTTCAATCAAGTTTGACATTTCTTTGAATTTGACGTATTAATACAAGCTTGACAGTTCAGCTTGGCAATTCATTAGTAATATAAGCTTGGCAATTCATTTTAAGCTTGCAGCAAGCTTGGAGATTACAAAAAAATGAGTCAGCAAATATTTTCCCGCCGAATTTAAGTCATTTGAACTGTCAAGCTTGAATACAACTTAATGACTGCTTGATTTAGAAAACCACATCCACATAACAAATAATTTATCATCAGTTATAAATGTACTTGACCATAGAATTAAAAAAAAGATTCTATACATTTCCAAATATTGAAATTCTTCAAAATAAAATACAGATATACTACAAAATTGATTTCAAAATCAGTCGTTTGTCTCGATTTTGGCCAACATTGCCCAACACGGCGCCCCATGTATTTATTAATAATTCTTTTTAGGAAAATATTTCTTGAATTTAGCTCGCTATGTCAAGCTTGATTCAAGCTTGCTATGTCAAGCTTAATGCAAGTTGGGCAAGTGTAAACTTGAACACTTGATTCAAGCTTGCATTAACGGTGTTATTCGAAAAAAATCATGTGATTTTGGTACATAATTACAAATAAACTAATTATGCCAGGCACTTCAAAATTTTGAAACTGCCTCTTTACAAGCTGTATTACATACTGCGAAGACAGGCCAATCTGTATCAGTTTCAAAACTTTTAGAAATTTTTTTTAAAAATCGGAAATTTTCGCAAAGCGTGCTACTCTTTGAAAACTCTTGCAACCCAGATCCATGTTTAAGAATTTATTCTGAAAATTTCACAAAAGCCACAGCATTTTCGCTTATCGCAGTGTGTAAAACAGCTTATGAAGAACCATCTAGAATTTTTTGGAGACCATGGTGCTATTAGTTTATTTCAACTTGTGTACCAAGACTAAAAACAGAGTTCGTTTTTTTCGAAGAACAGCCTTAAGCTTACACGCTTGAAAATTTCAAGCTTAATTCAAGTTTATTGACTTGATAAATGAAGCTTACTGCAAGTTTGATGCAAATTTGCTGTGTTGTCTGGGTGGGGTAAGTCCAAGGAGCGTGTGATGTAGATAACATATTTAATATTAAATCAAGCATTTTATTTCTGTTCTCATTTCGCCTTACTTCGGCTTTCAAAATTTGTGTTTCGCTTTTTCCCGCATGCAGCCTTTCATTTTGTTTTTATTTCCGTCTGCCCGACGCCACCTGAGCTAAAAATGGGTTTTCTGACGTCAGTTAGTAACTTGAACGGCTTTCTCATTCCCATTCTGTTGGCGCTTATTTTGGCATACTTTATTTAGATGCCATGCACCGACTTTCAAAATTATCCAATCGTTGTTTGATTACTTTAACTTCATTGGCTTAAATTTATTGTGACTCTGTTATTGGCGGTGGTTATTTCGGCCAAGTTTATGTTCTTGCCAATGTCAAGTCCGGTTATCTGTATTTTCTCTCGCACTGTGCGGCACAGCCAGCTGTCGTCAAAAAAGGGTCTCTAGATCTGTACGCTTTATGAAATAGCCAATTTGCCACAAAAATGTATTCTAATAAGCGATATATTCCATTATCCGGGATCACATTAACTAATTATTACGGTTTAGTGATTGAAAATTTATTAGAATAAACGGCGTATTCCATTAAGCGGGTTCTACTAACACCTCCTACACATAGAAAGCCTAACTCAAGCTTTGAGGCCATGACCAGGCCTACGAAGATGACGTCATCTCAGTTTTATTTTCACAAAGTAAAACTATTGAAAATCTCTGGTGAATACTGCAAATATTAGAAAATATATTAAATTAAACATTTAAATTAAAATACCTTTCTCATACAAAATTATTCATTATGATCTTTATCACATTATCTAATTAGTTATGATTAAAAACCGCCATTTGTCTTAAAATTAAATTTTTTTATCTCTGATTATTAAAATGTTGTTATACGTGAGTAAATTCACCAGAAATTGTTGTTAGTATTAGAAATTCCCTGAAAATAAAAGTTATTAATGTTGGTCTAGTGATGACGTCAAGGCTTAGCGACACAGCAGTTGTTAGGCTCTCTTTATCTAGGAGGTGTTGGTTCTACCGTATTAGAATTTGTGTGTGTGGTAAAGAAAGATGTAACTTCTCCAAACTTCCCATCAGCGTAAGCATCCATTTAAAATCCACTTCATCATTTACAAAACTTTTCCGTCCTTTGAAGCTCGAAAGCTTCCTTACAAGTTAATTTTATGCACAGAGAGATTCGAATCCCCCGTTTTCTCGGTGTATGTTTACAAAAATCCCACGCAGGGAAATATACTTTCCCGCTTTGTCATGAGTGCGGGTCTCAGAGGAGAGGAAAGTGCTTTTAACGCACTAATATTATCTCCATAAAATCTGATCGAGCAGCGAAGGAAGCCAGTTGGTAACCGATGCGCTTTAAAAAGTAATTCATCGCTTCAGTTCTCAGGAGTAACTTTTGCTTCGGCCTGAATTGAGTATATATTGTTTAAAAGCGTTCCGTTTGATGATTTCTGAGCACATACAGAGCTTTTAAAGTTTCGCTCGCCCAACTTTTCTCTCTAAAGATTTCACACCGGGATATAAGTGCGTATTCAAACTGACATATCAAAATTGGCTATCCCCACAAAATACATACTTAAGTAATAGAAGAACATGCTACTTTCTGTTTTAATGGCTATATCATTTTATCCCTCACCCCCCCCCCTTCATTGAAAATTGTCCCAAAAAAAGCGACATAAAAATGCGACATAATTTTACATATATTTAAATACTGTCAGTTCACAACAGCTTTAACCTATTGTTACAATATTTCGTAAGCTGTAGAATATGCATCACATGTATTTTTCTATAAATAGGCTACAATCATAAATATTGCAACATAGGGTTACCAGGCGATATGAACGATGAGAGATAAAATGACATAGCCAATTAATATCATTTTAATATGGCAATAATGAAACTAAAAAATTAGGGGGGTTCAGGGGGGGTTTCCCCTGACGAGGCTCGAACAGCTGAGGTATTTTCATTACATCTATTAATAGAAAATATTAATTTAGCTAAAGGATTTATATTTTCAAACTTAAGAATACTTCTTGGAACCAAATCACAGTTACATAAAGCAGCCTTTTTGTTTAGGCAGAATAACAAATGGATAACAAACATATATTTTAATGTAAAGTTTTGAAAATGTAATACAAGAAGAAGCTCTCTCCTTTTTTAATTTCATCTAGCCAACCTTTCCGATTTTATCAGAACATTTCCCACCACTATTTTTGAACAGTTTTATTTTAAATGAAAAATTTGGACTTACTTTAAGCTTAAACTGCGAAGCAAAATTTATGGATAAACACCTCTATGTGATATCACTAAGATGGGTACATTTTATTAAGCCAGTTAAAAAGGAAAAGAATAAACATCACACATATCAGTATACTGCAAACATTTTTATATTCTTTTAAATAAATGATACTACGGCTCAAAATTACATAAACGAGAAAAGTTTTAAATCTATTTCAGAGAACAACATAAATCAAAATTGATGTAACTTCTTGACCGTTGATTGTTCACCGTCCCCTATCAGTTTAGCTATTGAAGCGTTTTTGTCTCGAATTGAAAAGTTAGTTGAGCGGAATTTTTACTTTTCCTGAACAAAAAATTGAACGTTATCAGCTTCAACATAAATAGCCTCGATATAAAGTATCTGAAATTGAACTAAGTTTTGTTTTCTAATACAAAAATAAATAAATAAAGAGAGAGAGAGTGAGTGAGCAAGATAGCTATGGTTTTTGTGTACACTTTCTGACAGTTGTTCTTTCAGAATAATACAGTGCAATCTTGATAATCCGACATATATGAAATCAGAGAACCGTCGGATTATCGAAAAATTCTGGAGTACAATCTCGATAATCCGACATATATAAGATCAGACAACCGCTGGATTGATTATCAAGATCACTTGCTTTTAACACAAAGTCGTGCTTTCGTTTGGTCGGCATTGTAAATACTCACGGAAGTATAGAATGGGGGAGGGGGGGGGAGGAGGTCTGAAACCCCCTTTAGTCTACACAAAATGCTAATTTTGGTCCAATATCCACCTGTAAACTCTATATTTTACTGGGGTAACCAAAAAGAATTACTATACAGAAAAAAAATTTGTTATGTAACTGAAATTTTTTGAAAGTTATCTGTAGTAAAATTTACCTCCAATTCAATTTTACAATAGATTCTCTCCTCCTCCCCCTTCCCATGTGAAAACTATAGCTACGTCCGTGGCAACACTCTAGATAAATACACTACATAACGCGTTAGATAAACTAGAAAACAATGACAAATGTGGAGGGAAGAACAATGACAGCGTGACAAATGAGGTGACGTGGAAGCTGAAAACATGACAAATGTGGGAAAAAGTGAGAAAACAATGACAAGCAATCTGGGGTGAAAAACGCTGTTTTAACTTACCCGGTAATAATCACTTTTGGAAAAGCATTGAAGTGTCCGTCTAATTTCTTAACCAAGTTTCATAAACAATAGGCTCGTCTCCGAAAATTTCTTCCATGAAATAAAATAAACTTTTTAAACTATCCATTTTAGTGTTCTGTTTTCGGAGAAAAATACATTAGTTTCTGACGAACAATGGTCAGAAAGTGCACTGTTGTTTCGGCACTTTTATCCAAAGTGATTATTAACAGCTACACGAAGACGACGTTGTCGACCCCTCATTGCTATGTGATTGTGATTCCTTGTTATGTGCCCTATCACCTCTTGAAGTTTTGCTTAATAGTTTAGATTCACCCTGTATATGCAACATATACCATTTTCAATAAGGTACATAGCACAGTACAAAGGAATAAATAAAATATATAAATTTCGTAGTAATCAACGCATATTTATGGTAGAACATTGACGGACGGACAGATAGATAAAACCAAAATCTTATACAATTTTGTTAAAAATAAAAGACATCCTCAGGATTATTTATTACCATAGCTTTTTAAGAATTCTGTTTGTCATTACTAATCCATATAAATGATATCACTTAAAATGCAAAACCCGTTTCATTTTATGTCAGAAAATCTTCATTAATCCTTACAAAACTGGAGAAAGCTTTCACAGTTTTAGACTAACAATTACTGTTTCAGAAGATATGGAACCAATTAAATTATTGCTTCCTCTTAATGTTTAATTAAACATCAATTAAATATTCCTCTTTGAAATTTTTGCGCAATTCACTGCAAGGAAATGCTTATTAAATACTTAATTGCGACATGAATTCGAACAAATGCTAGTTTCAGAGCGAATTTATTGGCCTTTCGTATATTACAGATCGAGTATATATTAACTTCGTGTTCGTAATCGATTTGGATGTTTTACTGCGATTAGGGAAGTGAGAGTGGAATGTTTTGAGTCCACCACTTACATAATTAATGAATGTTGATAACGAATGTAGTATGCGACCGTGATTTACTTTAAGAATAAATTATCGAGGATTTGGTATTATGAATGAGTTTTAAGCTTCTGGTAAAACGCAGCAAAAATATTCAAATAAAGCGTTATACAAAAGAATTAACTGAAAAGAGATCTCTTTTCAGTTCCCTGTGTTGCTTGCGACGAAGGACTTGGACTGATGAAGGCCAAAACAATTTTTGGTTGAAACGTGCGTATCCTCTTACCTATAAAATCTTATGTGTGTTTTTTACAAAGTTTTTTATTTACTTTCTTATTCTCAATGTTTCAATGTAGTATAAATTTACCATCACCCATAAAAGAAGACTATCAAGACATTTTTAAAGGTAAAGGATGTCCTACAAGTTTTTTCAGCTATATGAATTTTGAAGAAAAAACCCCCCAAAATATTCAAAAATTCAACTTAGGAAATTTCAGTGACTTTCAAATATTCTTTTGTATAACGCAAACGAAAATAAAATATCGGCAAACAAAAGTACAATGTGTGTGGGGTGTAAACGTTCGCGTGCGTTAAAATCATTTATTAAAAAATAAAGCATCAACGATTATGTAGTACGTCAATTCAGAACTTTAAAAAATTTAAAAATCCGTTTTAACAGTGGAAACAAAAAGTTTCACATAGGTGGACCATTGGAACTAAGAGGTTAAAAGTGTTCCTCCAGTTTAATAAGCACGCTTTGAACACTTGTGCCTCTGAAGTTCAAGAGCCACAAGGGCCTGGTGCCTTTGACATTAAGAGACATAATGTGCTTTTAAATTCAGTTTCAAGTGCTTCTTATTTGAAATCCCATGCTGAGCCTAAAGGGGCCTGATTGAGGGTTATCCCAAATACCATCAACAACTGTTCCGATTTTAACGGAACATTTCCCACCACTAATTTTTACTTTGCAATTTGCAATTAAAATAAGTCAAAAATTTTTATTCAAAATAAAACTATTCAAAAATAGTGGTGGAAAATGTTCCGATAAAATGGGAACGTCAGTAAATATTGCACTTAGATTTGCTGAGTTACTATCTGTTTGATGGTGTATATATAAAAAATAGCTAGGCTCAGTTTTGGAAATTTACTTGTCAGCTAAACTGAGTGGCATTTCGCTAAAAGTCGCCAAGCTTTGCGAGCGTAGGCAAATTTTTGACCATGTGCCAAACAATGTCTGTTCATAGATTTTAATCTATTAAAAACTTTCAACCCATTAAATAAACTAATCTGTCTATAGTAATTTAAAAGAAAGGATCATAACTAGATACTACAACACTCCACAAGGCAAAAGGTCAACAATATGTGGATAATGTGTAAGATACATAACTACATATGTATGTACAGACGTCAAGCCAAAACTCGCCAGTTGAATTCAGCGTTGGTCAAAATGGACAATGCATAAAAAATTGGTGACTGGAACACTTCTTTCAATTTTCAAATGAAAATAACTTTAAATATGATTGTTCTGTTACCTACTTAACCGAGTTGCTCGGGTATTGCCGAATAATCTTTTCTGATTTGCATGTTTTTTCTGATTTTAATTTTCTTGATTGTTTATTTTTTTATGCTAATCACCTGATTCTTCCCCCTCTCTTTTTCTTCGTAGTTTGGTATACATATATATATATATATATATATATATATATATATATTGTCAAAGAACTCTGTATTTACTCAAAAATCTCTTTAATTCTGGTTTTTTTTTTTTAAACTTAGCAATCTGTGTGGCAACAATAGATTTTACTTGTATGATAATTACAGTATTACAATTATAAACTAAAATTACAAGATATGGACGAAATGCGTTGAGTGTAGTTTTCAGTAATTAGAATAAAATTATTTTATTACCAAACGGCATTTGCTAAAAATTCATCATTAATATAAAAGTAAAACAAACCTAAATAACTCGGGGTGAAAAAATAGTTACAGACTTAGCTCCTCCTGGTGCCGGGTTAAATTAGACCATTTTACCGCTATCCACATAAATATCCCTATATTTTAATTCATGAAAGTAATGATACGTTTGACTATTAAATTATTAAATACTGACATACGATCACACAGTATGCTTACCAATTCAATCACGTACAAAAAACATCACATAACTGCACTGATAACGTCCACATGATTCAACATAAACCCAAATTTACCATGCACCGGAGCAGGACAATGGCCATTCGGCCTGATTTAATTCAGTCGACGTTATTACCGTTTCTATAGAAAGGATGATGATGATGGTTTAGTGTAATCGTGAGAGTAATTTGATGAAGCTGTTCCCTCGTACCAATTGCAAAGAGTAGAAACAATAGGCCAACTTGATTTCCGAGTTGCATTTACTAATAGTTTCTGTACAAACATGTGAAATTTAAATATATTATTTGTTAAAGGGCAGAAGTTATTCTGCTGCATATCTGAATATTTATTTGTACAGATTCTATAAATCTGCTGAAACTCTTTATTAAATGTATTATTGACTTGTACAGCTTTACAGCTATACAACTAAATTAATCCCCTTCCCCATTAAATTAAATTGAAAGTAGGAAGAAGATATTTTCTACTATTCAATGCATATAAAATGTCACCCTAAATCATCAGGTAATTTGTTTCAAGTGTCATTTTTTATTCTTTTTTCGTCTTACGAGAAAATACATCAATTTCACTGGCCATTGACTTAAGTGCTGACAAAAATTAATGAAGTGCTGATAAAAATTAAGTATGGGCCATTGCAAGTTTTTAGTCAGTGATCAAACAGCAGTCAATGTCGTAAATCAGGTGTCGAAAGTTAATCGCTATAAATATTAATCGCTAGTTTTCAATCGTTAACCCTTTAACACGCAGTGAACGTTTTGACTGTTGCCAGTCACGAAGAATAGATTTGATTTCTATAAAAATAATTGCGGGTGACATAGCTCCCCGATAATCCTTTACTTTTTAGCACGTCATTTCCCGTAAAAAAATGGTCATATTATTTTTAACGGCACTGACATCTGCTGAAAAATGGAAGAATGCGAAGAACAGCCGGATAGATTGCCCAATCCTGAAAAAAGGGCAGCCATTGCCATCGCTCGACTTAACTACCAGCAAGATGGTGGACGATCGAAACGGCTGCCCTTTTTTCAGCATTGGGAAAGGGTTAATCATGATTAAATGTTGATCGTAAGTTTTCAAACGTTAATCGTGATTAAATATTAATAATTAGTTTTCAATCATTGCACATGATTAAATGTTTATGTTAGTTTAAATTCTTTAATATTTATTAGATTTTTCTCTCAACACACTTAGGAAAGAGAGATCTTCATCTCTGCTCTAAACTGAAAAATTGGCTTAATGGAGTGAAAGCGTTTCGACGAACAAAGAGCTTCAGAACAGCATTCAAGCTGATCTCACAATTCTGGCAACAACGTTCTTGGAAGAAAGGATAGAAACAAAGATCTGACAAACGCCTGGATCTCCATGTCGATTGTGTTAAAAATTATAGTGTTTGTATCTGACGTTTTGTGTTAAAACCATCCCCCCTCCCTTCTATTATTCTTGACTTCCTTAAGGTCCAACTTTCTTAATGGTATTTTAATTTTAAATAATAATAATTCTAAAAAAAAAAGAAAGAAAAAGACTCACGATCAAATTATTTTGAACTCGATTTCTTTCGGGCATAAGATTTTATTTAACATTCAACAAGAATTTTCATTTTAATATTTCTTCGACTGGAAATAATTTGTAATTAGTTATCAAAAATATTTCCATTTCATGCAATTATTTCTATTATGACAGCGGGCTTAATAGCGTGTAAAGGATTTTCAAAAAATGCACATTTGATAACAAACAAACTCTCCTACTTTTAAATTCTTTTTTATTGATTTTCAATAAAATAACATTTGAAATAAACTTCCGGTAAATGTTTCCGATATATATGAGGTGTTTAAAATTATTTCTCACAATTAAATTTTAATGATTCAGTCAACTTCTCAAAACAATAATTAAAAATTGGTTTTTGAATACTTTTCGTTTATTGAACAAAATAATTGTTAAAAGATTTTTAAAATAAAAAAAACTCAGTTTAACTGTATTTTCATTGTATAATAATTTGAAAAGAATTCGTTATGCAAATATCCATTAAAACTTGTGACAGATCGACATGTTTATTGGAGGAAAAATGTTATACCATTGCCATTTCCATAAGCTACAGATACGCACAAAAAAAAAGGTAGAACAAATATGTAAACAAATAAGTGATCAAATTTGTAATTTTTTTTTTTTCCCCCAGCGCGCAACCTGTTGCCCCTGTCTTCATTTGTTCATAATATCATGAACTATCACTAGCTCTGCACATGTACAGTAATGTGGGTATTTTTTCCCTTTAAAAAAAATCGAAATCGCCTGTGGTTGGAAAAACTGTGTATTGACATCAAATGTGTGATTTTTTAAAAATTAAAATATATTAATATTATTAAATTAATAAAATTAAATAATTAATTAATAAAATTAAAATATATTAATATTATATAATTAATATATATATATATATATATATATTTTTTTGCAGTGCGCAACCTGTTGCCACTGTCTTCATTTGTTCATGATATCATGAACTATCACTAGCTCTGCACATGTACAGTAGTGTGGGTCGTTTTTCCCTTTAAAAAAAATCGAAATCGCCTGTGGTTGGAAAAACTGTGTATTGACATCAAATGTCTGTGATTTTTTTTAAAAATTAAAATATATTAAGACCTCCCACCACGCCCATGGAGTTTCACCAAATATGTAAAATTCAGTGTTTTTTTATTGATATTTTATTTTTCTTGCTTATCAAATTTTTTAACCGCTTATAGTGGAAATTGTTGAATGATAAGACCCTTTGTTTGTGAAAAAAAATTGTTTGATATCATATCATATTTAAAGTCTCCGCCAGGCTTTTGAAATTTGTATAATTTGCTATGTTTTAGTAAAGCGGCTCTTTCTGTACACTTTTCTCTATACGATTTTGTTTGCTTTAGTATTGAATATTACTGATCGATATTACAGTAACAGGGTTCTCCCCAGGCCTTTAAAAAAGAAGGGCGTACCACCCAGCTAATTTTACTGACCGCCCGGGTTAAAAACAAAATAAGATCCCACTCGATACTTTTAGCTAGCTTGGTATCGACACCGGTCAAGGTCAAACGAAAATTCCGATTTCACTTGCCCATTTGCTCTGGGTGCACAGACTAAATATTGAATCGTGTTAACGCTTTGAGGCGCAACCCTTTCCCAATGCTGAAAAAAGGGCAGCCGTTGCCATCAGCTGTCCTTTTTTCAGCATTGGCCAATCTATTCAGCTGTTCTCGCATTCTTCCATTTTTCAGCAGATGTCAGTGCTGTTAAAAATAATCGTGACGATTTTTTTTACGGGAAATGCCGTGCTAAAAAGTAAAGGATTCTCGTGCAGCTATGTCACCCTAAACTATTTTTATAGAAATCAAATCTATTCTTCGTGACTGGCAACAGTCAGAACGTCAGAGTTTGGTGTTCCCAGAGCGGGAACACTGCGCGTTAAAGGGGAAGTATAAACTGCTGTCTCTTTAAGATCGCAGCTACACTGTAATGTAAAATTACCAAACAGAAAAAAATGATAATGAAGACAGACTCTATTATGGTTATCAATAAATGTAATAAAATAGACAGTCAAAGGAATAAAGTTCCCCTGGACTTGCAAAATAGCTTATCAAAGAGTAAGATAGCTTTGCAGGCACTACATTTAGATGGAAGAAAGGACTGAACCTTAGAAATTGTTAAAGAAGTGGGTCGTTTCAAACAGAAGAATCAAAGGATATATAGTGTTATTGCAAGAGCCAGAAAGCAATTTCCTTAGTCATGTATCACCAGAAAATGGCACAGCTGATGAATTGCTGTCTAGCATTTCAGATTATTTTAAAACAAATTGGTTGTTTACAGTGGATTTAGTTGCAATTGGATCGGACGGAACAGCCCTGAATACTGGTGTTGAAAGTGGTGTGATACTCCTGTTTGAATTGCATGTAGGAAGACCCTTGCTGTTGCTCGAATGCCCGTTATATATGAGCAAACTTTACTTCATTTAGTACGGTAACTAGATGGAAACACTACAGGCCTTTTTACATATTGTAGTCCTATAGGGAAAATTGTGGACTCATCTGAAATAAACTGCCCATTCTGAAGTTTAGAAAAATCGTTGGTAATCTGTCTACAGGAGATGTACTTAGTACAGATTTAAAAAAAATGTTTGTATCAAACCTGTCAAGCAATATCATCTGGAAATTGTCCTGTCCAAAATCATTGTCCCCCCAAATCAAGTGGAAAGCATGTCAGGTGGCTTACAACGGCAAATAGAGCACTTTGTCAGAATATTGGTACAGAAACGCCATCACTTGGAATAGAAACTATTATGGAAATGGACCTTGATGGCAGACCTTGGAATAGAAACTTTCTATATTCTAATCAAAGTTGATATTTCTAACTAAATGGTTAGTAATCAAACGTTTGTTTTCTCATTATAACTGAGCCGGAGATTTTTCGAAAATCGTTTCGAAATGCGTAAATTTTTGTTCGCGCATCACGTAATAATACTGGAGCGAATGAAATGAAATTGAGTGATATGATACATGGTCCCTTAACTTAAACTATAAGGGTCAAAGTTTTTAAAAATTTGGATTAGATATCAGTATTTTGTGAAAATTTATTCAAAAAGTGTAAATACTTGTTTTTTCATCACCACTGAAGCGAATGAAATAGGATTTGTATCATCTTAGGTGGTCACTTAAACTATAGGTGTCAAAGTATTTTAATATTTTTATAGATTTTGAAATTTTAGAAAATGTTTTTTTTTTTTAAACTAAGCTTCGAAGTATTGCAAATTTTGTAACGATTTCGAGATTTTCAGAAAATTGAGTAAATATCTATTTCATTCCTGGAAAATGGCAATGGAATAGAATGAAATATGGAATACCGCCAAATTGCACGTTGACTATACGTTTTAACTATAGATACCAAAGCTGTTTTAAATAGTTAATAGATATTGAGATTTTGCGCCAATCTTGTAGACGTTTGTTCTCGCATCCCTCAAAAACGGCTTAAGAGAATCAAATGAAATTTGGCGACATGATCAACAATGACTAAAACAATAAATGCCTGTAAAAAAAAATTGAAAAAATTGCATTATTTTCTTCCTTTTTTTTGGGGGGGGGGGAGTGGAAGGTGCACACATCTTCAAGTAATATAATAATTGGCTATTCAACTTAAACGAATCTCTTAGATTTTTGAAAAACTATTTACTTTTTTTGAGTTTTTGAAAATTACGCAACATTTTTTTTTGAGGCAAAATATTAAAATATCTACAGTGAATCAAACAAATTTAGTTACAGGCGAAAAATGACGTCTTCACTCTCATTCCTCTGAAATAAAACGTTCATTTTGGAAAAAAATATATTCTCTATTGATAATTGCACTTAACACTTAGTTATTTTCTAACTTGTAATATTTTATTGACACACAGACGTTTTAAGTTTGCTTTCTATTCTTTGCCAATGTACTAATTCCATTTTTTGTACTCCTACAATGCAGGCGAAAATGCTGGCCTTTTTGAAAATCCGTATTGCACAAATACCTGTTAACGACTAGTACCTCAGAAATAATAACATAAAATCATGGAAATGCAACAGATTCAGCAGCTTAGGAGCACTGTCGAGAACTCCTAACCATAGAGATGTGAATACAAGGAGATGGCATTACCTATCTCATAGTGAAGCCGGAACTGTAACCGAACCGCCATATTGCATTGACCATGACATTGTTATTCTATGGTGATAGTTCCAATTTCCCCCTTCAATTGTACCAACAATTTTAATACTTCTTGAAATTGTGCTAATTTTAACTACTTTTTACTACATTGTATTAAGTAAATGGAAGTATAGTCATGAATAGTATAAATATAGTCTAGCATTAATTTTTCCGTCATAGACCTTGCCGAGTTTTTTCGAAATATCACTAAAGTTGGTCACAAATATAAAGTATTTGGCAAAACTCTACAACTTTTAGCCGTAGAATATTGAGATTTTGTATTTAGAACTACTGTGACATATAATTGTACATCTTTTCTTCTTAATGCAATCGACTTTGTAACTTACTTACAGGTTTAATCGAAAGACTTTCAATACATTAAGATACATTCATCTGATCAATCTGGAAAAGTCTGGTCAATCACCATTTTGGCTGTGTCCAAAATCTTGAGAACTAGCGTCGTCGGTTTGACGGCTTTTGGCGAAGTATCGCTAAATTAAGTGCAGAAAGTAAGTTTTTAAAACTGAAACTGACCCAAACTCTGTGATATCTTAAATGTTTGTCTAGAAATAGCCGAACCTCAATTTTAATGCAGATCTCTTTCAAGTGAAATAAGTTCAGATAAAGTGTACTAAAAATGTGTATCACAAACTATCGCAAGCTTGGCGGAATATCACGAAATTATGTGCCAAAAGCCAGTTTTTGTAACTGAACCGAACTTGGCGATATCTTAAATGTTTGGCTAGAAATCGGTGAACCTTAATATTATTGCAGTATTAGATCTCTTTCAAATGATTTTTTCTTATAAAAATTTAAATACAATCAGTATCATGAAATTATATAAACATCGTGATATGTGTAAAAATACTATTTCGTTTCTAACGGCAAAGTAAAAAGTCTCATTAATCCGTAAAATCGTGCATCTTTCAATATTATTCGAAATGGAATCAACTAAATATTCCGACATACTTAGACCAACTCAGTTACTTCATTTCGTCCAATGTTGAAGATAGCTTAATGCCTTGCATTCATATCTCTATGCTCCTAACTGAATACTTTCCCATTCACGATATCATTCACGGAATCAGAATACGTTGAGATGAATCATTATTATACAATTCCGTCCACTAACACCCACGTCACGGTGACGTAAGCGTTTTAATTATTCCCCTGAGATTACACTTAAAGCTGCCATAAAAGTCTGGTCCCCAAATAACTGAAATGATATCTTATTCCAGTGTCACATGCAAAGAAGGATTAAGACAAATGTGTTTGGGTTCGGCTTTCATACGTTATGATTATTCAGAGACTTGAAAATTATTCTAAGCAGATTTAGACGATCCTGAACTGAGGGATTTGATATTAGCTAGTAATAGTATTGTGAAGCAGATAACACAGATTGCCATCTAAAGTATAGTGTAGTATATATTTACGAACATAAGCCCATCCGTACGTTGTTTTCACTGCTTTTCAAAAGGGGCAAAGGGGACATTCATACATGTTATTTTTCACGACAAAATAGAACAGAACTGTAATGCAAATAAGCTTAAAAAACTATATTTAAAAAATAGAGACATTTTCTGCTATTGGATTTGTATTGCAAAAACGAAGTTGCTACTAGAAAACGGTTTCAGATAAACCAATGGTTTCCCCCCCTAGGATTTAAGAAAGTAGCTACCTTTACCCACTCACCTACCTCAAATTGTTTTATTCATTCATTGAAAAATATTGACTAATGTTTCCCCTACCTCATAAAAGGGTCAAGGGGTTCACCTTGAGTGAATTTTATTTATATTTTTTCCCCACAATCAAACCTTCTGATTTCTGAGAAATGTTCCCATGCTTAGAAGGAAAAATGTTGTAAGATTTTATGAAAAACAACATCCTCTAATATCTCTTACAACCGGTGCTGTACAACTTTAAAGTCCATGTGTGCTAAAAAGCTGTCTCACTAACCTCACCTTAAACTATTTTTAAAGTTTTACGATTTTCTAAGTAAATGCTTGCAGTAGAGACAAGACTTCTTGAGTTTTTGCAACAAAATATGGGTCGTACTGACATAGAAAAAAGGGCAGATTGCAAACTAAAGAAGTGAATATGATTGGAATTTTTTTAAATAAAGCTTTTTTTCAGGGATGGGCTAAAAGATATGAAATAATTTTTTGGTATAATTTTCAAGCTCAAACGCTTATTGCAATATACATATCCATCCTAACTTATCGGTCATCTACGAAGGTATTTAGAAAATTCATTACATGCAATTTTTTAATGCAAAATAATATTTAATTTTTTTTTAATTTTAAGCTGCTTAACTATTTACTTCGTTCTGTATGCGGACAAAAGAAGTATTAACACCTCCAGCTTTTAAAAATTATGAATTATTTGTCATTCAAAAATCTAACATTCATTGAATTGTTTAAGTATCTCCTTCAATGATTGATAAACTAGGATGGATTTATGTGTTGCAATAATTACTTGAGATTGAAAATCTTATCAAAAAAACTTTTTTATCTTTTAGTTCCGGTTCCCTTAATTCATGAGCATTCAAGGATGGAGCTGCATTGCTGAACAGAAAACATCTAAATCTATAAAAACATTCATCATGTTCGAAAATCTCAGAAACAGATGATCAAAACATATTTCATATTAGTTGCGTTTTGTTTATTTGCCATTTGTCTTTCCATCCACTCTACAAATTGAGTTAGTCTATGTAACTGCTTGAAATACAAGTTTGAAGGTTAGTGTGCATTTGGCATATGCTGTAAAAAGTGATGTATGGTCATCTTTCGAAAGCTATGTATTTTGGGAGCTGTTCGAATATCGGTTGTAGTTATTTTGCCGTTAAGTGGTTGGCATTTTAAAATATTTAATACACTGCTATAAAGCTTTTTGAAACGTATTGAATTTTTATGTTATTATTGAATTTTATAACCACAATGTTTACGATATAGAAGTGCATTAAATTTTAGTCGGCTGTTTTTGGACAAGGTAAGAATTATTTGTAAATTGCGAAACTAATTTCAATTTACACAGCAGAAACAAATTTTCTAGATATTTTAAGATTTATACGGTTAATAAATAAATGTTACTGATTTTGCATGAATATTGCATTCAAGTGAACGAGGTTCTAAGTGTAAATCCGCAAAAAAAAAAAAATTTCATACACAAGCACTATAACACTGAAGAAAAATAAAACAATATATATTTCATCGGATATCATAAATAATATATTTATAATTTATCGCCTTTTAAATGTTTTTTTATAGCTTGCAAATTATTTGCAGTCGGTAATATATAGATGATTTTTTACTTTCCGAACATGTACCATGTAAGGAAAGTATTGTAATCATGAAAAAATTCGACTTCGAGATTTTGGTGTTTTTACACGTTTTGAGGGCTTCTGAATCCATTTATGCTATTTTTACGAGATGTATGTATGTATGTGTGTATGTGTGTGTGTGTGTGTGTGTGTGTATGTGTGTTTGTGTGTATGTGAGTGAACACGATAGCTCCTGAACGGAGCATTCGATAGAGCTCAAATTGGGTATATATGTTATAAACCACCGTTGCAAGACCGGTATTGATTTTGGTGTGTATAGGACTTATAGTTTTTCTACAGGGCTACGACAAAGATTTCTTTTACATTATGGCCTATGGGGGGAATTTCTTGAAAGTGCGCTAGCGTTTAAACGATACATTCGATTGAGCTCAAATTCGGTATACATGTTATAAACTACCATTCTAAGACCGGTATTGATTTTGGTGTGTATAGGACTTATAGTTCTCCTACAGGGCTACGACAAAACTTTCTTTTATGTTATGGCATAATGGCATATGGGGAGAAATTCTTGAAAGTGCGCAAGCGTTTAAACGGTGCATTCGATTGAGTTTCAATTTGGTATACGTTTGAATTATTCATCGATTAAAATTTATTTAAGTGCTTGGTAATGATCTTAATCGTAAGTGTTCGGAAAGTCGAGTGGAGTCACTCCAGATTTTCTTTTTACGTAGTAGGCAAGTTCTTATACTGTGTAAATATATATATATATGGGAAAAGGCATGAGCTGACTTCCGTACCACTTTTCCCGACCCCCGAAATTTTCTAGCGGCTACGACCATACGGCTTATGGCTGTTCGAAATTTTTCTCTCGCCTTTCCTGCACTCGACCAAAACCGTAATAGACTTCCATCTTCGATAGTCACAATAGCTTCTTCATCACCCAATTGCAATAGACTCCGAAATAGCAGCAGCCACAACAGCATAAATACAACAGACCGATAAAGAACTGCTATCTTCAAGACTCCTAAAAACAATCATCTGCTTTTGCAATACACATTTCTTCTGAATCTTATGCATCGAACACCATATTTATAGAATATTTAATCATCGTGTTCATCAAAAACTACCAGAATTAAAAAACTATCAGATCTCAGCTGCTAGTCTAATCTCGAAATGATAAAGTCTTTTAGTGAAAAATTCTACCTTTTCAACTATTTTGACACACATCAAAAATTATTTATTTCCGATGGCCTTGGGCCCTGAGTACAAGTAAGCATTTCTATAATCTAAGCAATTCAAATAAAAGGATATTCATGTTAATGGATATCAATTTTTCACAATATTTTCCTGAAATATGAAAGGATTTTCAGGACAAATGAAGTATATCCCCCTCCCTTTCAAATTTTGATATTTGTAAGAATCAAATGTTCTTGCGTCAGTTGTTTAAAATAAAAACTTAAAACATGTTTTAAAGCATAAAATCGATATTTATGGTACATGACTAAGTTATCAGTTTTCCCTCCAGATTATTCTGGCTGTTTTTCACACTAGATTACAACTTACCAGCGCCTATTTGTTGAAAAATTGAACGCAAAGCTTGTTTGGGAAAAGCACACAAGCAGTCAGTTCGCTAACAAAAGCGACGAGACAATTGTTCGAATGAAGCGACGCCTCTGATCACCATAATAAAGATTTTAGTATTTTGTTGCGCCTACGTAGTTTTTTTTTGTTTCAAGAAAAATTAAATATCGGTCGAAAAAGTATCGGTTAAAACGGACGAATGTATCGGAAACAGTTTTCCGATATTTTTAAAATTTGAAAGTACCGATACATACTAAAAAGTGAGGCATCGGTTACTGATACTGTCGTTCGATCCCTAATAGTTAGAGTATGCCTGACGAAGATTGTTAAACAGTTTTAGTAAGCGATTTTAATATAGATTTCAATACTGAAATGTATTTCATGGAACAATGCCGAAAAATACGTCACACGCATGAATCATGATACTCTTACCAACTTAATGGTACATGGAAGAAAAACAGCGACAGCGCATGTATTATGATATATATAGCACTTTAGTGCGTATTTAAAATACGAAAGTATTTCATATTTTATTCATATTTTAAAAAAAATAGCATTTACTGCATATCTTAATCGAAAACTCTATCCATCACCAGACTCCATTTACTGAACAATCATAATTATTTCGAAACCAGACCCTCGCAGAAACACATACAATAAATGAGAGAAAGTGAGATAAGAAAGAAAAGGGCACAGTGTCTCACATTTCGAAGTAAAGATTTCGAGTGGAGTTGTCACGGAGCGATGATTAATTGCTACAGTATCTCCCTCTTCCCTCGCATTCAGTTACAAAAGTTGAGAAAGCGAGTCGGATTCGTTCTTTTCAAGTGAGTGAACCTCTTTTAAACACAGTACAGATGGGAATACTGAAGAGTGTTTTCATGCAATGTTCGGCAGGCTTTGAAAGTTTCTTTTTACAAAGTGTAACTAAAAGTCTAATTTAAAAAAAAAAAATAGATGAGCCAGTTAATCTCTCGAGTTAATCTTTTTCGCTGTTTAATTTGTGAAGTGAATGCGTCGTTCGAACAATTTTTGAAACGCATTTACGATTGTTTACGAAAAGACAACCAAGGGAAAAAAAAACAATTATCAACATACTTGGTGATAATTCTACTTTTACAGATGTACTTATTAGAGGTAAGTTCGGGCTTATTTTTTAAAGCCGAGCCCGAGGACTTTTATTTCGAGCCCGCTCAAGCAATATTATTTAAGTCAGAGCCCGAGCCCAAAATTTCAGCTAATACATAAATACATACATAGATTACTTCATTGATGGAGTATCATAAATTTTGCCGTTACTGCAAATTAAAGGCAATTATAACAACAATCTCTTAATGCACTTCCTACTTCTTCATATTCAAGTGCTTATCAAATAACAGTAATTAATTTATTTTTCCCATGAATCCCTTTTTTTTTTTATACCTGTTTACAAGGAGTATGTTCAATGTGGGAGAAATTTTTCATGAACCCGGGCCCGCCCGAGCCCGAACACAATCGCGAATTTCAGAGCCCGAGTCCGGTTCGGGCTGAGCCCGTCTCGTCTCCAGTACTTATCCCAGCATCGCTCACAACGGGAATAATGATCTGTAAATCTACAAAACTTGCTTATGATTTCCAGTTTATATATAGGGTGTGTCCGTAATTGAATGACCCTATTTTAACCCTTTAACGCGAAGTGTTACCGCTCTGGGAACACCAAACTCTGACGTTTTGACTGTTGCCAGGCACGAAGAATAGATTTGATTTCTATAAAAATAGTTGCGGGTGACAGAGCTCCACGAGAGAATCCTTTACATTTTAGCACGTCATTTCCCGTAGAAAAAATTGTCACGATTATTTTTAACAGCACCGACATCTGCTGAAAAATGGAAGAATGCGAGAACCGCTGGATAGATTGCCGAATGCCGAGAAAAGAGCAGCCGTTGCCATCGCTCGACTTAACTACCAGAAAGATGTCGGACGATCGAAACGTTCATCGCGTGCCACAGATCTAGAAACCCTTTTTTGACTACAGCTGGCAGTGCCTGCTGGTAGTTAAGTCGAGCGATGGCAACGGCTGCCCTTTTTTTCAGCATTGGGAAAGGGTTGCGCCTCAAAGGGTTAAATGAACTTATACTTAACGGCACTGTGATTAGAAAGAGCGAACACATGGAAAACAAAATATCCGCGAAAGTTTCTATGTTCTATAAAAGCTGCTGCGTTGGGCAAAAATTTGCATTTTTATTTCTTTCGTTTAAAGCATATTAATTCAAGAGTGTACTTTAATGTGTTAGACCCATAGATAAAAATATGGTGAAATCTAAATAAAGCACCAGTCGTAAGTGTGTAATTTATTAAAAAAACGCCCCCTGGTGACGAACACTTGACCTACTTTCTTTTATTCTCTCAAAAATATTGACACACCTTCAACATGTCCTACACAAAATTTCATAACTTTCTTAACATATGTTTTGTCTGTAGACAACTTTAAAATAAGGTCGTTTAATTTTGGAAAACCGGTATGTATACAATATATCCCAAAAAGGTGGTAAAGGGCTTTAATTCTGTATTTATTTAGCTATAAGTGGGCAATGTAAATTGAAAAAATGTTCAAAATGATGTCGGAAGTAAGATTCCGCTAAGAAAAAATGCCTCTCCTTCATTCGCAAAAAGTGACATTTTTTAAAAATTTGTATACCCTATACGAAAAAATCCCCAATGAGCAAAAGTGCCCCATACACTCATGAGGTGATGCACCAAGTTTCAGCCTTTCATCATACAACATCTCATAATAAAGAAGAATATCAGATTTTTAATGAATGATGATCGGGGGCTATACATGACTTGGAATGTAAATATTGCTAGAATTAACCCTCTCGTCACCCTGAACCTCATATGAGGCTACTACTTCAAATAGCAATATTTAGAGAGAAAACAATTGAATTTAGTATTTTTTTCTTTCAGTGATATCAATATCATCAATTCATGTAGAAAGTATAGGAGGCTCTTAACTAGATGCATAAATCGTGCCTAGATTGCAGTACTAGTCAATTTAGATAATTTTTTACAGTTTTCGCTTCATTGTTTCAGGAGTAAAATTAAGAAAATATTGACGCTGCTTTTTTACCGTTTTTTTGTAAGGTAAGTATAGTTTTTTACTTATTCCTCAACATTTACCTAATATGTGCATCCTTTTAAATTAATTTTAGCATAACAAAATGATTTAATGATGAAATTAATATTAGAAAAAGCGACATTAGAAAAAAAAATATTTTTGCATGATTTATAATAGTATTTCAGATGCATTAAATGCTAGACAGATTTTTTTTCTCTGATTTTTCATCATTCGGTGACGAGAGGGTTAAAAAAATTGAAAAATTTCTAGAATTAAATTAATTAATTTATTGCTAGAATTAAAAAAAAGATTTTCTAATGTAATTTCTGTAGGATCCATGAAATGCGGTCATTCAACGAGATTTTTTACCTTCGAGAGCCATTTAAAAGTGGTTCAAGACAGAATGAATTTACCTTCATACTTCTGAGACATTTTAGATATAATTTTCAAATTTTGTTCATCACCTCAATAGTGTTTGGGACACATTTTACTGAGTACTATATTGCACAGAGGTCTTAAACAAATTTAAAAATCGTAGCTATTTCAATTCACAATGCCCCCTAATCTCTAATAGATGAAGAATTAAAGAGTATTACCACATTTTTGGACATCTTGTATGCACTCTTCAACTTGAAATATAAAAACAGATATAACTTACAGAATAATTAATTAATCTAATAAATACTTTGACTAAACGCTATTGATTTCCAATGACACATTTGCAGTGAGCCCTCAGAACAATTAAAAACACTTGCTCCGTAATCATAAATAAGGCAGCCATTATTTAAGTGCATGAAATATAATCTTTTTTGAAACATGCTGATAACAGGAGTTACTCACTCTATTGTTTGTTGAAGTACATATATTGATTTTGGCCATCTAAAGCTCCCACAATTAATTGCATAATGGTTATGCCATTGTTAGTTTTCGATATTTTTTTCAGATTACTTGAGCTTGAAAAAAATAAGTAATGAGGAAAAAAAACTAATTTGATTAATTTTGTAGAACAATAAAGTTTTGTTAGATAGTTCTATTTTGTATAGATACAATTTTTTATTCTAAGTCCCATGTCGTGTATTATTTCAACCATGATTACGAGTCTGACGGGGTGAATTAATTTTAGTGAAGAAGAATTGTTTGGATTTTATATCTTTCAGTGCCCATTCATTTTTCCAGATGAACAAAAAAAATTTTTTTTTTTAATTTCATACTGTATCAAAATAAAGGATTATTAGAGAAGAAATTTTAATAAATAAATAAAAGTATGTGTTAGTTACATAATTAACTCTTTACATCTCATAAAATTAAATTACGCAAAATTGTTTACCGTAATCTGCAAAAACAGATTATAAGCATCCTGAAATTTGATTCATTTTCCTTTTTACTTTCCGAACATGTACCATGTATGGAAAGTATTGTAATCATGAAAAAATTCGACTTCGAGATTTTGGTGTATTAACACGTTTTGAGGTCTTCTGAATTCATTTATGCTATTTTTATGAGATGTATGTATGTATTTGTGTATATGTGTGTGTGTTTGTTTGTGTGTATGTGAGTGAACACGATAGCTCGTAAACGGGGCATTCGATTGAGCTCAAGTTGTGTATATATGTCATAAACCACCGTCACAAGACCGATATTGATTTTGGTGTGTATAGGACTTATAGTTTTTTTTTATAGGGCTACGACAAAGATTTCTTTTTCATTACGGCCTATGGGAGAAAATTCTTGAAAGTGCGCTAGCGTTTAAGCGGTACATTCGAGAGTTCAAATTGGGTACAGATATTCTAAACCACCATCGTAAGGCCGGTATTCATTTTGGAGTGTGTATAGGATTTATAGTTTTTCTACGGGGCTACGACAAAGATTGCTTTTACATTGTGGCCTATGGGAGAAAACTCTTGAAAGTGCTGAAATTTTTGTAATTGTAAAAGGTCATTGACCAAAATTTGCCTGTTGTCGAGTTCAATAATTTTTTTTTTGGTAATACTTGAAAATATATCTGTAGTATACCAAAGTGTTACAGAAGTGCTGATGTAAAATTAGCAAAACTGTGAAATGAAGATATAATAAAATTATTTGGATCGAATACGTAAGAAAAGGGGAAAAAAAGATAGAGCGAGAAAAACTAACGAGAGAGCCTTCTGCTCCACCGCCTTTTCAATTTGGTGTCAAAAACAGAGTTAACATGAGTGACGAAGCTCTTCCTTGTTAAACCTAACACAGTTGTTTGCTTTCTTTTACCATTCTACATTTTTACTCGTTGAAATCACCCAATTTCATTTCCGTTAATAATTTCCCTTTTCAGGAATAATTTCGATCCTTTGAACACGTGTACAATTTTTTATCCGTACTCATTACTTATTCCATTGAAAATTAAATCATTCTTCTACGATAGAAAATTTATTTTCATATCCTATTTCCAAAATCTAAAGAAGAAAAATAATAATTTTAACTGAACGTCATCCTAAGAAACTTAACTGAACATTTTATCTAAAAATAGTTTAAATATCGAATATTATTTAAATTTTTTAGAAAACGTATCCCATGATGATAAATGAAATTAATATTTCCGCTCAAAATTTTCTGTTATCTTCGAACTTATTTTATACTCTGTCCCAGATAATTCTTCAGGGGTTTTGATTGTTTCAAGAATATTAAAGGGAATATACCGAATTCCTTGCAAATGTTAGTGAAGATTTGTAATTTAATTTTTTTAATTTATGCATATTTCAATGCAGAGAGCATTATATTAAATATATTTTATCAAAACATGAATAAGCGATCTCCCGTCTAAAATAAAAAACCTGCTGAACATTTCTCTGAATAATTCTGTTAAAGAATAGAACATATACCATGCGTTACCTAGGCGTTATTATTGAGTAACTGTGTTCAAAATATCGTCTAGAAATCTCTAATTGTTTTATATTATTTAGAGATATGAAAAATTTTAAATAACAGATCAGTACTCTGCAAAATATTCTTGAGTTGCTGAGAGTTAAAAAAAAGTAGATCTGTCTATCTATCTATCTATCTATCTATCTATATCTATATATATATATATATATATAAACATACATGCATAGAGATAATTGAATTTTTTTAAATTCAAAGAAAAAAAATCACCAAACAATATAGATTTTATGGATGCATATACATATATCAAAAAAGTTTTCACAATGCAAAAATGGAATTACACTACCATTTTATGCATCCTAATTAAAAAAGAGAAATTAAATCCGATTTTTAAGGCGCAAATGCAGCTTTTTCAAACCGAATAGAAAATATTGAATAGTTAAAATACGTATATCAAACTGCAAAAAATAACTTAACCCTATAATTAAATCTTATCAACGATTGTTTTCATGTAACAGTTTTTTTTAAACAAGACACGAATATTTACTTCGAATTTTAATGATAAAATTTTACGTGTTCCTCAGAGATAAACTAAAAATCAAACGGCATCCTTTTTTCTGATATCTATACTTTACTTGTTTTAATGTTTTCTTTTCTAATGACCTCGTCAGCAGACTAATTGTAGGCTTGACCACTACGTAGATGCTGGTCATTTCATTGAGGGAGGCCGAGTAGGCAGACCAAAGTTACTCCTTATGAGTGGTCTCCTAATTTTGAGCCAATTCCAGATGGGAGACGTAGCAGCTGGATTGGCACACCCAGAGTTATTGTTTGAGCATAGAGGAGTTCCTGTAGCGTTCATAGCAGACTCGGTCAAGAGAGGAGTTCACCCTCCAAAGCACTGGCCATGCCGGTGCTGCTTCTCTTTCGGTGTTCTAATGAGAAGTGAGTTTAATCGACCGATCTGCTGCCGGACTTTTGCTGTTCTGATTCAGAATCGAACATTACACCTCTGAAATAAGAAGTACGGACATATATTCCATAGTTTAAAAATTTTCAAAAAATCCAGCTCACACACCAGAAAATTTGGCTGTTATACCAGTGTAACAAAAAGCAGAATGTTACTATATAATTACGCTGATCCCTGACTCACTGGCTTTCTTACAATTCCGGTGCGACCACTTCAAAACAAAACTTTTACCGTCATTAATCCAAACGGATTAAAAAGTTATTGTCTAAAAGTATAATAAAATTCACACCGTTAGTACGATCCTCTCGAAATTTTTCATAATCATGTATAAAAATATAGAAAACAATCTGCGCTACTTTAAAAATCTGAAAATCCACCCGTTCCGTCATTTATAAGTGATTTTTCGCTCTTTCCAGCTCCATTTTATTTTCGAGAGTCAAAAAAGTCAATCATTTGCGTGACAAAATGACCTTTTTCAAGTGCAAATGACGTCACACGATGGGGGATTCTAATTCGTTTAAAATAGTTTTTCTAGGTATCATAGTTTATTATAATTTTTCACTAAAATAATCGTCTGCTAAAGCGTTAATATGAGAGGAGGTGAATACACAAAACGAAATCGTTCGACTGCGAAAAGTTTCTGCGCATTTCCAGAAGAGGATGAAATTCGATTTGGGTACATAATAAAAATTGAATGTGAATTTATTTATTTTAGGTGGACGAAGATTCTATATATTGGGTGTAGACATATTTTCGTGAGATGGTTTTTCCAGCGCCAGTTGTAATTTCTTCTACAACAATGCAATAAATAGATATCATTAATGCGGAAAAGCAGTCAGAATAGAAGAACGGGAATTGCGGCTTTTGTCGGGAATCCTTGGAAATTTTAAATACAGAGGGGGGGGGGGGGCAGTGAATGACATGACGCATGCTGAAGGATGGAGGACGTTTCTACCGAGACAAATGGCAACCTGAGGATGGCAGGAGGATGCCGGTCGAAAGTGCTAGTTCTCAGCTTTTAGTGTGATTTTAAACGGATTTTGAATGGTAAATTTTTAGAAAGTTTTTAATATTATATGTTTTCTCTCACACATAAACACTCCAACAACAAAAAAAAGGAAAATTTATTAAAAAAAGCTTTATCCCTACGTGACACAAAGTACGTGATATGATAAGAGAGAGATTAAACAATTATTTCCATTTAGCATACATTTTTTTTTAAAGAAAAATTCAATATGCGCTTTGAGCACGGAGAAATTGATAAACTTTTACGTTTCTCACTGAAAGGATGTGTACAGACTTACACGAAAGCGAAAAATTAAGAACTTTGTATACATAACACACACAAAACGGTACCAGAACAGTTCTGCCCTTTCTGACTGTGTCAAGCAGTGGTTCCTAAACGATGGGTTGCGAAAAGAAGGGAAAAATTAAACTTTTTTACCATATGTTGCTGCATTTTATACAGCCTATATTGGTTATCGTTATCTAGTGTGTAGTGGGTCACCAGACAAAAAAGATTGGGAACCACTGGTGTAGAGGGTGAAACTTTTTTACAACCGAAGAAGGGTGGATCTTTTGTACTACCCGAAACGTTCGTATTGCTAAGTACCTTGCTACGCGTGTTATATTATAAAGATTTTAATTAATTTTTGCCTTTTAACGTCAGTTTTTTATTGAGTGTGTGCCTCTATGAGATCATATCGTTTAGAAGAGTCTTTGACTAATTTACGTCATTTTCCTGCATTCTAACCCTTCGTGCAGAAAAAGTAGTTTTACAGGCAAGGTAAGTTGAAAAATTCATGTAGTTAATTTTAACCACGTCGATTATTTCATCTCTTATATACAGGGTGTCCCCAAAAGGTGGTAACGGGCAATAATTCTTTATTTATTAGAGTAAGTGGGTGATGTAAATTGAAAAAATGTTCATAATAACGTCGGAAATAAGGCTCCTTTAAGAAAAAATTCCACCCGTCCATTTCCAAAAAGTGACACATATTAAATTTTTGTATGAAATCCGTACCAAAAAAATTCCCATTTAGTAAAATGTTTCATATATACCGATGAGGTGATGCACAAAAATTCAGCCTTTCATCATACAACGTCTCAGATATATCTTTAGAGAAAGGTGATCGGGAGCTTTACATGATTTTCAATGTGAACGTTTATTGCTAGAGTGGAAAAAAGGATTTTTTTTTCGTAATTTCTGTACGTCCCCTAAAATGCGATCATTCGTCGTGATTTTTTTCTCTTAGAGAGCCATTGAACAGTGGTTTAAGTCAGCATTAAATATATCTTCATATCTCTGACACATTTTAGGATATCCTTATCAAATTTTGTATATCATCTCGTTAATGTATGGGGCACATCTTACTAACTGGGGATTTCTTTGTAGGGGGGGTCGTATACAAATTTAAAAAGTGTAACTTTTTGAAAATTAACGAGAGGTGTTTTTTCATAGCGCAGTCTTTTTTCGGACCTTATTTTGAACAATTTTCCAATGTACAATGCGGACCTATTTCTAACTGATAAAGAATTAAAGCTCTTAAGCATCTTTTTGAGACACACTGTATAGCGGGTATCCCGGAACTTCGCTTACAAACTTGAAGGGCAGGTAGATTAGAGTCTTCAGACCCGACAAAAATCTCACATGCCTAATTAAAGAGCAATCTTATAATTATTTTGAAAAAAAAAGTTACGCTTAGAAATGGCAAGCAGAAAGCGCTTTTTCAAATAATTTTTTAAACAAAAGCTTCATTTCCAATCTCAGTTTCAGTAGAAAAAAGTTCTTATCACCCATAAAGAAAGATTGACAAGACACTTTCAAAGGTAAAGGATGTCCTACCAGCTCGTTTAACCCATTCGTGCTTGGATATTTTTGCGACTTTCTTCGATTTTTGCTAAACACCAGCAGTAATTGATAAATTTCTGATGTCAACTTTTTGAACAAGGCATGATTTCATTTAAAATCATTATGTATAAAAAATTGAAATGTCAACATCCCACTTGGCCATATTAAAATATTTTGTGGAATTGAGGTTCAATACTCGCGAATAAAGGCTCGGAATAATAAATAACGTTTTCGAATGATAGCGGAAATGCCGTCCCAAAAAAGGGACGCTAGGCATAAATGGGTTAACCCATTCGTGCCTGGATATTTTTGCGACTTTCTTTGATTTTTGCTAACACCAGCAGTAATTGATAAATTTCTGATGTCAACTTTTTGAACAAGGGATAATTTCATTTAAAATCATTATGTATAAAAATTGAAATGTCAACATCCCACTTGGCCATATTAAAATGTTTTGTGGAATTGAGGTTCAATACTCGCGAATAAATGCTCGGAAAAATAAATAACGTTTTCGAATGATAGCGAAAATGCCGTCCCAAAAAAGGGACGCTAGGCATACATGGGTTAACTCATTTGTGCCTAGATATTTTTGCGACTTTCTTCGATTTTTGCTAATACCATCCATAATATATAAATTTCGGATGTCAACTTCTTGAATAAGGGGTGATTTCTTTTAAAATCATTATGTATTAAAATTAAAATTCCAACATCCTACTGGGTCATGTTAAAATATTTTGTGGAGTTGAGGTTCCATATTCGTAAATAAAGGCTAGGAAAATAAATAACATTTTCGACTGATAGCGAAAATGCCGTCCCAAAAAAGGGACGCTAGGCATAAATGGGTTAAGCTTTTTGAATTTCGCAAATCAGCGAAAAATATTAACAATTTCAACATCGGAAATTTCACTAACATTCAAATATCCTTTTGTGTAACGGCAAACAAAAATAAAAAGTGCGCGCGTTAGTGCGCACTTTTTATTTTTGGCACTTTAAATTTTATTTTGGATTTGCACATTCACATGCGATAACATCATTTATTCAAAATGAAAGCATCGACGCATATGTACACCCTCCCAAAAATGTATTCGAGTAAGAGATAAATTTCCTATTTTAGATTTGCGAATAATAATTTAGTTTTTGAAAAACGCACAACTTGACAGAAATATGGAAAGTCATATTTATACGTAGCCTCATTCATATTATATGATAAATAATTTTTAATATACGAAACCAACGTAAGAAATTCATCTCTTATCAGAATACTTTTTTTGGACTGTGTACGCTCATACAGAACTAAAAAAAAATAAAATCTTAATCCTTTTAAGAATGGAAAGAAAAATCGGGACCGAAGAGGTTAGAGCCGTAATTACATAAAAAGCACTGGTGGAAACCGACAGGTGGCGCTATATGCGAGTAACTCAAGGTCGGCACATGAGGTTTCCTCAATGAAGAAGCCACACGTGCCGACCTTAGACCTTAACAGCTCGCGTGGAGGCATGGAGGTCAAGGGTTTGCCCTACACCTCGCTGATCGCCCCAAGGGTTCGATTCCCATTCAACTCTCTGGCTGTTTAAATTTCCTCTCGCCCCGACCAGTTGCTGAATGCATTTGCGCTCTCAACTGGGAGACGAAAGGTGCCTGGTTCAAAACCAGGTCGCATCCGTCGATATAACAGTTCGGAGTTTTCCGTGATTTTCTCCGAAACTTCGCGTAAATATGGGTTAGGATCCCTTTGAAAGTCCCCCACGGAGGACAATCCTCCCCCCCTCTGTCTAGATCTCTTGAGCAGATAATTGGCCGTAACACCACATTTACATTTAAATTTCCCGTCTCTGTGCCAGTAAAAACTTTCCTTGTGATATCCACTTTATTCGGCGGGGATTTATAAGCGGATTCTGGGAATGAAGCACACAAGTGCAAAAATAAATGTTCTAAATACAAAAAAAAAATATCTTTTAGAGATTGAAATTTATAGCACTCCATCAATAAAGAATTTAAAGCCTTTTTATGAGGCCTTTTTATGAACAGCATTCCTTTGCTGTTCTCACCTTATATCACCCGACACGTTCTCAACATCATAAATCTAACTCTTATTTCGGAAATATCTAGTTTTACTTTGAAAGAACACATTGATAGGAAAGGTAAGCACAAATCGTATGACATTTGATTCATGGGCCGTTTTGCTGATCCCCATTACGATTTTATTGCGGCCCTGGAGATGCCTAACCTCTTTTGTTTTTATGATTTCTGATCAATAATTTTCATATCGAGATCCCCGGAATGCCAAGTCCATAAAAATTGTTCACAGGCTTTATAACTGCAATAAAAAATGCCGTTTTGTTTTAATGTTATTTGTGTTATTATTATTGATTTTTTTTTTGAGGCAGCGCGATTTTAAATTACCTTTCGAAACTTTAAATTCATTTTTGCGTTCGGGAAGCTGTTAGACTTGCTGACACGGAGAATTACAATTAACTTTCAATGAGCATTTGTTTTGTATTAAGATATCGAGTACACCCTCTCAAAAAAAAAAAAAAAAAAAAAAAAAAAAAAATGTTAGAGCATTAGCTAAATTTTTCATGATTCAAAGAAAAACAAATTACTTTCTTAAAAATCGCTCATCTCAAACGAAATCTGAAAAGCTATTAATAAATATTAACGCTGCACCTTTTTGAAGAGCAGCATTTTATCTGTGACACAGAAGTAGGAAAATTCTCTGCCACTCGAATACTTTTATGAGAGGGTGTATGTTCTCTTAGAAAGAAACACTCAAAAGAAAATGGTGTTTAAAAGATCAAATCATCAAAACTTTGCAAAAATAATACACATAAAAGGCATTTATGAATCAGGAGGTTCGAGCAAAACATTATCGTCCTTTTCCAGCTGAAATTCAAACAGTCACCACAGAAGAGTGGCACGGAAAAAATAAGCAAAAACAAAAGGCTTTGTTTACTTTTTTAATCCCTACTCTTCAGTGGTTATTGGGTTTGGAGCAAAAGTCTTTGTTTTTGTCTACTTTATGAGTCATCACTCGTCAATGGTTACTGTGTGTGGAACAAAGCCTTTGTTTTTGTCTACTTCATCAGTCCCCACTCTTTAGTTGTCACTGTGTGTTGAGGAAAAGCCTTTGTATTTGTCTACTTTCACAGTCCCCACTCTTCAGTGGTTACTGTGTGTTGAGAAAAAGCCTTTGTTTTTGTCTACTTTATGAGTCATCACTTGTCAGTGGTTACTGTGTGTGGAGCAAAAGCGTTTGTTTTGTCTACTTTATCAGTCCCCACACTTCAGTGATTATTGTGTGTAGAGCAAAAGCCTTTGTTTTTGTCTACTTTATCTGTCCTCACTCTTCAGTGGTTACTGTGTGTAGAACAACAGCCTTTGTTTTTGTCTACTTTATTAGTCCCCCCCCCCCTATTTCAGTGGTTATTGTGTGGACAGCAAAAGCCTTCGTTTTTGTCTACTTAATCAGTTCCCGCGCTTCAGTGGTTACTATGTATAGAACAAAAGCCTTTGTTTTTGTCTACTTTATCAGTCCCCACACTTCAGTGGTTACTGTGTGTAGAACAAAAGCCTTTGTTTTTTGTCTACTTTATCAGTTCCCACACTTCGGTGGTTACCTTGTGTGGACTTCATCTAAAGATGGACGAAAATGTTTCAGTGGAGACAAGCTTCCTAATTGATAAGTACCTTTTATGCTCGTTATTTTACAATGTTTTAATTATTTCCAGTTCTCATAGTTTTAACGACAGATTACATTCCTCATAACGGTCCCATGTAAAATGGAAAAAAAATCAGTGGCGAAAGTTACAGGGTTACTTTAAATCTTGTTTTCGCGAATTCAGGAGGGATTTCTTAAATCAAGAATATGAGTAGGGGAAAGGGGGGGCAAGATGGGGTAGCGGGAAAGACGAGGTACCGGGTCTCATCGGTCCTACGCACGACCTATCACAGCCGCTCTGGCTCGTAATAAAGCACCATTGTATTGTTTATCAGTCAGCATTGTGACCGGCTTGTGAGTCCATGCGTTTATGCCCTAGCGCCAAAAACTCCGTTTTTCTCAAGTTCGTTGTGATTTTTGTATTATACATCGCATGTGTTCTGTACCTCAACATTAGTTTTCTAGAACTGACTGACAGTTATTCTTGTTTATCAAGGATTACACCAGCAGGTAAGAACATGTTTGTTTCCATATTTTGATTTAATTTTTTAAGGCATGTTATTTTATTGAAATAAGCGTGGGAGGGCAAAATCGGGTATGAGGTACCCCGTACCCCATCTAGCCCCTCAAAGAAAATTATGATTTCTCCAAGACACTTTATGATCCTTTAAACTTAATTGAGTTTTATCTTGTTTTAGGATGCTGATAAATTATAAAAGAAAGAGAGAGAGGGAGGATTGGAGTGGACAGAGTATGAAAAATGCAGTATATGTTGTAATTAAAGGGAGAATGGGGTATAAATTAGCGTCGAAAACATATTCTGCGCCCAAATGACCCTCGAAAGAAAAGTTAAAGAAGCTCGTGCAGCCCTAGAAGATCCTGCTGCTTCTACAACTTTGGTGAAAGTCCTTTAGGCCCAGAAAAGTGAACATTTTCTTAGAAAGAACTTTGCAATTATATATTGGATAAGGAAGGTCTTTGTGGACTTACAACAAAATATTTAAGGGCTTTGGTATACACTCTTGCAGTAAAAAATGGAAGCAACATCTCTTAAACTGTGAAAAAAAGAAGCTGCCAAAGACTGGCTCAGGGTTTTTTAAGCAGGCATCCAGAATTGGCGATATGGCTGTAAATGGCTTCAAAAAATGTGGGATTTGGCTGTACGATCGAACAGTTTTTTTCCGATATTGATTTTGCTCCATGATTGACGACAGATATTCCACAAACTGAGAGATTATCCATCACTGAAGCATTGCCACAAACCACTACGTCGGACAAAGGAGCAACAGCTCCAAATATACCATTCGTATTAACTGAAGCTTCAGTTGACCCTGAGACGATAACGGCTGAGACAATACCTGCAAAGATAACTTCAGTTTCGACTTGAAGATTCTGACAAAATAACTGTTGTCGAATCGCTGATATGCCACATGCCTGTTGTCATGACACCATCTGAGACTGAAACAGAGCCTGAGCCGAGATTCTCCACTTGGATGTCCAATATCGAAATAGATCAAAGGCCAACTACTGCACCATCAGTATTTTCTGTAATTAGTCCTCAGCAAGTGATGCCTTATCCTGCAGCTCGCAAAATTTCACGTGTGACAAGGAAACGAGGAAAAATGGCTATCATAACTTCTTCCCCGTATAAAAATGAGTTAGAAGAAATAATGGATAGATTGCCCAATGCTGAAAAAAAGGGCAGCCGTTGCCATCGCTCGACTTAACTACCAGCAAGATAGCAGACGATCGAAACGTTCAAAAAAGGGTCTCTAGATCTGTGGCACGCGATGAACGTTTCGATCGTCGGCCATCTTGCTGGTAGTTAAGTCAAGCGATGGCAACGGCTGTCGTATTTTCAGAATTGGGAAAGGGTTGCGCCTCAAAGGGTAAATGGAATGGTGAGATGGATTATGCCCAGCGTATAACATTCGTCGATACCATTCCTTTGTTCTCGGGATCCCGAACAATTTCGGAGGATAGGGCTGGACGCATTCATCTAGAAACCTCTCGAAGAGTTCCGACGGATAACGAATACGCTTCGGAGCAGGCCGGACTGGTTCGGGGTGGCAGCAAGGAAGATTCCGAAGCTGTTGCGTACGAATAGATTCCAGCACGCAAAATTTAACTATTTGAGGAGTAGAATACGAATTTTGAACTGTTTTAAATCCCACAACAGCGGGTTACCCAGAAAATTCGTAACAATATTATTGACGTATCGTATTTCAGTTTCAGTTTTAGTGAGTTTGAATGAAGTATATCAAAATTCAATGTTATTTAATAGACGTTCAGGAAAATCATGTGGTGTACATATCAGATTTTTTAAAAGTTGTATGACCATAGACAGAACATTTGCTATCTTCCTTTTAGCCAAAAATTAACTGTGTCATTCATAAAGTGAAGAGTGACTAATTTTTTATAAAGTTTCGCTAAATGAAATTGTTTTCATGGCAACAATAACTAAATTTTAAGAAAAACACAATTTTTGATACGTGTAGAAAGGGAGAAAGGTAACATTTTTAAGTATGGCTCATCTTAATGTATTCATATAATACTACGGAGTGTTGAAATTGAGAAAAAAAAAACCTCAAATGAAGTAATAAAATATTTTAATTTACATACCTTAAACTCCTACACTCTTGCTTATGTTTCTAATTTCCTAACATTTCCAATACAAAATATTTCGCCTCTGGAAATACTTTAATCAAAACTTAATTAGAAGTGATGTTTTCAATTTTGAGCTTTTTGATTACCAAGATGAAACTTATCATCATTAATTAGGTGTTTCGCTCGAAAACTCATCGTATCCAATAAGAGAGATAATTATTTTAAATTAAATATTGGGCTATGATAGCCTCTCATGAATCGAGAAATTTTGAAATATTTAGAGCGACTGAATGAAATTTTTCAAAACGTCAATTAGTTTTGATTTGTGGTACATTATATTCACTGAGGAGTAAATAATTAAATTTAGTGGTAAAACTGTGGTTTATATTAAATTAGTATAAATATATACTAATGACATAAAGTTTTTGAAGTTTCGAATTTTTATAGAGAGGAATTACAAAAGCGAAATCTATGGCTGTTTTTGAAAAGAAAAAAAAACCTATACACCCTCGCCTGGATTTTGAACAGTTTAAAAAAATTTACATTACAGTCTTAAAAAAATTCAGAATGCGTCTGCACAAACTGTTTACACCTGTGTGGCTGATGTAATTTCAGAAAGAAAAACTTAAACTGATAGGAAATGATTTTAGAATAGCAAACGAGAAGCCTGAGGCAGTTTTTGAAAAAAAAATAACTAAAGGCTCCTCACGTGGATTTTTAACAATTAAAAAAATATGTTAGTGCCTTCAAAAAATTCAGAATACGCTTTCACAAGCTGCACTACGCAAGCCTGTAAACAGTAAGCCTGCGTGGCTGATAAAACTATAAGAAAGAAAGCGCAGTGCTGGTTTTGGAAAAATAACTATACACTTCTCAAATGGATCTTAGACAGTTTGTGAAAGATAAGAAATACCTCCAATGACTTAATCAAATGCAGAATGCTTCTTCACAAACGGTGCTAAGCATACTTATTAACAGTAAACCTATACGGCTGATACGACTTTCAGAAATACAAAATTCTTAAGTAGAGAGCACATTATTTGAGACAACATGCATTGTTTATTTTTCGATAACAATCTATCAAATTTAAATTAATTCAAAGTCATTTTTTTAAAAAAAGTATTAGTTTTGAGCCTAAGGAAGTTCATGTTAAAAAAGTTATAGAGAGTAGTAGAATTTTGTGTGAACCACCGTACGGCCTTGGGGGAAATATGTTAAAATGTTTAAAAAACGCATTTTTTTTCGATTTTAGACTGAAATAGCATAGAGATTAATATTAATTTTAATCCCACCAAATTTTCGAGTTTTGCCATCTTCCAAAAAAATTATTTTGATGACATTTTTAATTTGCAATTTGAAGAACATTTTGAATGCTGAAAAGTATCCTAAAGCATTACCCAGCAAACACACACAGGTTCTCTGAACGTCTATTAACGTTCAGAAGACGTTTTCTGAACGTTAATAGACGTTCACAGAACCTGTGTGTGTTTGCTGGGTAATAATGCGCGATTTAACAGCAGTTATGCTGTTTACTTAAACAAAAATTGCATTACAGGTATAAAAAGTTACAGAGATAATTGATTGCATCCGATTCTTTTTTTTTTTTAGAACCTATAAAAGAAAAGAATAGATTTACATTAATTTCATTTCAAAATCGTCATCCATAAAAGTTTTTAAGTTAGAGAGATAATTGATTGCATCCGATTCTTTTATTTTTTGGAACCTGTAAAAGAAAAGAATAGCTCTACATTAATTTCGTTTCAAAATCGTCATCCATAAAACTTTTTAAGTTACAGAGATAATTGATTGCATCCGATTCTTTTATTTTTTGGAACCTGTAAAAGAAAAGAATAGCTTTACATTAATTTCGTTTCAAAATCGTCATCCATAAAACTTTTTAAGTTACAGAGATAATTGATTGCATCCGATTCTTTTATTTTTTGGAACCTGTAAAAGAAAAGAATAGCTTTACATTAATTTCATTTCAAAATCGTCATCCATAAAACTTTTTAAGTTACAGAGATAATTGATTGCATCCGATTCTTTTATTTTTTGGAACCTGTAAAAGAAAAGAATAGCTTTACATTAATTTCATTTCAAAATCGTCATCCATAAAACTTTTTAAGTTACAGAGATAATTGATTGCATCCGATTCTTTTATTTTTTGGAACCTGTAAAAGAAAAGAATAGCTTTACATTAATTTCATTTCAAAATCGTCATCCATAAAACTTTTTAAGTTACAGAGATAATTGATTGCATCCGATTCCTTTTTTTTTTTAGAACCTATAAAAGAAAAGAATAGCTTTACATTAATTTCGTTTCAAAATCATCATCCATAAAACTTTTTAAGGATGATTCCCGATCTATAATCAACAGAAGGCCTCGAAGAAAACCCACGTTTACACAAGATAAACAGAAAAGCGAGACCAAAATATCTCAAACATAATTAATGCGATTTAAACTTCGGTATACGCACCTGGTTGATTTGCATAATGATCTCAAAAGCATCGCATTGAAATTTGTCTTCGGACGTTTATCTTGGGAAGAAAAAAAAAAATTGCATTCCCGGATGTGTTTTCAGCATGAAATGATGGTCCTCCAATAAGCGGCAATATTTTATGCAGTCAGGTTCAAAATGTGATTCGACGTGATATAAATTATAAATTTTCTTATCTCGACGGAATAAGGGTGTATTTTTATAAGTATGTGGACAGCGATACATAGGTGAAAGACTCCCAAATAAAAAAAAAAATTGAGGTGAAAGTTTTAAAAATGACGCCAATTTTTCATTCCGTTGTGGTGCAATATTGTAATAAAATAATTTATATATATATGAAGAAAAGAAATTGAGTACTTTCATTTAAAATTTCGTAAAGATTAACAATTTGAATTACTACCATAAATAATAATTTTTCTTCACGGAATAAATGTATAATTTCAGAATGTTGATAGCGATGCCTAGATCATAGATTCTCAAATAATAATTAATTTTAAAATATCTTGATTTGGTTTTAAAAATAAGGCCAATTTCCCACAATGTTATACTGAAATTACCCTCGAATTATTATAATAAAATAATTTCTATGTAAAAAAATATTGAT
Source organism: Cheiracanthium punctorium (assembly GCA_038373885.1). Taxonomy (NCBI): domain Eukaryota; kingdom Metazoa; phylum Arthropoda; class Arachnida; order Araneae; family Cheiracanthiidae; genus Cheiracanthium; species Cheiracanthium punctorium. The sequence continues at coordinate 286,195 of JAWZYV010012497.1, forward strand.
GTAAACACTTTTATTTAAAATTTCCGAAAGATTAACCATTGGAATCCGATATCAGTAGTTAGCAGCCTCGCCCAAGATGGCAGGTTATGAAATTATTTTATAGGGCTTAAACAAGTTATAACAGGACTGAATTAAGGTTTGAAACTGGTAAGGAATCTATTTTTTTCATAACATTGCATTGTTAACTAAAATACAGTAATCTACAACATTTATACTCAATTGGTGATTAGGGAAGTTAGCTAAAATTGTCTTTATAATGGTCATTATATCTGTTTCCGAGCGATTCCAGTATTCAAGAGACGCTTATCTTCTGTAAAGGATTAAAACTGGAATTCTCAGATGAGAGTCTCTCAAACCTTTTTTTTTTTCTTAAATGCAACAAGACATTAGACAATAGCGTATTGAAATTTTTTGGGTGCTCATTTCAAGAATTTTATTCACCATTTTCTGTATTAACTTATTGTCAGCGATTCTTGATATGTTTGCAAAATTTCCAGTTAATTAGAAGTCGAGACGTTCGTAAAAGATTAATTACTTAGATTTGACCCCGTATAAAAAAATAAATAAGGCAGGAAAATACAGAAAAGATAGAATCGTGGTAGATTTACGGAATTTTATTCTTGTAAGTTCCAGAAGAAATTCCGTTCTAGAGAGGCGCTGATCCTTGATATACGGAAATCGTCCTGAGTTTACAAATAGAGAATTTTACGGAAAGTTTCCAATAAATGTACGATTTTTTTTTCGTAGTTTGATATACAGTGTGATTTAAATAAAACAGTGTAAAAATATTATAAATTAATTAATAATGTAACAAGTATTATCTTCAACTTTATTAAGGGAGACCCCTTTCCTTTAAAAGATGCATTTCGTAAATAAACTTTTCCGATAAGCTGCATTAATATAAAGGCAGGCCAAAAAGAAATTGGAACATAAATAACAAAATGAAATACTATTGTTGTATTCTTAGCTTCCTGCCCGAATGGATGGTAAACATTATTTGCAAATGAAGATGTGTGGAACTTTTTCACCAACCGAAAAAATCGTACTCTGACGTATTTTATTTACTTGTGTTATTTTACTTCGTTATTAATTTTATATGTGAGAAGTTCCGAAACTAAATAAATTCTAGTGACAGTGAAGCAATACAAGAAAAAAATGACGCATCTTTTGAAAATAAATTGTATTAATTTCATTTTACAATTTGTTCAATATAATTTACGCAAAGCCCCATATTTTTCTTATGGATTTTATTTATAGTTTTCTATCTACAAGATATGCATTTATAGTTAAATCAATATGTGTATTATGCAAGACTTAAAATAATTAGAAACATATTCTATGAGTTGGAATTCTTTTTTTTAATCCACTTAGCTTTATTCTGAGCTTTATTTGCTCTTCCAAGTGAATCTTCTACATGCATTTAGCCTTCACGCTCAAAAGTTTTGTATTTTTCTTACACGCCTGTAAGTTTCTTTTCGTGTCTTAACCATTAGTTCCAGTGGTGCGTGATGCAGCACCGCTAAAACTTACTGACTCCACACAAACAAACTCTAAAAATGTTTCCCCATAAATTTCCGCTTACTCAGCATTTTACTTTAGAGACAAACGTTTCCGAAGATGAAAATGGTTTCTAGATATTTTTTTAAAAGAAAAAACCGATTCCGTTATTTTATAAGTCACCGCCTAAGCATTTATTTACTAGATTCACTTTTAAGATACTCGCTTCAAGAGAATCGGAAACTCTAGAGAATTGTATTAAGGTTTCTAGTTAATGTTAGTGTCGGAATTTCATTGTATATATTTAGCTGTAATTTTATCCAATAGATGGCGCTGCCTGGCCAGTATCCTGAAGTCGATATCTTTCAGTTATATTATGTTTTTAGAATGGCAACATGGTTTGAATTTCGACATATGCGGCTGAATCAATGTGTTTTATAAAAGGCAATTTTCTCTGCTGGTGTAATGTAATTTAAGAAGTTAATAAACGTGTTAAATTTAATCTATTTGGTCATGAATTGAATGGTGTCTGCAGTTGTCATTGGTATAAGGGAAAAGGCTGTTCAACAGAAAGAATCAAGCCCTTAAAGAAATCTATGGTCGTACACGGGCGTAGCCACGGGGGGAGGATTAGGGGGGGTCATAACCCCCCCATGAGAAATTTTTTGCCATACAAAATGCATATTCTTCACTACATTATCACACACACGCATACATATATATGAGTTGTAGTAGTCGTAACTCCCCCCCATGAAAAATTTCTGGCTACGCCCCTGATGGTCGAGCATAACAATTAGGTTAACAGTAGCATATTCATATGATAGTATTATCACGTGGAAATAATTTGATATAGTACAACGTATGGATTAATAAGGATAGTTATATAATCTATTGGGATGAAGCTCTGAAAACCAGGGCTGTACCCAGGGGGGTGGTCCTATGGGTCCGGACCCCCCCCCCCGGAATTATCACAATATCTATATATTTATATGTGGGTGAGAGTATATTTATATATAATATGATGATATTCAATAAGTCAGACCCCCCCCCCGAAATGTCGGACCCCCTCCGAAATTATTTCCTGGGTACGGCCATGCTGAAAACGGCTCCGATTTTACAAACACCAGATGGCGATACCTCTGCCAGGGGCTGGAAATGTTGACAGGCTTAAAAATGTAAAATAAAATGATGCAAAATAAAATGAAAAATATCTAGAATAGCATTGAATATCCGAGTATTTTTATTTCACCAGTAATTTAGTGTTCATACTTTTTATTTTTCAAGTCTAAGGCCTTCAGAAATGACTTTAGTTTTCATTCGATTGTTGGATTTTACAATATATTCTGTTGTTTCTGCAACTGTAAAGTTAAAACTAGAATATCAAATCAGTGAATTTATTTTAAGCGGACAAACATAAAGTGTATTGAGTGCAGTTCTTATTCATTATAATAATAATAATAATAAAGAATTATTTTACAGCCAGAAGATGGATTTTCAAGGACACGGATCGCAAAAGCCCTAAAAGAAAAAGCTCTTTCTGATGTCGGATTATTTACGACAATTTTTTATTTTTACACTATTGATCAGGAAATTTCTATTCTTGGTTCAAAATGTTATCCTATTGCAGGATCGTCAACTGTTCTTTGGCAAACATAGTAACATTTAGCTAAAAAAGTTCCAAAATAGGCTTATTAACTATTTCAAAAGAAACTTAACTAGTACATATGTGAAACTGTTTTTTAGATGACATCAGAAGTATAAAATATTCTGAAAATATTGGTTATTATTTTCTTTTCAATTCTAATAACATATGTATTAAGCTTCTATTGGGTTGGCAACAAAGTAATTGCGTTTTTCCGTATGTCATTATTTCGCCTGGCCAAAACTACTGAAGTTAATTATGCGAAATTTGGCACGTACGTGAGTTCTTCAACATAGGTGCTAGATCAGAGAGCATTTACCAAAATTCGTAATCTTAAGGGGGGTAAGGGGCCAAAAAGTTCTTTTCACATATCCCGCGTGATCTCAAATAAAAATAGAGATATCCGTGAAATTCTTTCTGTAAAAGACAGCAGTCACGTATACCTAAAAATTAATTTCAGGACATTTTTAATATTGTCCTCTAAGGAAGATAGAAGCGAAAAAAAGGGGAGGGTGGCCATCTTTTATGGACGAAAAAAAATACTGCCAGTGAAATTCTTACTTTAAAATGTAACAAATATGAATCGTATGTTCAGGCACAGCTTACCTGTAATTAAAAACTTGTTGAAAACTTATTTGCTTGAATTTTATACAAGAAAACGCAATTACTTTGTTGCCAACCCAATACAATGAACCGGGCAGGGCATGGCAGCCACATAAATACATGCGTGAGGTCGAATTTTAGCACGTTCATCGTCTCTTTCGTGGTTTTTGCAAAGAAGCGACAGCGATCTGCAAAGATGAACACGTGATCCGATTTCCGAGCGTCTCTACAGCAGTTCAATGTCAATATTTTTATTATTTAGTGTCCTGTACGAAAATGGAGCATTTGTGTGCCCCTTACTGGAATGAGTTAACCCTTTAACGCGCAGTGTTCCCGCTCTTGGAACACCAAACTCTGATGTATTGACTGTTGCCAGTCACGAAGAATAGATTTGATTTCTATAAAAATAGTTGCGGGTGACATAGCTCCACGAAAATCCTTTACTTTTTAGCACGTCACTTCCCGTATAAAAAAATGGTCACAATTTTTTTTTAACAGCACTGGCATCTGCTGAAAAATAGAAGAATGCGAGAACGGCTGGATAGATTGCCCAATACTGAAAAAAGGACGGCCGTTGCCATCTCTCGACTTAACTACCAGCAAGATGGCAGACGATCGAAACGTTCATAGCGTGCCACAGATCTAGAGACCCTTTTTGACGACAACTGGCTGAGCGCGGGCGCAGCCAGTAATGTACATCATAATGCCGTGTTTGCCTTTCGTGGGTTGATTCCTACTCAAATGCCCCGACTCTCCTTAAGGTGGCGATCATTAAACATATGGAGCTACCACGACGATTTTTTGTATTTATGTCGCAGTCGTAATTTAGAATTAAAATGGCGATTTGGAACAAAATGTAAGTAAAGCATACCGTTACATTTTTATTTATTTTGGGTTGCCAATGAATGTAATTTTAATAATTAAGTGTCTTCAAATTCCTTAACTGGTGCGTTTATCGCTAATTTGTTCACTTTAGTTTTCATCTAGTTCTTTTGGGAGCGTTGAAACGTGCATAACGTCTAGAGACCCATGACTGCGAAGCTCGCCAAAGTGCGGCGATTTTTTAGGTTGGCGAGAGTGGCTGGGTTAAAATAGGAACCAACTCTTTCTTGTTCCATAAAACACATCTTTGGAATCGAAATCTACCTTAAAATCGCATACTCACACTGTTTTACAATCTTCGCCAAGTATATTCCAACTATCCTCCAAATTCACCGAGCATATTCCAAATGTGCCGTGTTTTCCTTCCTTGTTCCACAAAACACGTCTTTGAAATTGAAATCCATTCTAAATCGCGTACCAAAACTGTTTAACAATTTTCGTCAGGCATAGTCAAACTGTACTTCACCTTTATAATACCATTTAGAAAGTGTATCATAATCTATGAGTGTACCGTATTTGTCTTCTCTCTTCCATAGAACAAACACATCTTCGGAATTTAAATCTATATTGAAATCGCCTACTAAAACTATTTTACAATGTTCGCCAGGCGTTTTCTAACTATATTCGATACATATTTATAATAAATTGTCGCATTTTGGCACCCAGTTTAGCGATCCTTTATCAAAAATGGCAAACCTTGTGCGACTTTCAACATTTTATTAACGCCAGCCCCCCCCCCCCCCTTCACGTTATCTGGCAAACACATTTCAAAAGTGACTCGACGCGAAAATTGTACCAAAATCGTGTCTACACAAAAAGCAAGGTTGAAATTAATAGCACTCTGGTGCTAAAAATCATGAAAATGTCCATTTTCATAAATTTTTACAGAGCTATCTTGATACACCCTTCCCCCCTTTCAAATTTATTTCACATCTTTACTGAAATTTAAGAATAAATTTTTTATTAAGTCTTAATATTTCACTTATCAAATTTGCGTTAATCCTCTATGGCATCTAATGGAAGACGCAGAAATAAGGTTCAGAAATAGATTTTGTGGACTTTAAATTTCATTTTGTATATGGTACATTATAGTGTAAAATATAAATGACATTATATAACAATTATAACCATAATATTAAAAAAAAATATCATTTTATATTACTTTCGTTAACAAAATATTAAATATTTTAGTGTAATATTTTCCGTTGTCTATAATATACGAGGTGATCAAACATTAAAAATTCATTAAAAATAGGACAAATGATAGAAAATTGCGGTTTGCACAAATAAGTTTAGTGGGTGATGGAATTTTTTTTTAATGACAAGAAAAGTTATAGTTCCAAAAGTTACCGATAGGTGCCGCTGACATGCACGATGGGAAGCAAGTTTCCAATAAAAGAGAAATGCGAAATCTTACTACTCTTATCTTTGTAAATTGCAATTTTGTTCTTTTTTTAATGAATTTTTAAACTGTAATGGATACAGAATGCGACAAAAGCTCGTTTAAACATCGAAAATGCATTAAAAAAGAACAAATCATTATAAAAAATTTCAGTTTGCATGGAAAAGATTAGAGATTTCAGAATTTATTTTTTAATTAGAAATTTGCTTCCCATTGTGTGTGTCAGCACCACCAATCGGTAACATTTGGAACTACAGGTTTTCTTGTCAAAAAAAAAAAAAAAAAAAAAAATTCCGATCACCCTCTAAATCTGTTTGTGAAAACCACAATTTTCTATTATAATTTGTTTTTAATAAATTTTTAAACATTTTACGGCCTTTTTTCACCCTGTACAATTTTTCCGCTTAAGTCAGATCTATTGTCATAATCCCACGTAAGATCTATTGTCATAAAAGTGGAGTCCAGATATAGTAAAGTTGCCATGCGTTACGCTAGAAAACCTCTTACAGCACCACCTGACAGCTAAATCTTGAGTTTTTATCTCAAAAGCGAAACGAGATGCCCGAAAAAAGACTTATTAATGTTTCTTGCTAAAACAAATTAAGTCAAATGCACTTTTTTAGTATACATTTTTTAATTATATATTTTTTAATTGGATGTTAAAAGAAAACCACCTAAACAGTTTGCGTATTATGGCACCTAACCACGCTAATATGTTTTTTTAAATGTACCTTTGTATGTATGAAAATTCGCGTACTTTTAAGTAACAGTTTTCGTTGATTTTTTTTTAAGTAAAATTTTATGACAGGTAATTTTTTTAAATGATCATTTCAATTCTCATGAGATTTCACAAAGAGTTTTGATCTGAAATATAAATATTCTTTCTATAAATATTCTTTCTTATAAATATACTTATTCTTTTAATCTGATTGAATAAAAATGGCTCAATAACAAATCAATAACGTTCCACTTTATTTTATTTCTGTATCGCTAGATTTTTCTTTATCTGCTTCTTGAATTTTATAAACGATTAAGGACTTTTAAATTCTATTTAGAAGTGTCCGAAGGGAAAAAAGATTTATATATTTGCTCGGGAAAAACACTGCATTCGTCATTTATTTCTAAGCTCATAAGTAACATCTTCGACGGAACAGTTTTATTTTTTTTTAATTTTTCGAAATTTATAAGATGAAGAAAGCGTTCAATAAACGATTAAGGACATTTAAAAATACTTAATTCTTTCTTCCAACGATAAGTAAAGCATAAGTAGTTTAGAGAAAGAATTTGCTATATGTCATAATATTTTAAAAAGTTGAATGACACAACTTCTGAAAACTGAAATATTTTTGGATATTTTCTTAGTATAAAGAATTATAATGTTGCTCCAAGCATTTAAAGAAAATGGCATTTGCTTGTCAAATATTATGAAACGAATTCTTAATATTCTCGCATTTTCTTTTATTCAAGTACTCTTCATCTGCGTATTGATTTTAATTTTACGTAATATTATTGCATAAAAAATATATAAAAAATGAGTTTTATTCAATATGTTTTTTCGATATTTGAAAATGAAACACTTACTTTTAATAACATAAGATTTGTTGAAGGAATCATAACTAAGATACTTGTAATCTGAAGAAATAATTAATTTATTTACATGAAAACACTATTAGACCTCATTTCTGTAAGTTTCATTGATTTTAGTTGCATGAAATCACGTCCAATATGTTTTTATTATAATTTTTTTAATCTGATTTTGGTCGTAGATTTTACTTATGAGTAAAAATAATATTTTTGGTGCAATCTCTTAAAATTGCTGTTATTGTTGTTTCTAATGCCCTCTGTCAATCACAGAGCGGTGACAGATTCTCCATATAGGGCGGCAGTGGGAGGAAGGGAACGGCTTACACTTTAACGAACCCCAGTGGGAGGAAGTCCGACTTTGCTCCGGGTCCCCTAATTCTTAACAGATAACAGATGAAGGACCAACCCCCCTGAAATCGGCACCCCCAGATGTATCGTTTGAACTTGAAGGACATTGGAGCCACGACGGATTTTAGCGTACACGTCCCCATAGAAGTCCATGCGAGAGAGGAGTTCACCCGCCCAAGCACTGGCCAAGGCGGATGGTGTTTCACTTCCCTAGTTCTTACTGGAACGGAGTTTAGGGACTATAGGTCACAGCGGGACATCTCTTAACCCTTTGAGGCGCAACCCTTTCCCAATGCTGAAAAAAGGGCAGCCGTTGCCATCGCTCGATTTAACTACCAGCAAGATGGCGGACGATTGAAACGTTCGACAGCTGGCTGTGCGGCACAGCCAGCTGTCGTCAGAACAGGGTCTTTAGATCTGTGGCACGCGATGAACGTTTCGATCGTCTGCCATCTTGCTGGTAGTTAAGTCGAGCGATGGCAGCGGCTGCCCTTTTTTGAGCATTGGGCAATCGATCCAGCTGTTCTCGCGTTCTTCTATTTTCCAGCAGATGTCAGTGCTGTTAAAAATAATCGTGACCATTTTTTACGGGAAATGACGTGCTAAAAAGTAAAGGATTCTCGTGGAGCTATGTCACCCGCAACTATTTTTATAGAAATCCAATCTTTTCTTCGTGACAGGCAACAGTCAAAACGTCAGAGTTTGGTGATCCCAGAGCGGGATCACTGCGCCTTAAAGGGTTAAAATAAAACAGATTATTGGATAACATTATTATGTATGATTCCTCCAACTATTCCTATTTTATTTAGCTAGAAGCTGCCCGAATTGTGCAGTGGCTAAAGAACAATTCTACCACACCACAGGTTCGGGATCGATTCTCTCTAAAATTTAGGTGCCATTTTGTACGTTTCTTCATAGAAGGTAATGGCAACGTTGGCCCACCCATTATGTGCCTCCATAACGAGGCGACCAATGTTACCAGCCTTAGCAGTGACCAAGGCTTGTAAAAGCCAAGTACCTGCCATTAGAAATATATTTGTAGGGGACACTAAGGATACATGATCCCGTAGCAAAAAAATATACCAAAATCAATCAGTAGAGATTTGAAATCTGGCAGCAGTGTTAAAGTTATACTTACACACAAACACTAGCAACATTTAAACCTTTATAAGGCAGTGGTAAGAATACTTACCACCCACGGTCTATTAAATGCAAAAATCAATTATCATTAGTGAATTTTCTGATTTTTGTTCAGTTATATTGGATATATATTTTTTCCATACATCTAGATTCTATAATATATTTGTATTGTGAACTTTTCTTTCATTCGTAATTTGAAAGAAAACTCGAATAATGACTCGAAAATTGAGCATAAGAATCATCACTTTTAATTATATATTTTTGCGTTTAATTTCGTGTACAAGCAGCAGATAGTTTTCCGATTTTGATTTTGTAAATAATTAATGTATTCTGCTGTAAAATTTCTATGTTTGTTTAATACTTATTTCTCCAATTTTCACGTGGGGAATTACAGTAGAGGAAAAATATATGGATTAATCCTAAAATATGGGCCAGAAAAATCCCAAGTACTTTCGACTCTCTGCACATAAACTCGCCTTATAAAAGGTTAATCTTCTTCAGCTGTTTTGTTTTAGCTCAAGAAATGATTGTTTGAATCCGACAAAGAAAACTTTTCTGAAAGTAAATAATGTAAAATTCGTATTGTCTGTCATGTACAACTTCAAAAATTTAATGAAGTGTAAATTTAAAGTATAGACTCTCTGTAATAATTGAGTATAGTTTCTTTAGTAAATAATCTTTTTCCTCTCGTTTAACTCTCTCGTCACCCTGAACCTCATATGAGGTTCCTACTTCAAATAGCAATATTTAGAGAGAAAACAATTGAATTTAGTATTTTTTTCTTTCAGTGATATCAATATCATTCATTCATGTAGAAAGTATATGAGGCTCTTAACTAGATGCATAAATCGTGCCTAGATTGCAGTACTAGTCAATTTAGATCATTTTTTACAGTTTTAGCTTCATTGTTTCAGGAGAAAAATTAAGAAAATACTGATGCTGCTTTTTTACCGTTTTTTTTCTTTTTAAGGTAAGTACAATTTTTTCCTTATTCCTCAACCTTTACCTAATATGTGCATCCTTTTAAATTAATTTTAGCATAACAAAATGCTTCGAAAATGCAGAAATTAATATTAGAAAAATCTAATATGAATCGACATTAGAAAAAAATATTTTTGCATGATTTATTATAGTATTTCAGATGCATTAAATGCTAGACAGATTTTTTTTTCTCTGATTTTTCATAATTCGGTGACGAGAGGGTTAAATTTCACGTCTGTAGCATGTCGCCTTCTAGGTGTAGTAATTTTAATGGCCAGTAGTGTAGAACAAAGCGAAGTAAACTTAGTTTTTCAGTGAATTTTGTATTAAGTTTATTAAATAATTCACTCTTTTTTAAGTAAGCAATTAAATAAAGCTTTAAAAAGTTCTTTCATCATTCTGATGTTTCAGAACTTAAGGATTCCAAACTTATTTTATTCAAAATGGAAAAATGTTAAATAATTATCTTATAACATCCATTTTTCTCTTTTTTTTTGTATTCGGACATCATTTGGAAGTATGAAAAAAATATTCAGTGAACGATTAAGGAAGTTTAGATTTTTTAAAACTCAATTCCATTTTTTTTAAAGAAAGAAGGAAAAGAAGCGAAAAACTGAAAATGAAGTAGTATAAATTGCTTAGGAAAAGCATTACATTCATCATTTTTTTCCGAACTATAAATATCGTCTATACGGGAACTGAAAGATTTTTTTAACTCATTTCGCTTTATATGTATTGAGATATATAAAGTTCATTTAATAATTTTTTTGTAAATGGAGAAGGGAAAAGAAGCTGTAACATTATGTTCAACTTCATGAAATAGGCTTTTGAAAAGTATTGCAAAAATTCGAAGCAAAAATCAATTCGAAATCAGCTATTATAATATTGATGTATGTATAGTGTGTTAAGGCAAATCTACAACGACATGTCTCTGAGGGATGTCTTAAGCTGAGAACTTTTTAACCCTTTAATGTGCAGGGTTCCCGCTCTGGGAACGCCAAACTCTGACATTTTGACTGTTGCCAGTCACGAAGAATAGATTTGATTTCTATAAAAATAGTTGCGAGTGACATAGCTCTAAGAGAATCCTTTATTTTTTAGCACGTCATTTCCCGTAAAAAAAATTGCCACGATTTTTTTAAGAGCCTGACATCTGCTAAAAAATAGACAAATACTTTTTTTAATGCACTCTCGCTAAAAGATCGATTTCAAATATAAATGTTCTTGTGTCAGCTCGAATAAAAATGGCTAAATAGGTGATCTATAAAGTTCTGCTTTACTTTATTTTATTCCTATATTGCTAGATTTTCTTCATCTGCTTCCCGAATTTCATAGAACGGTTAAGGACTTTTAAATCTATTTAGAACTGTCTCCGAAAGGAAAAATAAAATAGATGTTTGCTCCAGAAAAGCACTGCATTCATCATTTATTTATAAGCTCATAAGTAACATCTTCGAGGCAACAGAAATATTTTCCCAGAACTTTTCAGAGACTATAAATCATGAGATATAAAAATGATCTCTTCACAAAAAACTAAGAACGTCTGTTCCTAGTTCAGATTTATGAAATACTCTTCAAAATCTGTTCAATCACTCTTCATCTGCTGATGTTCAAATACTTTTTCTTTGAAAACGCTATTTTATTGGTGTTTTGTCAGTTCAGTGAATGTGGTATTTATTATTTTAAGTACTAAAAATGATTATGTTATGTTATTAATTTCGTAGTTTAAAGAAAAAATCTTCGACTTTTATTATTATTTTTTTAGTAGAGCGACATCGAATTTTTACTTCAGGATAACACAATCCCTATAGAAAATGTCCCTTTTTTAGTAAAAAAAAATGTGACCATCTTTTAAAAATATATACGGTAATGTACTGGATGTTCAATAAAGAATAGCCTTAATTTTGAAAGGTTCTAATCATAAAACTAAATAATTAGATTTCGGCAAGTTTTATGTCTTGTACAGTGGCATCCCTCTATGACGATATTTTGGCAGTCAAAATAATGTATCGTTGAAATGAGAATTATGGTTATAGAGGGAATCAATACTGGCACAAAGAGAATTTTGTTTTTCTTATAGTATAATGGAGTTGCCAACTACTCCGGAATATAATTTACCACTTTTGGCATACAGTAATTTTTTCAAATATTTTTTCCGAAATGATACTCAAATTACACGTTTAGCTTCGAATTTCTGCCATAATTTAAGCCAACAGTTACTTTTTTAAAGTGTTTAATTATTTCCGGAGCAGTTGGCAACTCTACCTATAATCTGGTGTGTCACTAGGGGGTGCTGTGCTTTCACTTATCACAACCCTCGAGCTCACGCAAACAACAAAAATGTTTTTCTCATTCCATTTGATACCTATTAATAGTGTTGAGTAATTTTTACATCACCCCCCAACCCGTAACTTCGTATAGCGTTTGATTCGTTTACATCAGTTGGACTTTGAAAACTGATCTCGTAGTAGCGAGAATTATTGTGTTCGAAGGGATAATATTACCATCGTTGTAGAGAGAATTACCGTTGTAAAGAATATCGGTATACAGAGAACTGCTTTACAATGATCTAAAAGAAACTAAGCCAGGACTGTTAAAAAATATCGTAAAAAAGAAAATTCTTATGCCTCCCTATGTAACATATACATAATTTTTAATATCAAAAAATTGAATTGTTCACTTAAGAATTTCTTTTTAAATTTCTAATGGCGGGCCTTTTGCCTATAGGCATTGGCCACAACTAAAGCCAGAGTTGTTGATCTGTATATTATGGGGGCAGCTAGTAGGTGGACCAACGTCGCCCCCTATGAAGGGACGGACACAAATGACAACCACGCCCAGTCGGGGATCGAACCCCGACCGCCGGGAGTTGAACCCGAAACCGTAGTACGGTGCTTTTTTATCCACTATACAAGCTGGTCGGCGCCACTTAAGAAACTGAAATGATAGGTTTTAGGAAGAAATCACTAGGAAATTGTTAACGAAATATAGTAAATAAAGTTTTTAATATTTTTTATTAAACACAGTAAATATTTTGGTCTCATCAAACGAATTTATAATATTTATTGGCCGCAATTATTTAAGAATTTGCTTTTTCCTTTCAATTTTGGCACCAAAATCTAGCATTGCATTTAAACGGCCCGGAGCAAAAGGATTCAAGTCGTGCCGAGTCCATTTTCGAATTGCCCCCCTGTGGGACGTGGACCCCACGTCGAGAAACATTGCTGTAGAGGATGTTGTTGTAGCGAGATTCTACTGTAGTTAAAATAGAGTGTGTAGTTTCAAAACACGTTCAGACGACGTTCTTTGAACGATTTTGAACGTTCTGTGAACGTCTTTTGAACGTTATTTTAGGGTAATAGTATATAAAACGAGTATTTCACAATAGAATTCATCAATTGGTGAAATTATTAATTAAGGAATATTTTAGTTCTAGTTGTGTATAAAATTTTCATCCGGATCTTTCATGAACATTAGGCGTTAATAAGCATAAAAGTTTTCACTTTATTTTTCAAGAAAGTCATGTGTTGTCCACATCAGATTCTTGATAAATCTAGTGCCACAAGCCTACGATAATAATCTAACACACGCAAACACAGTGGAGGAGTTTTATAAATTTTCTTTTTCTTTATGTTTACAAAAATTATTTATAAAAATATAAAAAGGTTTAGCGGCAGTTTTTTCCCCAAAAAGTCTTCTGAAAAAATAAAAACACTGTATGAGGCGAAAGCTGCTAATTTCCGACAGCAAATTAATTTGTCCTATGATTCAAGTTTCTTCAGATGAGAAATTAAAAAAACAACTTTTTAGTGAAGTTTGATTAGTATTTTCCTATTAATATTAGAAACTTTAAGGTAAATTAATACCACTTTAATTAATTGAGACAGAAAATTTTAAACACTTTTTCGTTGTAAATGTTGTTGCTAATTTTAAAACTTTTAATTTCTATTATAAGGATTTTTTAAGAAATATTTATCCTTTGACTTAAAATTGTATTTTTTTAATTCCTAGATTTGAGTCGGAGTTCTTTTGTAAGGATTACGATTATGAAACCTTTTTATATAAGAAAGATGGACTGTAAATTATTCGAGAAAAGATTTGAATTTATGACTTTTCTTGCTACTCCAAGGTAAAACGTCAGTTGGGAACTAAAATAGTGTTCAATCTTTCCCGAAGTACATAAATCAAGATATATTTAATGCTCGCTCCACAAAACGCAAAACATATCTTTTTCTTGTTCGAAAAAAAAAAAAAAACAAAAAAAAAAAAAACACATAACACCTCAAAAGTTTGAATTTATTTATGTTTAGTTACGCGATTTTGCCTGCGGATGATCAAATTATTTTAACATCATCCGTGAAAAAAATATTTTCTCAATATTTTTTACCTTTCAGTATATATGTATTAATCGTAATTTGTTTAGTGGTGCGAAATTAGAGCAATTGTTGGTGCAAACAAAATACTTTTAAATTCAGTCTGACAAAATAATATTTCAAAAAGTCAACTAAACGAGCAAAAATACTATTTTTGTTCTGCAGGTTGTCCCTAAACAGTAGTAACACGCTATAATTCATAATCTATTACACATAAGTGGGAAATGTACAATAAATTGAAAGTAATGTTCAAAATAAGGTAGGAAAAAAAGACTATTAAGAAAAAGTTCATCTTGTTAATTTTTTTAAAGTTACGCTTTTTGAATTTGCACAAAGAAATCCCGCACAAAGAAATTATGAATTTGTTAAATGTGAGCCATACACTAATGTGGAGATAAAGAAAATTTCAGCCTTTCATCATAAAACGTCTCAGGGATATAATTAAAAGAGATGATCAGGGACTATACATGCATTTCACTGTGAAAGTGAATTCCTGGAGTACAAAAATTCGTTTTCTTTCGTCATTTCTGCACTACCCCTGATATGCGATCATCTGACTTCTGATCAGTTTTCCTGTGGCTGATTGTTTTTCCTTCGACAGCTGTTGAAAAGTGGTTTAAGTCAGCACATATTTATCTTCATATCTCTGATACTTTTCAGGATATAATTCTCAAATTTTGTATTTCACTTAATTAGTGTGCATGGCACGTTTTACTAATAGGGATTTTTTTCTGCGGGGGGTTGTATACAAATTTAAAAACTGTAAATTTAAAAAAAATAGGAAAGGAACTTTTTTTTTAAACAGTCTTTTTTTTTAAAATTATTTTGAGCATTTTTTGCACTTACATGGCCCACTTATCTGTGATAGATAAAGAAGATAGATAAGCTTCTTACCTTCTTTTGGGACACCCCGTATAGAGTTACGTCGTAGTAGTTCATATAAAGCTTTTAATTGTTTATACTTTAGATCGTTTCTTTTAATTTTTAAGTTTGGGGGAAATTTTCATTATTTTTTAATTTATTAATTGTTCACTTTCAAAAAAAAATGAATAGGGGACTTAAAGGGTATATTTTTCAACAATCCCCCATTAGTTAACAAATGGATAATATTATATTATATATCCTTTTAACACCGGATGGACATTATATATCCTTTTAACACCGGATGGACATTATATATCCTTTTAACACCGGACTTTTTTTTAAGTTTAAATTTTATTTTTTGAGAATTTTAATTAATTTAAAGGTGTTATGTATGGTGAAAATAAATACTTGAAATTAATTTTCTGGAAAATAATGTTCGCTTTTTTTACAGCGTCATTTTATAGATCAAAACGTTAGAAAAATATAAATAAGTAAGTAACAGCACACGATTGTAGACGGTAAAAGAGTATAAGTGAGAAAACTTTATTTTTTATTGAAATTGATGACAAATATTTGCCATTTAGTTGATTTAGCTAAATTATTCTATAGCTTTGATTTTACCTTTCTTTTTTCTTAAAACTTCATTGGAAAAAAATATTTTTAAATTATGTTCATTGGGAAATGTATGCACTGAAAAAATGTTTTGTTGATTCAACAAACTTTTAGTTATCTTTATTTTAAAGAAATATTTTTGTTGAATCAACATTTGTTTTAATTTAACGAAATACTTTGTAAATTTAACAAAAACTTTGTTAAAGCCAACAAAATTATCGGGTTGAAATAGCGCCAACCAAATGCTTGTTGAATCAACAAAATATCGTTCAGTTCAACAAATTAGATTTTCTCCGTGTATTTTTAATTTTCCTTTGTCCTCAAATAGTAATGGTTAGTAATGCTTTTCTTATAGTTTTATTTTTGTTTCATTACTTCTAAAAATTAAAATTCTGTTAATTAGAAAAGATATTAAAACTAGGGTTTGCTTTCAAATAGCAATATTCTAGAAAATGTCAAAGGTTGTTTCATCGTCATTATTTTTTTTATATTATTATTGAGAAAGTAATATTTTAAAATTTTTTATTATTTCATTCAAGATTGATGACACCAAAGTTAAAGGTTTTCTATACGGTTATACTGAAAACAGCTAAATAATTAATCCTGTGAAAATTCATATATATAGGACTTACTTTTTATTATCATACTTCATTCGGAAATACAAAAAAGCTATAAACGATTTGGGACGTTTAAATCAATTTATCTATATCTCCGAAAGAAAAATGAAACATAAATTGTTAAGGAAAAACGATTATATTTATCTTTCATTTTATTTTATTTTTTTCAAACACTAAATGACAGATCGGTTGAAACTAAACAATTTCCTTTTTTTCTTTTTCTATTCTTTTTCACATCATCACATAAATAATGGGATCTGCAGGTAAAAATGAACATATGTCTCTTCTACAGCTTTTGAAAATTAGCTCTATTTAACCCTTTAACGGGCTGTGTTCCCGCTCTGGAAATACCCAACTCTGACGTTTCGACTGTTGCCAGTCACGAAGAATAGATTTGATTTCTATAAAAATAGTTTCGGGTGACATAGCTCCACGAGAATCCTTTATTTTTTAGCACGTCATTTCCCGTAAAAAAACGGTCACGATTATTTTTAACAGCACTGACATCTGCTGAAAAATGGAAGAATGCGAGAACAGCTGAAGAGATTGCCCAATGCTGAAAAAAGGCCAGCCGTTGCAATCGCTCGACTTAACTACCAGCAACATGGCGGATGATCGAAACGTTCATTGCGTGCCACAGATCTAGAGACCCTTTTTTGACGCAGCTGGCTGTCATCAAAAAAGGGTCTCTAGATCTGTGGCACGCGATGAACGTTTCGATCGTCCGCCATGTTGCTGGTAGTTAAGTCGAGCGATGGCAACGGCTGACCTTTATTCAGCATTGGGAAAAGTTTGCGCCTCAAAGGGTTAAGATATTATTTGTTTGTAATGAATCACGCCTTTTATGTTAGTTTTCAAATTACCTTAATCTCATAGTAAAAAAAAGAAAGGCAAAACCCATTGATACTTAAACTCTTTCCAAAATAGTGATGCTTTGTGTGTGCACAGGGTGCGCCAAAAAAACTGACCTCGGCTTTTATTCCTTAACTATTGATGTGTATGTTACAAAATTACTTTAAGTAATTAATTAAATTAAAATAAATATACAAATTTATTTATAGATTATAAAATTACTTAACAAAAAAAGTACAAAATTCTCTGAAATAAATTAAAATTTAAATAAATAAAGCCCGACCAGAGACTGAACGCGTTTGCGCTCTAAACTGGGAGACGGGAAGATGTCTGGTTCAAAACCAGGTCGCGTCCGCGATCTAACCGTTCGGAGTTTTCCGGGGTTTTCTCCGAAATTTCCCTTAAATACGAGATAGGATCCCTTCGAAAGTCCCCCACGGAGGTAAGTTCCCCCGTTTGCCGTAACACCACAGGTGCATTTATATTTACATTTCAATAAATAGAAAATTAGATATATTTACATTTCAATAAGTTAAAATTTTTACTCAGCCTATATTTTTAAAAAATCAGTAGTAAAATGCACCTTATACGTTAATTGGGTGATGTAGCAAATTTCAGCGTTTTATCACTAAAAATACTTTATCATAATTTTAATTCATTTCTTAATTTATTTAATCATGAATTCCAAGATTCGCTTAAGCAAAGTCAGTGAGGAGCTATGCATCAGTTTGAGCTCTCTTAGTTATTACCACTTCTAAAAAATTGCATACTAATCATGCCATTAGAAATTCAGGTTAAATCGGGGCCTTCGCTATCAGTAACGGGCCTGCGCGTGTATTTCGATGAGTCATCCGAAGAGGCCTACGGATGCTCGCGTCTTCCCGTATACATCAAGCAATTTTTAAGCTTTCCGATGCTTTGAAACGTTATTAAATGTAGTTTTAAGTAGTGATTGTGTTACTAATTCAAGTACGAACTCATTAACATAATGTAAATTAATTTAACGAGAAACATTTAGAATGAATTACAAAATAAAGGGTGTCCTATAAATAATAGTACGAACTTAAAGGGGAGATAAAAATATATCAAAAGGATTAAGAATAACGTAACAGTGTATGATAAAACACGTTTGTTAACTGTTTTTATTTTGGTTAGTTCAAATGAGTTTATTTATCGAAAATTTTACCATTCGAAATGAAAATGATTTATAATTTTCAGTGTTAGTTCCATATATTTTTTCTTCTCCAAAGAAAAATAATAAATTTTAGAAAACCATACTAGGAAATACCACTAATATTCCAACACCTCTTTTTTTAAGTTATTATTAACTGGCGATTGAAAACAAATGTTTTCGTCCCTGCATTGCTGTATATTAGGGTTGTAGCTTTAAAAAAAAAAAACTGCTCCACGGACTTTGAATACAAATTAAGATAAACTAACAGCTCTAGGACTTGAAAAATTTCAAGATCCCTTTTCACAAGTTGCGCTAAACACTGTAGTAAACTAAAAATAAACGATCCCTGAATTAATTACTTTTTATTATAGCCTTTATCTAAATGGAACTTTGAATTTGAGTATAATGAACGCTTATACAAAATATTAACTTCAACTAAAGTTTCTACATAAACATGTGCAAAAATTAATAACATATTTTACAGTACTTCTGCACTGAAACCAATATCACACATTTAGTGCATTTATAATAAATGATAAATGACATTTTCAACTGAAAGATTTAAACAGATAAGAATGTCTAACTAGTATTACAACGCACACGCTTTTTTACTAGAATAATAAACTACCCAAGTTAAACAATTTCAGATTAAAATAATTTATAAATAACACATGAATATTAATTCACAAAACATGCTTTATATCCTATAAATTTGTAGGATTTCTAAATACAAGTGTACACTTACCTTTACATTCAGAACTTAAAGTTCGAATTCTATGATTGAATTCTTTGATTTATTTCCATAAAAAAAGGCGCAATCTTCAAAAAATTATTACCTACATCTAAAACACCTTGTCATTAAGTCATTATGACAAAACTATAACAAAATTGTTTTTTAATTATAAAATAAATTAACGTTTATAATCCCAAATCGCATACAATCGAACAGCGCAAATGTAAATATTAGGCCTCAATGATTCAGTGATTTCTTCCGATGGCAACGAAGAAGCAGGCCCGGTTGCTAATAACGACGGCCCCGGTTAAATGTGATCTTAGGGATTTCTTTACCAAGTACAGTATACCACCGATTATCCGGACCGATCAGTACCGAGGCTGATCCGGATACTGAAAAATCCGGATAATTTTACGACTTTAAAAATCGGCTGTGGCAATGGCTTTGAAAATAACTTCCCTCTGCACTTTTTACAAGCTTATAACTGACAGTTGTTATAGTACATATTTTGGTATATTACAAACAGCGTGTTCAGATGTTAGTTTTTGAACGTGTTTAAACTTTTGGACCACGTTATCGACTCTAATGATAAGGGCTGATTTTCGTGGAAAACATCCCTTAATTTCTAAGTTTCCCGTGGTTCCTAAAATTGGAACCACGACGTGCTCTTATGGGAACGGAGTTTAGCGCCCAGACCACTGAGGGACACTTTGTAAAATAACAAGTACAAAAGGTATCAAATTGTATACGTGTTTAGATTTAAAAAATTATTTTTATTTAATTATTGCTGCGCTCTTGTTGTTCCGTTTTCTACAGTTTTTGCATGTTTCTATTTTCTAAAATTTTATTTATTTATATTTCCGATGTTTTGTTATATATTTTATTCTATATTTTTTTCATAAACCTTCCCTCTCCCCCTCTTCTTATTCTCTCTGGTTTCTTGCTTTTTCCTTCTTCTGATCAGGCAACTCGCTCTTCGCTTTTGTTTTCTGTTTACTTTTTCTCTCCCCTGTTTCTGTCCCATGGACTTCTACCGGTGCTGATGAAGATTTCGAAATTTTTACTGTCGAAACACGTGTACAGTCTCTACCTTTTATGTGTGTTATTTTAGTTTTAATTATTTTTATCTTTGATTTGAGTGCTTTTTAACACACTTTTATTAGTTTCTCCTGTATGTTTGATTGTTTGTTTGTTTGCAACCAATTCCTTTGAACTCGATTTTGACCCACTTTAAACGGTCAGATTTAATTTAAACTTTATCAAGGACCGATGACAATACAATAATTTGATAAGTTTATCCCATTATCCTGATTAGGATCGTAAGGATTAGTAATTGTCAGGATTGGCAACTGTATTCAATGGTAGTCAGGATTGGCAACTGTATTCAATGGTATGTTTGGGTAGTTACGTTTTTGAAATCCAGATGGCAAATCCAAAAATTTTCCCTCAGTATTGTTACAAGGATGTTTGTGTTTCTTGTAGTCGTTATGAAACTTGTTTGTTGATTACAGTCCTATTTTTCCTTTTTAGTGAGGAAGGTAGGATTTAATTGCAGGCTAATTAATACTTTGGTGCACAGCAGGGGCGTAGCCAGAGGGGGGGCTGTGGGGGGCTGCTGCCCCTCCGATGGAACCCTTTACTTAGCTTATAATTTGATACTTAGCTTACAATTGAACTTTAACTTTAAATTTGATACCCAGCCCACCCTGAAATAAAATCCTGGCCAGCCACTGGTGCGCAGTGAAAATAAATTATTTCACAGTTTGTACTTTCCAACTTAGTGTTCCTTAGTGTCTTATGAGAGATATCGAAAATAAAAAATAAATTTTAAATAAATACAGTTTAAAAAACTGAAAAACATGCTTTTATAGCAAATCGAACTAAAAAGTGAGAAATAAGAATATAGTTTAAAAAAACTAAAAAACACGCTTTAGTGATAAATTGAAGTAACTAAAAAGTGAAAAATAATTCTTAATATAGAAATAAATTAACGGACGGAAAATAGTAATATTGTGAAAAAAGCGTGGGGGCTCCATATATCAGTTCTTGAGAATATTTGATCGGTACGATTAGTACAAAAATGATACAAAAAATATAGCACAAAGCGCCCCACACTTTTTTCTCAATAATACTACTTTTCGTTCATTAATTTATTTCTATATTAAGAATTATTTTTCACTTTTTAGTTAGTTCAATTTATCACTAAAGCATGCTTTTTTTTTTTAAACTATATTCTTATTGTTGTTCTTTCTCTTCACAGTTCGACAAAAATGATGCTAAATTACACATTCCCAAACACACAAAATAAAATATCAGGAAAAAACATTTTCGATTGTTCCATCATGTTTTATTTCTCGACATTCTTTAAAAATTCGTGAGCGCCTGTATTGTGCTCGTTGCGTGTTCTCCGGAGTTTTATCCGATTTTCCTTCAGAGGAAATTTTTGAAGGGAGATAACGTTGTTTGCCGTTTGTTTTTCCCTCGTATTTGTTGATCCCATTTGTTGATACTGCTTAGAATTGCTTTGGGAATATACGATTGCTCGAACGAGATATAAATCCGATTATGCTTGGGACGGGGAACGGCCTTTATTCTTTTGGAAAGATGTACGCCTATAGCTCGCTTCAGTCCATAAAACCTCGAATTTTGCTAATCCGCACTTCTTTCATTTTAGCTTCTTCGTTCCAGCGGTTCACTTAAGTGGACCTTTCTGTTTCCACTGTTAATACGATATAATTTAAGAAATTTGTTGTTCTGAACTGACGTACACATTCTTGGATATTTTAATTTTAATAAATGATTTTAACTCATTTGAATGTGTAAATCCTACACACTGACATACATATTTTACTTTTGTTTGCCGTTACACAAAAGAATATTAGAAAGTTATTGAAATTTCTTAAGTTGAATTTGTGGGTATTTTTTGTTTTTCTCAAAATTCATCTTGTTAAAAAGAACATCATTTATATTTAAAATGGCCTTGACAGTCTTCGTTTATAGGTGAAGACAACTTTTTACTGCTGAAAAAGATTAGGAATTAGGTTTTTACTCGAATAATTATTTGAAAATGCGCTTTACTTTTCGTTTTTAAGTGTAATAGGTTTTCCTAAACATAATTACGACATTTATCTCTAATTTGAGATGGTGCAATTTATTTCGGGTCTGAAGACGCTAAGCAATGCATTCGCGTTAAACTAGTAACGTTTTTTTTTGCATAAATAAAATTAAGAAAATATCCTTTACATGATGATGTAAAATTTTTAGAAGTACTCACTAGTGAATATACTGTTACTAATTTTCAGGCTTGCCGACTAGTCTGAGTCAATCTAGTCTAAATTTTTTGTTGTACGCATGACAAATAATTTAACATTGCATTTTGTTTTATGTGCATGTTCCTTCATGTACTGACTAGAACACGAGATGTCGATCTTTAAGTTTTCTGTAGATTAACATGAGGTTGGTAGTTTATCATCAAATACTGCGGACATTGCATAGCTAGGTTCACTTTTCAGAACTTATTTTTGGTACAAAACTTGAGGAAATTTATATATTTAAGAATCGGCTAAAATAAACCAAAACAATTTATTAGACTGTAGATCAAAAAGTGTGCATTATTCACCGGGTACAAGAAGAAAGAATTGATGTTAATCTTAATTATCTTGTATAATAATTTTGTTATTTTTTCGCTCTAAACATATGCTCTTGAAGAAATAATGAACAATATTTTGTGACATTAAAATTAATTTTTCTCTAAACGAAAGCTTACGATCACAACTAATGCTTTTGAAAACGGTTCTCGCCTCAACATGGCACAGTGGTCATGTCACTGAAAGTGGTAGACAGCCGAAGTGTGAAGGTCCCGGGTTCGGGTCCCATCCCGCGGCTGTCGATCTAACGGTCTGGAGTTTTGGTAGGTTTTCCCCAGATGTAACGTGAATACGTGTTAGAACTAGAGATGAGACGAGCTCAACCCGAGCCCGAAAGCCCGAGCTTGAGCCTGGGCCCGAACCGGGCTCGGGCTCGTGAAACATTTCTCATTTATTGAACATACTCCTTGAAACAGATTTCAAAAAGTGATTCATGGGGAAAATAAAAGTACTTATTAAAAAAAATTAGCGGCACGGGCGCCTAGAAGGTGCGTGAAGCTCTTTGGGCATTTTAGAAAAGCGGTTTATATTGCTTAGTTAATCATCAGATCGGACAATATTTAATAAACATTGATACAAAGAATTAGAAAGTGCATTGGGAGTTTGCAACTATATTTGCCTTTAATTTGCACAAACAGCAAAATTTATTGTATTCTATGAATGAAGTAATTGAATTTAGGGATGGACGCGAGACGAAAAATAAGCGTCTCGCGTCTCGCAAAATAGCCCAAAATCTTTGTCTCGTCTCGCAAAAATCCCTATATCGTAATGTTAAAAATGTGTGTCTCGTCTCGCAAAAAAGCTACAAATCTCTGTCTCGTCTCGCAAAAAAGTCGTCTCGCGTCCATCCCTAATTGAATTTTTTTATATTTAGCTGAAATTTCGGGCTCGGGCTCCGACTTAAATAATATTGCTCGGGCTCGGGCGGGCTCGGATTAAAAGTTCTCGGGCTCGGGCTTTAAAAAATGAGCCCGAACTCATCTTTAGTTAGAACCCCTCAGAAAGTCCTCCTACCAAGGCACCACACATCCTTCGCCGATCGACCTAGAGTAACGTTGCCATATTCACACAAACAAACAAAAATAACAAAAGGAAAACGGTTCTGGTCTCACATCCTAAAATGTTGATCTGTAAAATACAGTTGCCACAAAATTACTAATTTGCATCTGTTTCGAACCACATCAGGAATAAAACAAAAATTTTATAAATACGTACAGCAGCGGTTTTCAACCTTTTAACGTCCTCCCCCCCCCCAACAAAAGCTAACTTATGGTGGCGCCCCCTCACATTTTTCAGCATACAGTTTTACAATGAACATTTAGTCGAATTTTCTACAAAATAATATTATCAGTAAAGTTTGAATGAATATTTTAAGCGAAAATGGACAGATTTTTGAGTAAAAATGAGAATAAGTAAGATGATTTTTTGAAAAACATGCATCACTACTTGCTCTTTGGTTTTTCTCGCGCACCCTTTGCAAACGCTCTGCGCCCCCCTTGGGGGTCAGGCCCCACGGGTTGAGAAACGCTGACGTACAGATTTAGTGACTCGCATTTGAGTAAAGCATTTTTTTTTTGGAAAATTTCCTTTCTTTTGAGAAATACATGCTGTCAAAAAGTTACTCGAACGCAAGTCAAATTTCTTACGTTAATTTAGTAATTAAAATATTGTTTCCTTAAAAATTAACTCTAAGATATCGTTACAAAATTGTATTGTTGTTTCCCCGCATTGATATGTGTTGCTGGAAAGAGGGTGTTTGTTCTACATCCATTCCTTCATGTGAAATGAATATGTGATCCCTTGACATTGGCGACAGCTTTGGAAACTTGGCGAATAATTTGGCAACTTTGGCGATCAAAAGAAAGTTCTCGAAAATGGTGGAATTTCGGCTGTGTCTCAATTAGGAAAGAAGTTACGAGAAAAATCGAGAAACTTGACGTCACGACCTACTTGAAATCTATAAACATCGCTGTGAGTTAGTTGAAACAGACTGTAGATATAAAGAGCGGAGCTGTACGATTGACACTTCGATTTGTGTTATTGCTGTGATAGTAAATGTTTAGCTGTTTAATGTGTTATTAAATTCTGGTATTTCTTTTTAGTTTTGCGTTTGTCCAAACACAACTTTTTTGAGCGGATGTATGGACGAACCAGTATAGGAACGTTCATTTCTGATTTCTATTCTAACTTAAAAGTAAAATCTAAAACCGTTTTCGAGTATCTGTAAGATTTATACTTAAGATTTATACTTGCGAGTATGGAAAATTACTGTAAACTTCTTTGAGCATATATACAACAGTAAAAAAAAAAAAAAAAAACTCTTACATATAGAGTGATTTAGAATCCTAGTGAAAAAAAAATAAAAATGTAAGGGCTGGTAGAGGTAAGACGGCCAAGAATCACACTGCAATGTCGGGGCGAAAACGTTGCTTTCATTTACCTTTTAATAATCACTTTAAGAGTCCATTTAATAATCAATTTTGTAATGAATATATAATCCCTACTTTAGTAATCAAGCCTTTTAATAACCAGTTTCAGCCAAGTGCTTTCTGTGAACGATCCAGTAGCTTTTTGAAGAACCATGATCGGAAATTTTACTATTATTCAAAAACTATTATTAGCAGGTACATGAAGATGACGTTGCCGATCCCAACATGCTGTGTTATTCTGGGCCTTTCTGACCGCCCCCTCCACCACCCCTTCATTTTTTACAGAATCCCCTTGTGTATGCGTTAGGTACCTGATTATTGTACAGCAAAAATTAAACATCTTTTGACTACTCAGTCTTTGCATTTTTATGAGGCTAACCCAGAAAATACACACAGGTTCTCTGAACGTCTATTAACGTTCAGAAGACGTTCAGAAAACGTCTTCTGAACGTTAATAGACGTTCAGAGAACTTGTGTGTGTTTGCTGGGAAGTGTAGATTGCCTCTTGACTTACATTTTATCAAAAGCAATGTTTGATCAGAGCTGAAAAAAGAAAAATAAATAAATAAATAAAATAAGACAAAATAAGATTGTACGTACCAAATATAATTCCAGTTGTTTCTTCTTTATTTGTCTGTCAGGTTTCTTTCTTATTTTAAGATTGAAAAATATTTTGATTTTTTCTATATTGCTTTGTGTTCGCTAACATGTTATCTGATTTCAGTTCAGACAGAATTTTTGAAGAGATATGTTGTTTGTTACTTCCTTGTTCTATTGATCCACCTTTGTGGATGGTTCAGAGGAATGTTTTTGGTAGTATACGACTGTTCGAAAGCGATATAAATCCCATTAATTTTTTTTATAGCTGCATACTTGTATCACTTTTTAATCCGCAAAAGATTAAATTTCGAAAAACCTGAGTTATTTGAAGTATTGGTCCTGAAAGATTTATGTACGAGGATCGAATGAAAAGTAAGTTTCTCACGACCAATAAAAATTAAGTAAAAAAACAATTTTTAAAAGTAGAAGCTCTTTATTGTGGAACCCTAAAAGGCACAAAATAAAAATGTATTCCTGCAAAGATGTGCAATAAATGAATGAAAGTTCCATAACTAAGAAAATTTTTGAGGAAAATACAGATATTTCACTTTTGTAAGAGATGAAAATTTTTAAATGTTCAAAATATTTTAAAAAGCATTCCAGACCTTTGCAATACTGATATTTATTTATTTATTTATTTATTTCATAAAAGAAATGCACACTACAGATTGAAATCCATTTACAGTGATGCATAAAAGGACAAATTACAAAAAACAAAATTAAAAAAGATAAAATACAGAGATAAAATAAATACCAGTCATGACTGCAAAAGTTCAAAACACTTAACTCTAAAGACTTTAAAAGACATGTTAAAAATATCCAAATCCAAAGAAAACTTATTATAAATTTTATAAAATTTATATAACGAAAAGTATATGTAATTATATTTTATAATTGGATCCACAAATAAATGGCTATTACGAAGATACCTGTTCGGTACATTTACACAAATACTTTGAAGAATATCACTGCAGTCTACCATATTATTGACAACTTTATAAAAAATAATAAACAAAATAGATCACGACGAGAACTTAAACTAGGAAGACCAAAAATACTTCTCAAGTAAGATGAAGAAATATTCGGAATGTAAATAGGATTACTTTTGTAATATAAATAACGAGTAAACCGAGTCTGCACCCGCTCAAGAATTTTCATTTTATTTTTATAATACGGATCCCAAACAAGACTACAATATTCAAGATTAGAGCGTATCAAACTAAAGTATAAGATTTTTAATGCATGAAGGTTAGAAAATTCTTTAGTTTTGCACTTAAGAAACCCAAGTTTTTTGTAAGCTTTAGAGATAGTGCTATTGATATGGATTGAAAATTCAAGTTTCCTGTCAAAAATAACGCCCAAATCAGTTATGGAATTCGAACGAAATAAGGGAAAATTATTAATATGATATGAATAAATTAAAGTTTGATATGAATAAATTAAATTAAAACAATGCCTTACAGGCAAATACAGATGAAGTGGAATATTGGTCTCAAATTCCACTTAAGCTTATAAAATATTTCAAAATAACGCGAAATAATGTTTACACGAATGCTTTTTAAAATATTTCGAAACATTTAACAATTTTCATCTTTTGCAAAAGTGAAATATCTATATTTTGTTTCAAAAGTTTTCTTAGTTTTGAAACTTTCATTCATTTTTAGCATATCTTTGCAAAAATAAATTTATATTTTATGCCTTTTACACACACTCACACACTTATGCTCCTCCACAATAAAAAGCTTCTACTTTAAAAAATTGTATTTTTACTTAATTTTTATTTTTCGCTTTTTAGTTACAAATAAAACATGTTTTATTTATAACAAAATGAAGTTATTTGATGATAGTTACTTATAATTATCGTAACACTTGGCAAGCACACCATGCAAACCCTCTTCTTCTGACCGGGAATCGAACCCGGGTACCCTGGGTGAGAGTCTGGTACCCTAACCACTTGATCAAATTCGATTTAGCAACGGCTTCAATACTTCTAAGTTCTTTAAAGTGGAGGAATCTTGGTTCTAAGTGTGGCACGATGACAAAAAGACAAAATACAATTTCATTAAAAAGCTTCTAATGAAAAGGAACGAAAAATTATTACCTTAAAAAGTTTATTACAAAAGAACATCAATATTTCAGCTATTTCAAAAGAGTAGCCTTGAAGTGCAACACTTATCTTACGGTGGGATACGTTTTTCTAGGTCTACATGTCCTAACGTACAGCAAGCCAAGCAGCAAATCACAGCTGCTATTCATTCCATTAAATTCTCCGATGCTTTCAAATGGTGGTTATGCCAAATTTAACAGCCCTTTGTAAAGTTGTCTACAGACGAAAACTATTGATGAAAAAGTTACGCAATTTTGTGAAGGACTTAATGAAGGTATGGGAATTTGCTTGAACGAGTTAAAAAAATAAATTAGTTCAAATATTCGCCACCAGGGGCGTTTTTAATGAATTACGCACTTATGACTGGTTCTTTATTTAGATTCCTTTTATACATGGGTCACTTTAACCCTTTGAGGGGCAAACCTTTCCCAATGCTGAAAAAAGGGCAGCCGTTGCCATCGCTCGACTTAACTACCAGCAAGATGGCGGACGATCGAAACGTTCATCACGTGCCACAGACCTAGAGACCCTTTTTTGACGCAGCTGGCTGTGCGGCACAGCCAGCTGTCTATTGCATGCACTATATTGTGATTGCATTGTCATACAAAATTACAAAAATATCCCCTATAATGTTCAATAGACGTCTTCTGAACTATAAAGTAATTAAAAAACTTTGTAATTACTTTATCGTTTAACACCAGTATTTTGAGTGTTTTTTCAGTCTTCTGAACTAGTTGTGTTACTAAGGGTGTTTTACACCAGGATAGGAACTAGATATTAAAATTTCTCTCTCAAAAAGTATAGATAAACATGGGGGGAAAAAAAGCGAAAATGTCAATTTTTAAAACCCCTTGATGTAGGCCCTTTTGGAAATTTGCCAATATATAGTCCAAAAAGTATTGTAATACTAAACTAAAGCTTGAAAGACTCAAAATCTAAAGTTCAACTTGCTAATTGAGATCTCTGTATAAACCGCAACACATTAAAACTTCGTTCCATCCAAAATTAATATGAACAGCAACTAGCAAACATTTCAACAATTTAAGTCAACTTAAAGTGCAGAAAATCGTAGCTTCAGTGGGTCATTATAGAAGTCTGTCCACACTTTCCGGCGTTCGGCGTCTTAATAATTCCTGGAGATTAAATTATACAAACAGCACGAATTACGTGGGAATCCCAATCAACCGCTTCCTTCCTATTAACTCAGTTATTGTTAATTTGACGAAACTAGCGCGCATTTGGGAAACAAACCTGCAAGCATAGATATCTACTTAGTTAAGGAAATTGTTTCCCAAGATTGCATTTAATCTATGGGGAGATGTATTCCTCATAGTATGATGCGCACATGTTATCTTAGAATTGATTATAGTTACGAACCGTTGTGCTCGATGAATAGCTAATTTAAATAGAGTGAGTAACTTCAGGTACCAGCTTAATTCGTTCCTTGACCGATCTCATTAGTCAAAAGACTAGTTTCTGGAATAAATTTTCCTCGTTTAATTGCAAATAAAGCAGGCACAAAGGGATTATCCACAGCCACGAAGTTATATCTTTAGCAAGTTACATTTTCCTTATAAAGTTAGATGACGACCTAAGTGCATGCAGATGGCGCAACGCTTCACTCGGTAACTGCTGGTGTAGCCATTGAATTCAAGATAAATTCACAAGATGTTTAATAATAACTAGCGACCCGCCCCGGCATCGCAAGGATGCAATTTAGAATAAAAAAAAGGGGAAATGTGAAGTTACTGTCTTTGATTATAGAATTTCTTTTAAAAAAATGTTTGCATCTAACTTTTCGTTACACAAACGAACAAATTTGTTTGGAAGTAACGCGCTACGAAATAGCGCCCAGCTGTACTTATTCGCGCGGGCATATTCTCATACATATCGGCAGGGTGGGGTCAATAGTCCCCCCCCCTCTCAGCTCCCATATTATGATTTACGTACTTCATTAAATATATCTCTCTGGGGCAGGACACTTGATTTGTTCCCTCCCCCACCCACAAAAAATCATATGGCCGCTAACGCCTGTGATGTCTTTAAAAAGTGAACTTCAGTTAACCATGCAAAAATGTATGGCTCCTTCAGGGTTACTAAAAGAGAAAGCGGTTTGTCAAGTGGCGTTTTTGTATTCTGCATCAAAATTAGATCAAGACTAGCAAGCCGAGCGCCTCTTTACATTGCCTATTGTACATTTTCTTTCTATCGACTAAAAAATGGTAGTACATATTTTTATGAATATCATGACTATAATTTTCATATTTTTGTAAGTTATTGTATTTATTATTAAATAAGATAAATTATTAAAGTTGATGGAGCTTAAAATCGTACTTTTGCATATTAATTCATAGTTGAATGAAAGTCAGTCCCGCGGGATAGCGGAATCTCGCGAGATTAACAAATCTCAATCTCGAAATCCCGCGAAATGAAAAACAGTGCGGAGTTGCATTCCCTAGAGAAAAGCTAAGTTATTCAACTTAAAGAACACCATTTCAACGAAAAAATATTTTTCTTGTTAATTTCTAATGTGGGCATTAAAGGGTTAAAGTGCCAGATATGAAGATAAATTTTTAATGGCTCTAGAAAGGAAATGGCTTCGGATGAACACATTTCAAAGGTCGTATACAAATTGAGATTTACACTCTAGCAAAAACAATTTGCATTCAAATTCACGTATACACCTCAACATTGTTTAAAAATCGTATATCTTACAAAAATTCCAAAAATTCATAACCTCCTGGAGGCGTGGGGCTCGAAATGTTCATTTCAGACATCTATCTTTACGAAAAATATTCCATAAAAATTGTGGAAGTTATTGTAAATACTCTAAATTCAACTTCTGAATTTACTTTTTTGGTAATCTAAAAGAATGTTTACTAAATTTTATTGGAAACTATTTAGTCAGTTACGTTGTGTTGCTTTTAAAATGCAGCACATTCAGGCTTAATATACATCTTTTTAATGGCACAGTACTTAAGAGCCAGTTTATTCAGCCAATACAATTGGATTCTACATTTGTAATTTTCTTACTGTAGAACTTTTAGATACGTTGATTCTCGTGGTAAGGAGTATCCACGTAATAAGATAGAAATCGGACTGTAAATTATATTCGCGATCACGGTTTCACTAAAAATTTTTAAGTTCTAGGTATAGCCGAAATGAGCTAATATTTTCATCCCTTTTTGAGTGTTGGATTTATGAGTCATTGCCGAAATAAGGACACTAATAACTGTCCCGTTGGAGAATGTTAAGTTTTAGCGAGGGATGCCTATGGATTAAACATAACTCAAGTTGAATTTTCAAACGGCCATGCATTTCTTTTGCCGGTCCATAAATTAAGGAGTCTGAAAGTTGAGTTTGTTTCTTAAGAGGACCAGGTACATGAATGCCAAATTTTTTTTTATTTCATTAGATATTTTAAAATTTAAATCCTTCCTATGATATTTTTTTTCAATAAGCAAGTGTAATACAAGTATTAGAAATCTCTTAAGTATGAGAAGTAATATTCGAAGCATGTTAAATCTACGTTGAGAAAAAAAGGCCTTGCATTTTGCAGGTTCTTGTTTCTTCTTCTCATGCACATTAAGTTCTATATACCAGTCATTGAAACTATTGTTTTTAGATTAGATATTTTAACACCGATGTCTGATGGTATGTTGAGAATTATTAATGTCAGTCCTCAAAATTCTATGAAAAATACCAATTTAGAAGTGACGTTTAAAAAAGTAATTTTCAAGCTACCATCAAACCGACATGTTAAAGTATGTATTCTAAAATGAAACTTAATGACTGATACAAATCTCGTTGAGAAACAACTTGAACCTGCAAAATCAGTATTTTTAAATATTTCACCTAGCTCCAATATTACTTAGAAATCGTATTAAAAAGTATCTCAATACTTAGTTTTTCAGTAAGTATAAAATATCGTTGGAAAGATTGAAGTTTAAAATAGCTAATGTAATAAAAAATTATTTTTTGACTGAAATTAATTTAACCAGGCAAGTGAAAGATTTTTCCATCTGAAACCATACCTTCGAAGTGGACGATAGGCTTCCCTGCGAAACGCTAAAATTTAATTGTAATGCTTTTTTAAATTTGTGTTATATATTTTTATCATCTAAATGAAAAGATGCAACACTAAATTATATGCTTGCCGATATTGCCCTTCTCTCCCCTTCCTGTATAAAAATGAATGCAAAAAAACTTTCACATGTCAAAATTTTATTACGATAACCATGATACATAAATTCTTACATTTTACAATTTATGCGTTTTCATAACGCCTTTACGTTTTTTCATCATGAAGGCAAATCTTAACAGTATCTTACAAAGATACTTACGTATAGTGCAAAATCGGATATACAATAACAAATCGGACAAAGCCAGAAGAATGGTTTACAAAATATAACATTCAATATACATAAATTACTGCATTAGTTTTTTTCAGTTAAGTGTTAAAATTTAACTTAAAGAAAGGAAAGTTAGTGTGTGAGCTGTTAACCCTCTTCGGCCCAGATTTTTGAGTAAAGCAGATTAAATCTATCGGTTATGTGCTGCATTATATGGAAGTATCGTAAATATCCAATATTCTAGCATTCAGCCAATTGCCAAACTAAATGTTCAAATAGTAGGACACGAGGCTATAATTTAGCAAAAGGAGCATACATTTTTACAATTACAGTCAAATCCGGTTATAGTGTACCTCTCGGGACCATCAAATTTCGTCCACCATATCCGAAGTTCACTAAAACCGAAGTTTCTTCATGGAGAATAGAGCTACTGTATGCGAATCGGGACTAATGGTTTTCGTTCACTATAACCGAAACTTCACTATATCCGGGATCACTTTATCCGGAGTTGATTGTATTTTGTACGAAACCTTTCGAAACAATTTCTTTGTGCGTGAAAACATGAAGCTACTTCACACTTCTCATGCATTTTGATTGCATGCATTCCTAAAAATGCATTTAACTTTTGGCTTCAAATGACTCGACAAGTCCCTTATTTTCTCCGCTAGAGATTTTCTGCCATCTGCAGAGCAAAAATGATAACATTACGATATTCTCGCATGTATAAGGACACTTGGCTTCGGCGTTAAAATTCTTAAAAATTAAGAATATAGAGCAATTCAAAAATAGGTTCTAATATTAGGGCCGAAGGCGTCTGGGCCGTAGGGGTTAAGTGCATGCACATGAAAATTTTTTCGAGTAAAGCCATTTACTTATATCGTTTTGCAACCCGATTTTCGCGGTGTTTTAATTATACACGAAACATAAAAAACACTATATGTTGAGGCAAAGCTACATTAGGGCTATCTAACTAGAGAGATTCCTGGGCGGAGAACTGGAGGTAACCTAACGAGCATTGAAGTTACGTCTGGAGAAAGCCGCCCATAACTGACTGACGGCCGAGCGATGGGCTTAATCTCTGGACCTTCTAAATACAACCATCTACTAATGTTCAGCTTCTTATCCACGTTGCCATTTGTCGGTCATTTAAATAATTCAAAATTTGTGAAAAGAAATTCAAACGCTGTAGTATGTCCTCAAAACGCTGATATATGTATAGTACAAGCTTTTTATTAGAAAACATGATCCACTGTCGCAGTTAGTATTAGAATTTCACAGTTCTAAGACTAAAATTCTAAAATTTTGATACTTAATTTAGTATTTGAGGAAAAATAAATTTAGACTATTTAAATCCTTAAACTTACAACTATCTCGCAGCATTCATATTTCGTCCCAAAAATTTGACAAATTAACAAGGTCGAGACTTTGAAGGCACTCATCTACCTATCAATTATTTTGAAGCATAACAAAGTATGAAATTTAGCAGCTTATAAGCAAACCCTTATGGGAAAAAATTCGAGACTAGTTCTGTAAAAATAACACAATTTGAATCACTCAACAATTTTTAATAGATATGCCATAGGTTAAGCAAAATTACAATATGCAAACAATAACTGGAAGTTTGATTTCAAAGTACGTATCAATCAATTTTCACTTTGATATCACCTTTTAAGTTAAATCATTTTCATTCAGGAAAGCCAGTAGCCGTTCAAAAGGGGACCAAATATTAGATTTAGCTCTTTCAAATATTTGTACTCACGTTTAAAGAATAACTTAGCTGCATTGAACTTTATTGTGAAATTACTTCAATTTCAGATGCTTTTTTAAATACTGTAACATTGTTCAATAGTAGGCTTGATGCTTCGTCAGAAATTTAATTTTCAATTTAAGTTGAGACATTTTAAATTTATATTTACAATGATTTGGGAATTTACCAATATAACATTTCAGTTAATGAAAGTGTTCACTGCATTTGCTCACATCGACTGACAAATTTACATAACGCTAAACGCCGTATTATTTTTAAATTAAAAAATTTTCATAGACGTTTTATCTCTTCTAGACAAATATTTACATGTTTTAAAGTTTAGCTTTAATGTGTCCAACTTCGGCGTTTTTAAAAGTCGTCCGCTACAAATTTTGGAAAAGTTTAGCTACATTAAAATGAGTGATTTTTGTTTTGTAGCTAATTTTTTTCTAATTTTTACAATTATTTCACCAAATATTCTTGATTCCATTACTGGATTCGCAGGGGACCCCTAAACTAACTTTTTTCAATAAATATGCCCCTGAATGAGATTCAGATAGTTTGAGATTTCAAAGGAAGAATATTCTAAACGTTTAAAGGCTGAATATTTAGTTTCAACAAATTGCCCCTATGTTTAACAAATTCTTTTCATACAAATTCATTTTAAATAAAACAAATTCATTTACATAACAAATTCATTTTAATACAATAATACAAGTAATTTTATTACATTAAGGCTTTGAATTGATCATACCCCTTTCGGAACCAATTAAATTTTTGGGGAAAAATAAATCTTATCTACTTAGTATTACCGCACACTACTAATGCAACCAGGAGGTTCGTGGCTTCGTTAGTCCATGACATTGATAAATACCGAAATTTTAATTTTGAAGCAATGCACACTTTACGTTGAAGTTATTATAGGGCAAGTTATTTACACTCATCGCGCAATTGCTTAAAAACCAATGACAAATATGGATGAATCATTGAAACAAACCTGCACAAATATATTTTTGTAGGCGCCAATACAGGACAGGTTTCAATGTTTCAGCCATTTTAAATTACAAATACTTACGAAACCAATTTTACGTACGCTTATTGTTACCAAAAAGGGAATTTGAAATTAGTTTTACGTAAAAAGGAATCCTCGAAATTCGGAAAAACAATTCTCCGGCTGACTACGAATACCTCTTTGAATATTGTGGAAAAAAATAGCTAAAGTAAATGAAAACATTTTTATTTGACAACGGAACTTTAATATTGCTTCCAAACCAAGATTAAGATTTTGCAAGCTTAAACCACTATCGAATGACACTACTAAATGAAACGAAATTAAATTTATTAAGATAAATGGTAAATTAGATTTTTTTCCTGAAAAAGTTAGGTCATTGGTTCCGAGAGGGCGCATAAAAATTTTCCAAACTAGTAACTAAGATTGCTGAAGCATTTGTTAAACGTGACGGCAAATTGTTCAAACTAAATACCATTCAGTCTAAACGCTTAGAACATTTTTTTTCTAAAATCTAAAACTATCTGATGAATCTCATTCAGTGGCGGATCCAGAGAAAACCGTTTTAGACACAAACCCCTGTGCCTACCCTCTGGGTCAGCCAATATGCTCATTCAACAATTTCAAGTTAAACAGAATTTAATTGTTACAGTATTAATATACTTTCATTTTAAATTTTGATTTGAGCCAATATTTAGATGTTAAAAGCCTTCAGGATGAAAAAAATTCTCATAATCTAATAAAAGTTTGCTGAAAATAAATTTATAAAATCGCCTGGTGCATTTACTTTGCAAAACACGTGCCCATTATAACATAGTTTCCGCCACCTCCAAAAACCTACTCTGCAGTGATGCCAACAGGATGCGCTACCGTGGCTACATTCTTTGACAGAATAGTAAAAATTTTGAATTCCAATTTTTGTACCTTTAAAAATACTTCATAACTTTAATAACGATACCGTGCAATTTTTTGCATGTAAAAATCAGATTTAAATTTGCTACATTACTCTAATGAAATCTAACATACAATAAAATTTTCAGGCAGGTTTAACGCTTCTGTATAAACCCATTATGAGACAGAATTTACAACCCTTTAACTGGCAGTTTATTTCTCTCCAAATAATTACCCAAGATCTGCTTTTTTTTCCTGACTAAGTTGCCCGATTTTAATAACGTGCTCATCTCTCGTTGCACGAATTTGTATCATTTTATTAAAATCACAATGCAGGAACACTTCAAGTTTATTACTGATATTAGAGCTTTATCCTCCGTTAAAAAAATTCAGTATAAACATTTTAGAGTCCGACTATAAGGAATTCAAATTTTTGATCCTATAGACTGAAAACACTCGTTTCTGGGTACTGTCAATGTTTCCAAGCTACACCTCAGTAAATAAGGACATTGCTTACTAAAATAACCAAGAATAACCCAATACAAATGCACACAAATTATATAAGAAAAATATTAAAACAGGGTATAGTTAGACATAAAAAATTGCAATATTGAGTTTCACACTATTAATTTTTCAACAAGTCCAAATAGATTTCTTATTTAAAATAAACTTAAATAACTGCAAAATTTAAAAAATTCAATAGAGAAAAATCTTCAAATGAGAAATTTTATAAAAGCTTTGAATGCGGTAGTGATAAATAGCTTTAAGCGATTATCTTTATATCAATACTTCAAATGCGAGAGCAATTTGATAGTGAAGTTACAGAAATTGATTTCACATTATACTAACTTTAATACTAAAATGACTATAGACTGGAAACACTTTTTCTGGGTAATGTCAATGTTTCCAAGCTACATCTCAGTAAATAAGGACATTGCTTGTTAAAATAACTAATGCAAGAATAACACAATATGCACACAAATTATATAAGAAAAGTAAATAAACATGGTATAATTCGACATTAAAAATTGCAGCATTTAGTTTCACACTATTAATTTTTCAACAAGTCTAAATAGAATTCTTATTTAAAATAAATTTAACTGCAAAATTTAATACAACCGAGAAAAATCTTATAAAAGCATTGAATGGGGTAGTTATAAATAGCTTTAAGCGATTATCTTTATCAATACTTCAAATGCGAGTGCAATTTGATACAGAAGTTACAGAAACTAATTTCACATACTGGTAACTTTAATACCAAAATGACACGAAAGAATGGTAAAGGCTGTCATTTGTCATAATTTACAGGTGTGCTAAAATATTACAAAAAGTACGGCAAGGTCAATCTTCACCCAAAAATTACAGTAGGTTCTATTTTTAAGTGCGACCACAATCATCTCGAACTAAGACCAGGATTGTCAGATGTTATTTTAGGTGTGGCTAATTGCAGAAGGCGTTTACCAATAACAATCATTTCAGCCACGCATTTCTTTATCTTGAAGAGAAACTAGCCAAAAGAATTTAAAAAGATCAAACTGCGTTTAACCACGCTTCCCAAACACTATATAAGCATGTTTAATTTGTAACGTGACAATTTCTGTAGCTAATATGTAACAATTCTGCACGATTATAATTTAAATTAATTTTACAAAAAATATCCTCCAAAAGTTTTTTCGTGTCAATGCGTTGCGAGAGTATGATTTTAGTTTTGCAGCGTGTTAAGGGAGCCCCCCCCCCCTCCTATCACGTTACACAGCGCGCATGACTTAACATCGTGTCATTTTAATTGTAAAATACCATATTAAAAATTAACTTATCTTATCGTAATGATGAATGACCTCCAATAGGCATACGATTAACATTTTAACTAGAGCAATGATTTTCTAAATTGTCCAATAATCTTCGTCTAAATGTACTGCTATAACATCTGGCAATCCCGAATAAGAATATTTGCTGCAGAAAAAGCAATACCTCGTACTAGTCTAACACTGCAGAAACTTTAAAATTCTTACATTACAGAAAACCAACGCTGTGTTAAAACATGTGCAAAAGATCGTGTTTCCTCCCCATTTTGCCAAATATCGTTTGAAACTATTGGAAAATGTATTAGCTTTTATGTTGACTTTAAAATAAAATATGCATCTTTAAACATTAAATTCTGTACGGTATTAATTGCAAACTTTCTGGCAGTCGATTCAACTTCCTTAGCATATGGAAAAGATAAATACCGCTCATTGTTTTTTAATTATAAGCAATGTACAGACAAAAATTTTCCCTCACATCTACGCTATTTTTGAAGAGCATTCACTATCAGCACAAACTGGCAAACGGTTAAATAAAATTTATCAAACCCAAATCGAGATTAAAAATTTGTGAATTCTGGGAGAAAGATCAGAAGCATGGAACCTGTACAAATCAATTTTTGTAGGGCCCAATACATTATCCATGTTTCTAATCGATTTCCCTTCAAAGTAAATTATTCGGTTAACGGAACTTTTAACCAAGATGAACCATGCTAGGTACATTCTATTAATAAAAATAGAAGTTTGACTGTATAATGCTTTCTTTAAAAAACAATTCTGCGATATTTAATCTTTCCTAAAGCTAAGGAATCTTATGTGCCTCTACGCTATGCATTTACGCTTGATCAAATCAGAATGATGGATAATTACTTTAACACCTTAATGTTCGCATTAAGAAAAATAACCATGAAAGTGCTTTTTTTTCTAGAAAATTTTATAAAATTAAGCGCATGAGCAATATATGTATTCATATTAAGATTGGAGATCCTTTTAGCACGAAATTAAAAATTTTCTAGGAAAAGACAGCATTCTGGTTTATTGTTACTGAATACGGTTCCCAGTAGGCAGAGAATCATTAAAACCTTTATCCAATTAAATGTTTATTTTCAGAGTCACTAGATCAGGGGAGCGGGGATGGTGATGAGTCTTGGCACTGATTACGTCATTGAGGTCACTTGTGACAGCAGGTGAGCACGCATTTTTTGTAATCAATTCTTTCGATGCTATAGTTTAGAGGACTACTACCGATTTTTAAAGCTAAAGGTTAAAGACCATGTTTTAAAAGCTAAAGGAATTTTATTAAACTTAATTCGTAAAATAAATATTTGTAAAGTTTTCTTTGAACATAAGCAAGAACAAGTGAGCCAAGATTGCACAACGCGTATAACAAATGTATTTGAGTACTGCTACCATCCATTTAAAAGTAAACTAGTATCTCAATT
Organism: Cheiracanthium punctorium; assembly: GCA_038373885.1. NCBI lineage: Eukaryota > Metazoa > Arthropoda > Arachnida > Araneae > Cheiracanthiidae > Cheiracanthium > Cheiracanthium punctorium. The sequence continues at coordinate 325,525 of JAWZYV010012497.1, forward strand.
AAGTTAAAAAATAATTTGGTATTGTCATCTTGTGTAAAATGAGAAAAGATCCATGTAAAAGAGTTGAAATTATCTATCTTTATGCCGCAAAATGTTTGCACACTATTGTCCAGCAATAGAAGAAATAGTGCCCAGAAATAGAAGAAAGCTTTTTCCGTGAATTTGACGCTAACTAAGGCTTAAGGGGCTCACGTAAAGCATTTGCAAGATATTGCTTTTCTGCAGAATACATTTATATCAAGAAATAGAAAATCGCTTTACAATAAATTTACACGAAAAGCACCAAAACATTCCATCAGATTTATGAACAGGAACTCTAAAATACAGCCAATAATGAATTAACACATTAAGTTCACGATATTAATCTCGTGCAATTTAAAAATTTGTGATCGGCTCATTAACTAAAAATATTGCCATCTTAGGTTATCAAACATGGCAATTACAGTAAAGGATGTGGCTGATATTTTTACACTTCCTGTCCTATGATTTACAGTGTTAGAAAAATTAATCCAGTGAACATGTATAGTTCAACTCACTACCCTTCAATTTTGCTACTAGAATTTTTAAGTAATTTTGAGTTCATATTTCCAATTATTTATGGTTCTATAGTAACATTTGTTAGATACAGCTTAACACAATTTCTTTTCAAAATTAATCCAAATAAAATTTGGATTGAGAAACGTCCGTTTAACATACAATTTATCGTACTTCAAAATATAAGTATGTTAGCTTCAAGTATAAGTAATAGTATTGCATTTAAACACTCTTTCCCAATGGCTAAGCCTTGCAGGTGACAATACAGGACGAAAATGTTCTACTGACGTATGAATAACAAATATCTATTCTAGTATTGTTTGATAAGAATGAGCAAAGAGCAAAAATTCATTTTTCAGTTTCACTTTAATGTAAAATGCTTCAAAAAGCTTGGGTGCAACTGCTTTAATATAGTTTAACTGCTAAGTAGGTGCTCATAATGAGGCTTTAAAAAGGAATCGCAATGATGAAAGCTTACTTTTTAGTATAATCATGAAACTTACAGTCGTATCAACATATTCAATTATCAGTCTAAAAAGTTGGAGTGAATAATTTAAACAGTAAGTATCAAAATGGAAAGTTATTCCCTCTTACAAGGAATATAACCTACAAATCAAACATTGCTGATATTAAGATTACGGGAGGGGATTAAAGGACTGCTAAGGTTTTAATTTCACAATTCTTTTCCAACAATGCAACTGTTTTATCGTGTTTGAGATAAGATTGTTTTAATGCTAGTATAGTTTTCAAAATGCCGACAAAAATACTATATTATGATTAAACACAAGCATGTAAAGTTTTGCAAACAATATAACCAGCATTTCGTATTACATTGGTTTTGTCTGAACATATTAAAGGATCTCACAATTTTTTCTATAAATTTGATTTCAAGAAACGGATAGTAAACTGTGAAACTAACAAAATTCCAGCATTATTTCATTAATTTATGCAGATATGAAAGTTTAATTTGCTTTCAACAATTATTTAAAAACGCAATGCACATAGATAATCGGAACAAAAGTATTCCATGAATTTTTAACATTTCTTTTGAATCAGCAACTGGCCAGAGATGTACAACATTTGAGTGAGAATCTACTCCACAAGTCCTGTTGAAATTCCTTTCCAGCACGTTGATATAGGCTCATGAGGAAGTACACGTACTCGTAATTTTCCTACCTAATAGTGGCGCTGTAGACTAACGTAAATGTCATATCCGTCATCTGCTGGCAAGATGAGTCTTCAAGTCTGTCGGTAAATACTTGAACCATTACAATCCTGTCTGGGACTTACCAAGTTGGGTTAATCCTTGAAGACGTCATTCAAGTAGGTGTTTGTGAACCTGTAATATAATTTAAAAATTAATTCCTCATAGAACAAATTTAGAAAGATCCAAGATTGAAAGTTATATATTGCTATTTTCGGTTTCTCGCTCAAATTTTATGATTTTTTCTTTCTATCCTTACATTCACTGTATCCGCAAATTCATCCCAATCCTTTTCCAACTTTAACTTTGGTCTGGTCATTCTGTTCGTTTATTTGTTCTACGTTTACTCTGCCTAAACACATTACTTTAAAAAAATGTGGCATAAATTCATACAGTAGTTTTTCAAACAGCAAGACAATGCAATAAAGCATATTTTCGTGTCTTAACTTCGTTAAATGTGGCTTAGACACTGCAGTTTAATAATATCCGTCATTCAGATTAAAATATACAAACAGAAACCTAAATGACAGTTATGTTAGGGATAAAAACAAATGACATTAGCGTATAACAAATTCCAACAACTTTTATACTACTATTCAGAAGACTGCTGTACGCGAAATTTAGCATACCGTGGATCTGAAATTACTTAGAATATGAAACTTGAAATTAAAACTTATCGGAGAAAATGCTGTTAAAGGCATTTAATTATGAGCAAGGGCTTTTCAAAAATAATTTCCAACTCTAGTCACTCAATTTTGCCATAGTTCGGAAATTTGAAGTTGTAAATAAGCTAACTAAATACACTCAAATGTTTTAATTCTTTAACTCTTATGCCTAATTCAATTTTTTTGGGAGGGCGTTTTAGCCATCAGTCGAAACGATATTTTTTCTAGCCTTTATTCACGAGTATTGAGCCTGAACTCCTCAAAATGTTTCAACATTACCAAGTAGGATGTTAACATTTCAATTTTATGCATAATGATTTTAAAAGAAATCCTCTTTTTCAGGAAGTTTGCATCAAATTCATTATTGCTTCTCTTGGCAAAAATCTGGGAAAGTCGCATTTTTTTCTGTTAAGACTAATGTAAACCGACTTTTACACATGTAACCCAGAAATATAAATTTATATTTAATATTTGAGGTACATAAGTTTATATATTACAGCTTCTTTCAACAATATTAAAATTAAATTTAAATTATCAAACTCAATATGCTAATACTGAAGTATTTCAAACCTTTCAGCAGTACCAGCCTGCGAAGTTTGATGCAGATCTTCCAGGTAACGTTGAAGGCTTTCAGAAGAAGCTGCATAGCCGATGACCGCCCCAATTCTCTAGAGTACCGGAAGCTGTCTGTCCGGAGAATTTCACTGGTCGACACGCTTTACGGTTACATGAGCTGAAAAAGTCTAATGATTCACTTAAAATTGAGGGCAGCAACATATATCCACAATCCCTTGAAGGCGAAGTAATTAAACTTTACAATCAGAGTTCATTCACGTCTAGAGAATCAAAGATGCAAGTTGTGGGGGGGGGGGGGCTAGCAAGAAATAGGATATTGGAGATCATGGGATAACTATTCTTACCACTACGAATACAAGCAGAGGTTCCATACTTGTATAAAATCTAATCTATACATGTTCAGATTTAACAGCATAACAATGTGGTTCTCTGCCTAGCCACTTTGCCAAGTTCATGTCAAACATTCGAACAGAGCGTCCATTTTGATGACGTTAATTTATGTAGAGCTGCAAATTATGGCGAAATCCGTCCCATTTTAATTTGAAGATTACTCTTGCACACATCCATCCTTCAAATGAATAGATCTTTCCTCAAATTTCAATTTTATCAAGTGCATGTTAACAGTGATTTAAAATTAGCATATAAGGATGCATTTGTTTTTGCAGTTTTATCAAATCATTCAAACCTCGTCAAGACATTTAAATTAATTCCTTAAAGATCTCGGCTTCATTAAAATCTTTAAATTTGAAAATATAAAAGGTGAACAAAGTTACGAACTGGGAATTCGTATAAGCGTGGTATAAAATAGTCCAACTGGGTTGAAATCTAAAAATATGAAGAAATATTTCTTATGTCCATTCTTATACTTTGCAAATTGTATATTTTAGCTGCATCTTCGGCTGTGTGAAGTTGCCCAGTTAAGTCTGTTTAAAACTTATCTAATACTTTGTTCTTGGTCTTGCTGCATTCAGCATGAAACACAAAAGCTAGTAAAAGTAATTCTAAGATTTACCCGTTCATCTTGCTCAATTTCTGAAAGTTAAATTCCCTTTAAAAAAAAAATCAAGCCTATCTCATTGAAGTAATTAAATTAAAATGCTCAATTTATATCAGATTTATTTATACCGATTATCTAACAACCCAGCTTAAAATTAATTACATCGCTCTAGTTTCAACTGTTTGCGGCTGCTTTGCAAGTAGCCAGACCAACTTATTCTCCATTTCTGTGAACTGATGAAATTACTTTATAGCAAAATGTCCAAATGTTTAAAGACTGGCCCCAATCCTTGGCTCTTCCTAAAGCATCTGTAACTTGTGCATAACTACTGAATATTACAAGTTCCAGTCTTCAAAAATATTCTAAAAGTTCATAATTTAAAATGAAACTGCCTTTAATAATTTTGCTACTTTTGTTACCAGAAAACAATGTCTTACTTTCTAACTTGAGTTATACGGCGAATTCATATGAATAATAGATTATAATGAAGAAAAACCATATGAATTACTCAAATGTGACCAGTGCAACTGCATGCCATTGGTTATAATTTTACAGATAACTTTCGGTTGAAAAATTATCAAAGCGTAACATAGAAATAAAGGTAAATATCCTCAATATTTTGTCTGTCCAGCAGTCCATAGCAAATTTGGTCATATGCCAATCGCCATTCAAGGTGTGAAGACTAATCGCGTCTATTATTTTTCAGAAACCTCAAATACTTAATTCTCAAGCTTTTAACACGTATACCTCGAATTTCATTCGACTCTAAACGTTTCAGTACCACAAATTTAAATCTACAAAGTTATTGGGACAATCATACGGGCAAATAGCAAGTCTCTTGATATGGTAGAGTCCAATATGCAAAATATTAATCTTAATTTAATTGATTTTACTTAACCTGATTATTTTTCGAAACTTGAAAGATGGCAAAACTATCTAGTTATAATTGTTAAAATGCTTTTTCAGATTTACTAATCCAGTTTTTCAATTTTGTGTTTATCAAACTTTAAATAGACCTACAACATTTATATTCAGCATAGTGACATTTCTCGAGATAATTTTATGCCAATAGCTCCTAGGCGAGCACAGTACAGTATACTTGTATGTGTATAGACTGTGTCCAAGCGACTAATTTAAACGAAACAAACATCTCGTGAATATTAGTACAATCTGGAAGTGCTGTAATGGTTTATATAAAATCCAATTTTCGCCGAATTCTTTATCTCCTATCAAGCTGAAATTTTTCACTTTTATTTTAGGAAACAATACAATATTGATTCTATACGAATTTTAAACAGTTTTTTAGCCCCATATAACTACCGCAGCCTGCAATTGTTGAGGACTAACTCTGACATGAGATGCCGAATCTTTAAATTAAAATAATGACATTTAAAGTTTCGTAAAGTTAACTTATTGAGGTTCGATACTTCAACTTTTTGCTACAAATAGATAGTGGATAAATTGCACCGACCCCTTTATAAGTTCATGTAAAGTATCTATGCAAGAAGATTCAATATTCGAACTAAAACTCTGCCCTTGAATGTTTAATGGTTAGAGTACCACTCTACCATCACTGGTCTGGTTTGGCAACCAACTTTGGCTGGATTAAGTTCTCTGGCCTTTCACAGAAGGTAACATTAACAGTCTTAGAGGATATTCCACAATAAAATGGCAGATTCTGTCTCAATAGCGGCCAATGTCTGAATGGGAATTGCTCGCTTTTGGGTGAATTTTGGAATCAAAAATGAACATTTAAAATTAGTAACTTCCAAATTGATCAAATGCTGAACATTGGAGCAAGAATAGCATACTGCAAGGCTTTACAGTACGAAAATAAATGCTATACCAGAGATCCAATAAAATTAAGTAACAAGCCATTAAATCGTAATCCAAAATTTGAGCAAAAAATTGAAGACAGTCTGACAAATTGTCGAAGATTGAATCATTAAAATAGTATTTCTAAGTTCAAATAAAACAAATTAGAAATTTAAAAGCATTAGTTTCTCATTAAATGGACCAAGAGCAAAAGGCAAGCTGAACAAATTTAAGTGATAAACAGCTTTTTAATAGAGCTTCCAAAGCTGAAAATTGAAAAGGTCGTTAAAAAATCAACTAGCTTTTAAAACCTGGCTAGGTATTCCTTTCAATAATTTTTGCCTACCCATAATTTCAGTTCAATATTCCGGACGGCAGATTTTTCCTTTTACAAATAAAATATTTGGACAAATTTCCGAATTTTCCTACGAATGCTTAAGGCATTAAAACCTTAAGCGATTTTACTAATAGTAACGATTTAAGATTGAAATATTAAAGCATCCGAACTTGCACAAATCGATTTTTCCAGGGCCCAATACAAGACGGATGGTTTAATATTTGATTAAAATGGAAGCTCATTTGCTATACTTCGCGAGAATACTTAAAGCTCATAATACATGCCACACCAGATAGTAAAAAATCCACGTCGTTGACTGATTAAACTGAAATTTTTCTCAGATAGAGTCCAAATAAGACAAGCCAAAAAATTTAGTTTTAAAATAAACGCTTTTCAATGATTTTCAACTTCGAAAACTTAACTATCGTTAGAAAAACCAAACATTTTTGCCAGAAATATATTTCCACTGTAGATTAAAACACTTGTTCCTTTGAAACTCATTGTCCGGCTCACTTCTAAGCCAAATTAACATTCTTCCTTTTACAGCCCACTAGAAATTTAATCGATCTAAAAAAACATCCAGTAAAATAAATTTTTGCAGTCCAGTTTGGACGAGTCAAAATATCAAGGGAAACGTTATTGCACGAATTTTGGTACAGAAATATATGTTAAACTGACGCAAACTCAAACACTCATGCTATTTTACCACTAGAGTAGTCTGGCATAAGGCCCATAGACCTCAAAATCACAGCCAGGGATAATGTACTTTCAACAGAATTGCTCTTATTCTGAAAATAGTCAGCTTGCATATAATTAAAAGACCATTCAGCTTTCCAGTAGGAATTTGAGTAGATAATTTTATGTCAGTAACTGACTAACAATTGCTTGCGAAACAACAGAAATATCCTGGTACAATCAGATTGACTACTCAAACTCATTTTCCTATTTTTGTTAGGCCAAAGCTATAGGACTGAGTAAGAAGTTGATGCCTTGAATGGGTAGGAATTTAATTTGTTATCTATTCACGTTACATCTGAGGAAACTATCCCAACTCCACACCATTAGATCTACAGCTAAGCGAGAGACCAGAACTCTTCACCTGCATAATTGAGCCATCCCCCCCCCCCAAAGTTCAATGTTACAGTCACTGCCACTGGTTGACCCACCAAGTCGTCAATATCACTAATGCCCATCACTAGATTTCTATTAAAATCACGGGGGTTCAAAATGAGTAATAGCAATAAAGAATGCAGCACTTGCTTGAAAATTCAAATATTTATTGTTACTCTTTCGGGGGAATACTAACCAAAAAGTGCATCTTTAAATTAGTACTCTGACGTTTTATGTTTAAATTTGTTGACATGCCTTACTGGAGTGAAAAGTTTTCAATCTGCTGGTTTAGTTTCTTACGAGAAATAGCATTTAAATACAAGTGAAAAGTAGAAATTCTTTAAGCTTCACTATCATTTCAATCCTATTTTTTAAAACTTCAAATCAACCTTTTGTTTTTTAATTCAGCGCAGCTTTTCGGGTAACAATTTAAGGAAAAAATTACTGCAACTTGCGATAAAATATTACCTTTAACTTATCTGTCGTATTTTTGAGAAAGCCGTCTTAAAAGCGCTGTTTTATATTCCAGAAAATTTTATAAAAATAAGTGCATGTACACTATATTCATTTTGAGGTTTTGGACCGGGATGGAAAAAGGTAAATTTCTAGGAAAGTCAAAATTCTGGGTTATTGCGACTGAATGTGCTTTGTAGTAAGTAGGGAATCATTAAAAATGTTTTATACACTAAAGGGGAATTTTGCTTCCCCCTTGCTTCGTAAAATAAATATTTAAGTTTTCTTTGAACGTAAGTAAAAAAATCTGGAGTGACTCCACTCGACTTTCCGAACACTTACGATTAAGATCGTTACCAAGCACTTAAATTTTAATCGATGAATAATTCAAACATATACCAAATTGAAACTCAATCGAATGCACCGTTTAAACGCTTGCGCACTTTCAAGAATTTCTCCCCATATGCCATAACATAAAAGAAAGTTTTGTAGTAGCCCTTTAGGAGAACTATAAGTCCTATACACACCAAAATCAATACCTGTCTTAGGATGGTGGTTTATAACATGTATACCGAATTTGAGCTCAATCGAATGTATCGTTTAAACGCTAGCGCACTTTCAAGAAATTCTCCCCATAGGCCATAATGTAAAAGAAATTTTTGTCGTAGCCCTGTAGAAAAACTATAAGTCCTATACACACCAAAATCAATACCGGTCTTGCGACGGTGGTTTATGACATATATCTAATTTGAGCTCAATCGAATGCTCCGTTCAGGAGCTATCGTTTTCACTCACATACACACAAACACACATACACATCTCGTAAAAATAGCATAAATGATTCAGAAGCCCTCAAAAACGTGTAAAAACACCAAAATCTCGAAGTCGAATTTTTTCATGATTACAATACTTTCCTTACATGGTACATGTTCGGAAAGTAAAAATGAGCCAAGATTGCACAACTTGCATCGAAATGCACGTATTTGAGTGAGTATGGCTACTATCTATTTAAAAATAAATTATCTCCGAATTAAGATAAAACTGTATTGATAGCTAATGGAATAGTCAAGATAAGTTATCTGTTGTATAAAATTAGATAAAAATTCGTGCATACGAATTTAGATGCAATCTTTCTAGCTCATAATATTTGAACACTTGCTTGGAAATGTTACGGGCAAGAGATTGACAGGAGCGAGGCTTTAGAGGCGAGCTCGTTCATAGTGCATAACAAGTGTTTGGATGGATGAGCAAGATTTGGCCTCTCATTTGTAGAATGGAGGGTTCGAAACTTCTGATAATTTGAGTTTATTTGCCAGGAAATGGCTGCTCACGTCACTGAATGCGTCATTTACAGCTACGTAGGTCCTTCACCGAGTTCTCGCCACAATTTTGATCCTCACCAGAAGGTGGTGGACTTCTGAATATTGGCACCCCTCGAAAACTGCCATCGACCGCCGAGAGGACTTTCAAAGCCACGGATATAACGTGCACGTACACCATGCTTTTTAATGGTACGCCGACAGCGAACCCGCAACCTTTCGGTTACAAGTCCAACGCCTTAACCACTGGGCTACCACGGCTCGAAAAAACGCCATCAGAATGACTGCGTTTATTATAACAGTTTTGAGTAGTATTTAGTTTTTAATTAGTGTGGTTGGCAGCATTACATCTAACAGTGCTTGAGGATCCCGAACTTATTGCCAAATTAAGATTGAAAAATCCAGAGCTGTCAGGCAAGGCTATCTAACTTATTGAAACATCCAAAGTTGAATCATCCCCTCCTAATTCAAAAGCAACAAGAATTCTTTAATGATCAGAGGGCAATGTGACATCCCCCAATTAACAAAAGTATCAAGATGCGCTAATCGAAATTACTCCTTGTTTCCGCGTTGTGACAACATTTACCGATTGTAGCCTAAACAAAAAAGTAGCTACTAATTTTGAATCAATTTGGCAAAACAGGATGTGCGATGAGATTATCCTGCGAAAGAAAATTCATTCTCGTGGGATTTGTTAAGTGAAAACTTTGAACCTACAACAAAACTATGCTCTTTGAAATAAAAATTATGAACCTTTAGACAATCTATGCATGAAGAGCATTCAGTAATTACAATGCTGTGAATCCCAAATTCTTATGCCCCCTAAATCCAATGGGGTATCGCACTATCACCTTAAGGAGACTTGACATAAAACTAATTTTGATCAAAAATTAAGTTTTGTACATATATGCGTTGGAATATGACAATATTAAATATTTACCAAAACACTTAAAATTAAAAAAAAATTGAATTTCTAAAAAATGTCTCTCCGTACCAATTTTTAAATTTTTCCTTCAAAATTTTACCTTATTTAAAAATGTATTCCGAACAAATTTCTAAATTTAGAGATTCGTTTAAAAGTAAAATTCTAGGAAGTATTTTTATGCGTTATTACTGAATTTTCGAAAATTTCATATCTTATAAACTTCTATTGAATTTTTATAATCTTAATCCATAAGCGCCCAACCTTTTTCAGTTTATTGTCAAATGAATGTTTATGCTAGAAGGCATAAATTTCTGCATTTGTGTGGTATGAAGAACTTAGACAGGGAAATATCATTTAAACTTGTTATCGCCGAGTATTTTGAGGAAATCAGATTTATTATCCAAGAAATTAAATTAGGAAAATTAATGCTTAAATATTTGAGCGACTTCCAAATTTCGCGACGGTCTAAAAATAGATCGCTGGGCATTAATGACCACCAAAATTAAAACTATAAGAATATTTATATATATCTTGAGTCCAATACATTTTATAAGATTTCTTCGAAAATTGTGTGTTAAGGCTTTCTTCGGACATTTAAAGGACCCTTTATAAGATACTTACATTTTTTTAAACTCTTATAACTCACTAATTAAGTTATACATGCAGTTTTTGCCTCGTATACAGTAAAAGTCTGAGAATATTAATACATTACAACAAGTTTCGATATTTGGATGATCTTTGGTAATGTCGTACACCACCATCCTCTTAATTTACAAGGACCACCATTAAGTTTCTTAGCGTCAGCTTGAGTGCTGCTGGATAGACCGAAGTTCAAGTGAGAAAAACACGCGTTAATTTGAGACAAGACGCCTGAAAACAAACCAGATTGTCGACTTGAGCAGAACAGCAACGATATGTATAGGAGGGGAACCTTAGCCGATTAGTAATTATTTCAGTTAACTTTTTAAGCCTTTGATCAGTATAGTTTTAAGGTTTTGAAGAGTGGAGACTGTTTCAATATAACAAGTTTACATCCCCTCTCCCTTTGTGAAACAATCTGCGTACATTGTCAAAAAGAGCAAGAATAGGAGCCAAGTCTTACGTGTAGCCTATATTTAATTTTGGTTTAAACCACATTCATAGAAATGGATTACTTAAATTTAATCAGCACATAAGTTATCTGCTGAACATAACCACTTTATTTGAAAATAATGTGCTATGTATAAACTTCACTTAAAACTTTCCCTTTGCGTGGATGAACTCAAAAAATTAGCAAGAACTACTCATTGAAACATGAATCAGTCTAGAATTTCTAAGGCTTCTATAGATACTAGCCGATGCATCTGCCATTGTCATGCCAGAAGATTCCACGCAAGTGGCATAGAGACATAAGAGACTTGTTACCAAATTCAGGGAGTAACATTACTGAAAGAAAAGCACGGCGAACTACAGAGTTATTTTGAAATCTGGATCAAGTTTAAGCCTTGGAGATCCTTGCTCGGCACCTAAAAAGAAATTAAGGCACTAATTGATGAACGGTGGGCAGAAATTATCGGCCATGGCACCAGCCTACATATCTGAGCTTTATCCAATAGGAAGCATAAGTACACTGTTGGAGTCATCAGGATAACCAGATTTGCAGGTCAGCTAGACATTGGTAGCACGGCAGGACTTTTTCCAACCTATTTCATCTTGGTTACAGATTCAGGCCAAACATCCTCCATGGAGTAACACCTGAAATACAGAAAATTAGATTTAATTTTTGTCATTCCCTACTAACACTGTGCGACGCACAGAATACCTCTTAACCCTTTGAGGCGGAACCCTTTCCCACTGCTGAAAAAAGGGCAGCCGTTGCCATCGGGCACAGCCAGCTGTCATCAAAAAAAGGGTCTCTATCTGTGGCACGCGATGAACGTTTCGATCGTCCGCCATCTTGCTGGTAGTTAAGTCGAGCGATGGCCACGACTACCCTTTTTTCAGCATTGGGCAATTTATCCTGCTGTTCTCGCATTCTTCCATTTTTCAGATGTTAGTGCTGTTAAAAATAATCGTGACCATTTTTTTTAACGGGAAATGACGTGCTAAAAAGTAAGGGATTCTCGTGGAGCTATGTCACCCGCAACTATTTTAATAGAAATCCAGTCAATTCTTCGCGACTGGCAACAGTCAGCACGTCAGAGTTTGGTGTTCCCAGAGCGGGAACACTGCGCGTTAAAGGGTTAAACTAATCTACGAAAGGAACTTTATAACCGACGTCGTTCAGACTGGTTCTTTCTAAAAATAAACCTGAAACCGAGTAAGGGGCCTCCCATTTTATATCGACCACCATTCTTCGACACCTCCACTTTTTCCGTCTTTCTAGCAATTTTATGTTTATCACTTTATTTAAAAAGAAAGGATTTCCACCGTTAAATGTTTTCTGAAGACTTCATACAGGTGAAGCGTTCTAAACAAAAAAATTTATGGCAAAGAAGATTTGAGAGGCAAGTCCGCTAAAATAAAAGAATGATCGACTTTTGGTTTTATTCATTTTCTACGTTTTCCAGCATCCAGCCAAACACCCAACACCGAGTATTAGGAAATATATAGCTATAAGTCTGTCTAAAAGCGGGTGGAGGGTGGCACCAGATCTAGAATATTATTCAAGATTGCCTGAAAGATTCACTATACAGTTGCCTCGATCAGTTTCCAATCGCCGTGTTACGCAGCGAATATCTTTAAATTAGAAGTCAAAGCCCGTTGTGGAGGCAATTACAGCGGGCGCTAGAAAAAACCCTTGACGAAAATATGTCTGCACTCAATACAGTTCATCGTCCACCTAAAATAAATAACTTCATATTCAATATTTATTATATACCCCGAATCAAATTTCATGCTCTTCTGGGAACGCGCGGAAACTTTGCATTTTAAAGATTTCGTTTTGTGTACACAGCCTTTTATATTCTTGCAGACTAATTTGTGAAAAAAATTAAACTATGTAATCTGGAAAACTATTTTAAAGATTGCCTGAAAGATTCACTATACAGTTGCCTCTGAGTTCCAATCGCCGTGTTACGCAGGGAATATCTTTAAATTAGAAGTCAAAGCCCGTTGTGGAGGCAATTACAACGGCCGCTAGAAAAACCCTTGACGAAAATATGCCTACATTCAATATATTAGGTGTACCGGAAAGTATTGTCGTTTTTCTCGTATGTCAATATTTTGCCTAGCCAAAACTACAGAAGATAATACGAAATTTGCCAGGGAGTTTTATAACATAGGCGCTAGAAAACAGAGCATTTTCCAAAATTTGCAACTCATGGGGGGGGGGGAATAGGTACCCAAAACGTTCTTTTCAGATATCCTGTGTGATCTCAGAAAAGCGATATCCATAAAATTCTTTCCTTAAAATACAATAAACTACAATGCTCACGAATACCTAAAAATAAATTTCAGAACATTTCGAATAGAATACTCCAAGGAGGGTAGACGTGAAAAAAGGGGGAGGGTGGCCATTTTTCTCTAAGAGAAAAAAATATTATCTATAGAATTCTCGCTTTGAAATTATGAGTCCTGTGTTTAGGCACAGCTTGTTTGTTTATTCAATAACTTCTGAAAATTCATTTGTTTGTTTTTTATGTAAAGCAACGACATTTTTTTCCGGTACACCTAATAGTTCATCTTCGTCCAACTAAAATAACTTCATATTCAATTTTTATTATATACCCAAATCGAATTTCACGCTTTTCTGGAAACGCGCGGAAACTTCTGGCATTCGAACGATTTCGTTGTGCACAGCCTTTTTTTATATCCATGCAGACTATTTGTGAAAAAATTAAACTATCTAATCTGGAAAACGATTTTAAAGCAATTTGACACTTTCAAAGCCTAATGACCGTGATTAATAGGACGTCTTATTGACTGCAACTGCTTATTTTGTCACCCAAATGATTCCCTTTACTCTCGGAAATAAAAGGAGCTGTGAAAATAGCAAAAGACCGCTTAAAAATTAGGGAACCGGTGGATTCAGATTTTTAAAGTAGCGCAGATTGTTTTTTTGTATATTTATACATAATTATGAAAAATTCAAAGTGGAAAATTAAAAATTCCAAAATAATTGTTATATTATGTAATCCAAAATAAATTGGCCAAAATAAATTGTTATTACGGCTTTTCTGCCTTTTATATTTGAGTAATGGCGGTAAAACATTTATATTGAAGTGGTTGCCCGGAATGGTTTAGAGAGTCAGTCAGGGACCGGCGTAATTATAGGACATTTTATCGGTTATTTGCAAAAGATTTTAACAATTAAAAAATTGATTCAGGTGTTCCATTTGTAGTATAGTTAGAGATGTCTAATAAAATGATCCACGAAAATTCCTTGATTTTTTTTATCTTCATTAAAACTATTAAGTGTTAAAATACTTTCGCCGAAATGAAGTTTAAAATGTGCCAAATAAGATACATTTACTGGTCAACAGATGAAGCGCTCGTGTTATTCAAAGCGGCAATGTTACACTGGGAATCTTCCCAACTTTTAAGGGACTCTGGACCTGATCATGTAGTTTCCCCAGAAAAATCAAGAGAAAGTTCACATTACAAAGTCCACCCATAAAACAAAAGTAAAGTAATATGGCCTAATTCTACTGTATATAGTTCTATACTAGTCCTAATACTATTTTTGATAGCTTTGCATTTTCATTTCGCAATAAAAATTAGAAGTAATCAAATTAGTGTAAAAATTTGTTCAGCGAAATTGATGCACACTACACATTCATGCTAGTTTGCTCATAAAATAATGCCATGCATTTTTGTAAACTAACAGTTCCCATAAATATGATCTAAATTAAACTCCTTTATTATTCTAGCAGGAGTTATACGAGATCAAAACCATTTTATTAAAGCATCGAATGAAGTTTAATTTTCCTATAAGCAAAATTTTGACAAGGACTTGTAATGGTGACATGCGAAAAACATCACAGATATCAACTGTGACTGCTGAAGGACGCATTCCACGAGGACTGGATACAAATGAAGAGTGCTTTAATTTAGCCCATTGAAGTAACCTTTAACCCTTTAATGCTCAGTGTTCCCACTCTGGGAACACCAAACTCTGACGTTTTGACGTTTCCAGTAACGAAGAATAGATTTGATTTCTATAAAAATAGTTGCGAGTGGCATAGCTGCACGAGAATCCTTTACTTTTTAAGTACGTCATTTCCCGTAAAAAAATTGTCACGATTATTTTTAACAGCACTGACATCTACTGAAATATGGAAGAATGCGAGAACAGCAGGATAAATTGCCCAATGCTGATAAAAGGGCAGCCGTTGCCATCGCTCGACTTAACTACCAGCAAGATGGCGGACGATCGAAACGTTCATGGCGTGCCAGACATCTAGAGCAACTTTTGACGACAGCTGGCTGCCAGCCAGCTGTCGTCAAAAAGGGTCTCTGGATCTGTGGCACGCCATGAACGTTTCGATCGTCCGCCATCTTGCTGGTAGTTAAGTCGAGCGATGGCAACCGCTGCCCCTTTTTCAGCATTGGGAAAGGGTTGCGCCTCAAAGGGTTAAGAACTCAATACGAAGACTTTCAATTAATGAACTTAAGTTCATAAAAGCCAATTCTAACAAAATACGAACAAAACTAAATACGAACAAAATTAATACGAACAAAACTAAAATGATGACAAACTGATTCATTAAGGGGGCGAAAAGTAAAATTTCTTTCGTACGTTAATATTCCGCCTAGCCAAAACCACTGAAGCTAACCCAAAGTGTGAACACAACGAGAGCTCACTTAAATTCTAGATAAACAATCTTTTCCAAAATTAACCTACGGAGGGGGGGGGGGGGGTTAGAGAGAATAAAGTAGTAGAGAACTCTACAATACATACTAGATACTTATCGGAATCTTAAAGGGAGACTTACAAATTAGTTTCAAAGAAAGGTAAGCGGTCCTAACCTTTTTAAAAAACATTTTAGAAAAAAGTTATAGAATTCTTGCTTTAAAATGCAAGAAATAGGAATGACATTTTCAAGCACAGGCTATCATTAAAAGCTTCATAGTAGTAAATTTTCAACTATGGAAAAGCGAAGTCACCTTCCAGTACACCCAATGCAAGAGACAAAGATAACGTTTGAAAAGTTAAAACAATAGAAGGTCAAAATAGTAATAAGGAGTTTAAAAACATTTTAAAATTCTTACTACTGCTCCCTCCCTTTCAGTAAAATCACAGTGAAACATTAAATTATACATTACAATTCTCCAGGATACGAGTATTTTGATATTAGATTATAACTTCCAGAAACATCCAAACCAGTCCTTGAAATTCATTAACCCTTTAACACTCGGTGTGCTCGCCGTGAGCACACAACTGACGTTTTGACTTGCCAGTCACGAAGAATAAATGAGATTTCTATAAAAATACTTAAGTTTAACAGTTACACGAGAACATTTTTAGCACATCATTTCCTGTAAAAATCGTCGTTTATTTGTAAAATTGTCAGGATTATTTTTAACCCTTTGAGGCGAAACCCTTTCCCAATGATGGGAAAAGGGCAGCCGTTGCCATCGCTTTACTTAACTACCAGCAAAATGGCGGATGATCGAAACGTTCATCGCGTGCCACAGATCTAGAGACCCTTTTTTGACGACAGTTGGCTGTGCCGGCACAGCCAGCCGCCATCGTCCGCCAGATCGTCCGCCATCTTGCTGGTAGTTGAGCGATGGCAACGGCTGCCCTTTTTCCAGCATTGGGCAATCTATCCAGCTGTTCTCGCATTCTTCCATTTTTCAGCACATGTCAGTACTGTTAAAAATAATCGGGACAATTTTTTGACGGGAAATGACGTGCTAAAAAGTAAAGCATTCTCGTGGAGTTACGTCACCCGCAATTATATTTATAGAAATCAAATCTATTCTTCGTGACTGGCAGCAATCAAAACGTCAGAGTTTCGTGTTCCCTGCGCGGGAACACTGCGCGTTAAAGGGTTAAAAGCAATGGCATCTGCTGAAAACTGGAAGAATACGATGGAAATACATTGATATAGAAGAACTGGATAGACTGCCCAATGCTGATAAAAATGGCAGGAGTTGCCATGGCTAGATTTAACTACCAGCAACAATGGCAGTCTATCGAATCGCTCATCGTGTGGCACAAGTCTATAGACAATTTTCTGACAGACTGGCTGTACGGTCAAAAAGATAACTCGTTAACTTAGTCAGACCGAAAACCTACATACTTTTTCTACATTTCAATTAAAAATGCATTGAATGATTAGCTTATTAGACAGACCTAACAAGGCACTAAATATCCTGGCAGAAGCAAAATAGTATAAAGTAAATATGGAGCAAGATCCTCTTTAAAGTTTCAATTTTGCAATCCCAAAACGTGCAAGTAATTCAAAAGAATACATTAAACTATATGGGCCTACTGGCATTGGATATTTGTAATGTACATGAATTCCAAGAGCAGCAGTAGAGGCTTTAAAAGCGAAGATAGTTTAAAACTTGATATAAAATGGCCGACTTCTAGTTGCGCATTTCCTTACCCAAAAGCAGAGCTGCAAAACTGCTCCGGAATATAATTAACCATTTTTTTAAACTGTAAATTTTGACTCAAATTATCGCGAAATGTCGAAGCTAAACGGGTGAAGCAGATTGCCATTTCGAAAAAGATGTTTCAGAGAAATTTGTGATTACAAAAGTTAATTACATTTCGGAGCAGTTGGCAACTGCCAAAAGTGACACGACAAGAATATAGTAAAACATTCAGGATAATGAGAAGGGAAAAATAGAGCTTACCGAGGCATTATTGCATTACACTAATTTTACCTTAATATTTCATCTGAATCCGTTTCTTTTAAATAGATCTCCGTTCTCAATTTAGGAAGTACAACGCATTAAAGTAAATGCTTGTTTATACGTATTTTGGAATTTTTTTATTTTAATGTAAATTTGGCAATACAGATAAATATTTCAAAATAAGGGTGATAACTCATCCCAATGAGTTAGAAGTACTAAGAATCAATAAAATTCGCTTAGAGTTTTACCTATACGGTTTAACACTGGCAAAATCTGTAAAGGATCAAAGTCGACATGTGTTGTAACCAAACGTCTCAATAAGAATTTCTGGAGTAAGTTACACGAGCAACAATTTAACACATAAGTACCGCCCCACCCCCACCTCAAAAAAAAATATTCCAGTATAAACGAAAATTTTTATTTCAGCATTGAGAATAATCAGTTTTTGAAATACGCTCAATTCGATAGAAATATGGAAAAGTATTATTCATAACGCGAGTCGGTCAGTCATTCTATAAAAAATTATAATATACGAAATAACATAAGTTTGACTTTTACTAGATTACTTTTTGAGAGGCTATATTAACACTAACAGAAAGTTACTACTATAAGGCAAGCCGCTACAAGAAAATATGCATGTACAGCTACACTATTTCCATAACTTATATGGAGGTCGAAGAAACTTAACTTAACAATAAATTTGGAAGATAAAACACCTGCACAAAAACATTAACATACAGCTCAAACCGTGGTAAATTAAGCTGTATCTGATAAGTTTTAAACACGACAGGAACTTTATTAAAAAAGTCTTGCTCAGTAAGGAAGAATTTAAGTGTAGAAATATAACAGGCAACATTCCTGTAGCAGCGAGATACTGAAAGACATGCCATTTCAGTTTAAGAAGACTTAAAAATGCCTTACGCAGAACAATTGCGATATAATTAAGCAGTTTTGTAACACTCGCAAATACTTCGTAAAACGTAATACAACATAAAATTTAATTGACTTATAGAAAATATGAAATCAAACTTAGTAGATAACATTGAAATAAAAAAAAAATGAGTGCCTGAAATTGCTTACCACTCGATAGGACAAACATCACAGGCGAAACATGAAGTTAACACACATCAGCCCCAGTTGAATGCAGAAATTACCAATTAAATCACGCCAGCGATCTTAAATATCATTCATTCCATGTGCTGAAATACAAGGAGGATCACCACATAAATCGGAAATAACTCAATTACTTAACAGCTCCTATTGGAGCTCCAGTGCAAGATTCTTCCTGATATTTCGAATCATTGACGTCACACTAGTGACAAGGGACAAAGATCCACAGGTGGAAGAATGGCATGAGGATTAAATGTCTCCACTTTTTTTTAAACGACGGCTTAAATATTGAAAATGGAACATTTAAACTTTTAAGCATACTGTTCGAAATACTAGAGTGGGCAATCGTTTTGCGAACTCGTAGGAAGCACTTAAATAGTTCGTAAAATCGAAAACTAAAATTATCTGTGTGCTTGGACTCAGGATTACTGCAAGTTCGTAAAATCGAAAGCGTTAAAAAAAAGGGTATTATTATCGTAAAATACCTCAAAAGCCCCCCCCCTTTCTTCAATCTTCAAGGAAAATCGCTATCTATCGGGGCGGATAAACGGTAAAAATCGGGGAAATGTACCGTTTTAGCAACACCTCTATCTTTAAGTTAAGCTGGATTCATATTGCCGTTCCGTACCACTAAGACACCGCGATGACGTGACTCAGTGAAGTAAAGCACAGAATATTGTTCTAAAGTCACACTTCGCTGGCGTATGGCGTGATTTCATTGGTGCATTGACTGCGGCTCCGCAATCTCGAGCGCGGGCAGTCAAAGTTTCAAAATGAAAAAAAAAAAAAAAAAAAACTGAGGGACAGAGAGCGGGGTTGAGCGGCAAGGAGCGGCCAGTATGAATTCACTTTGAGGGGGCGTTTATTCGGCATTTTAAGAGCAAACCAAATGCACGAGAAAAGCAGGGAGGCACGATTTTACTGTATTTTACAGTAATTAGTTTTTGAAAAACATAAAATTATAAAGAAATATAAGAAGGTATTATTATGTATAACATGATTCACTTTTACGGAGGACACTATTTTGAATATAGGACATTTCACTTATGCTCAAATATTTTATTGAAAGAATGTAGCCTGGTCTACAATCGTCCACGTGCCTAACAGAGGGTTAAGAAATAGCTTTAGAATGGGTTTCTATAGCGATACTTCTATTACTGCTTTACTTTTAAAAGTTAACTGTTTAAAAAATTGTAGAATCTAGTCAACTTAGTTTTGAACACCCAAAGAAAGGATATGCTTGAAAGATATAGCTGTTATCGATTTGAACACCCAAAGAAAGGATATGCTTGAAAGATATAACTGTTTCGAAATACAGCTGTTATCGATTATTTCGAAACAACCAGTCACATGACATCTATCTGTTTCTACTTGCATGGCCAGAAAGGTTGCTTCCACAAGGAGTAAGTCGGGTCATTTAACGGCTTTACTGCTATCTTCTCACCAACTTCACCAGTCACTAACGTAGCGAGGGTAACAAGGAACACGCCAATAATTATTGGCGTGTAAGCCAAGTTTCATATTTTAATTTCAACAAACATTTATTTCATACACTTCAACACAGTTTTAAATTCACTCTGAACTCAAAATCTAAGTGATATCTCAATACTCTTATTACAGTATTTAACTCATGTTATATAAAACACTCAGTAATGAACTAAAAGCCATAACGTAAATATACACACTCGTATCAAATATAAACTCAATATTTTAATCATCTCAAGATAGAGCATCTTTTTCCTGTTGTTGTTGTTGTTGTTGCTAATACATTGCAACAAATCGTATCAGGCACCACTCCGCGATCCCCCAAATTTCTGACATTCAGTTTTTAATAACTATGAATAACAATTGCATCACTGATATTCAATTTTTGAGATAAATGTGCAATAAACTGAAAAAAAAAAATTTACTTCAAAATAAGGTTGGAAGAAGATTACACTACGGAAAAACTCCTCTCGTTAATTTTTAAAAAGTTACATTATTCATAAGTTTGTATACGACCCCCGTAAAAAAAATTCCCAATTATTAAAATGTGCCCCATACACTTACGAGGTGACATATAAAATTGCAGATTTATATGTTAACCCTTCAATGCATAGCGATGCATATATGCATCGTATTTTTCAGTGCCGGATTAGAGTAGAAGCCAAATTTCTTATGTCAGTTTCATATATAAAATATAGTATTTTTTAATAATAAATGATTCATATGGATTCATTCATATGGAATGATTTATATGATTCATATAGTAAGTAATAAAAGTTTCACATAATTTTTTCAAACTGTTTGTCCTTGGAGAAATGAATTAGTTATTCATAAAACTGATATAAGAAATTTAACTTATACTCGTGGCTATCGTGCGAACGAGAAAAAAATTCATGCATTTAAGGGTTAAAACTTGTCAGAGATATGAAAATACATATAACGTTGACTAAAAGCACTTTTCGTTTTGGACGAAGGAATGGGTCTCGAATGGCTCTCGAAGGAAAGAAAAGCACGTGTAATGATCTCATTTCGGGGGGTCGTACAAAAATTACGAAAGAAAATCTTTTTCCCACTCTAGCAATAAACGTTTGCATTCATAACCATCTATTTCCCCGGATAGTCTTCTTTAACCCTTAAATGCATGAATTTTTTTCTCGTTCGCACGATAGCCACGAGTATAAGTTAAATTTCTTATATCAGTTTTATGAATAACTAATTCATTTCTCCAAGGACAAACAGTTTGAAAAAATTATGTGAAACTTTTATTACTCACGATATGAATCATATAAATCATTCCATATGAATGAATCCATATGAATCATTTATTATTAAAAAATACTATATTTTATATATGAAACTGACATAAGAAATTTGGCTTCTACTCTAATCCGGCACTGAAAAATACGATGCATATATGCATCGCTATGCATTGAAGGGTTAAAGATATCTCTGAGACGTTGTATGATGAAAGGCTGAAACTTGATGCATTACCTCATTAGTTCATTGGGCCCATTTTACTAACTGAGAATTGTTTTGTATGGGGATTCGTATGTAAATTTAAAAAGTGTTGTTTCCGACTTTATTTTGAACATTCTTTTTCAATTTGCATCGCCTACTTATCTCTAATAGATAAAGTTACCAAATTTTTGTTTCTCCCTGTACACTTCCTTAACACATTGCATAAAGATTTTCATTAGTTGCAAAATTATCTTTCTTATCACAAACCACTAAAATATTTTGTATAAATAAACATCCTACTAAATAGTTACGAGGATCTCTGACTCACTGACTCTGTAACAATTCTGACTGAACCCCCCGAAAATAAAACTTTTACCATCATTAATCCAAACATATTAAAATTTATTGTCTAAAAACGTAAAAAAAATCTACACCGGGTGTACGATCCGCTTTAAAATTTTTCATAATTATGTACAAAAATATAGAAAACAATCTGCGCTACTTTAAAAATCTGAAAATCCACCCGTGCCCTCATTTATAAATGGTTTTTCGCTCTTTTCAGCTCCGAGAGTAAAAAAAATCCGAGCTTTTATTTCCGAGAGTAAAAAAAAAAAAATAATCATTGGGATGACAAAATTAGCTGTCCGAATTGCAGTTGATGTCATATTGAAGTCACGATCAAGAGCCTTTGAAGGGAAAATTGCGCGATTCCAATTCCTTTAAAATAGTTTTTCCAGATAACTTCGTTTAATTTTCCTTTTTTTTTTTTACAAATAAAATGATTTCCTCTGCATCAAGCATCGATATAAGAAGGACTGTTCCGACAAGACTAAATCGTTCGAATGCGAAAAGTTTCCGCAAGTTTCCAGAAGAGCATGAAGTTCGATTTCGGTATATCCCCAGAAGGCACCTGGTAATATATGTGGAACAACCACTTTAATTATTCCTCTACGTCTATAAAATACGAGTAGAGACATGTGTCGGTTTATGAGAGTACTTATACATAGATGGCAACGAAATTATGAAAAATTTTAAAGCGGATCGTACAACCGGTGTAGATTTTTTTTACGTTTTTAGACAATAAATTTCAATATGTTTGAATTAATGATGGTAAAAGTTTTATTTTCGGGGGGTTCAGTCAGAATTGTTACAGAGTCAGTGAGTCAGGGATCATCGTAACTATGTAGCAGGATGTTTACTTATACAAAATATTTTAGTGGTTTGTGATAAGAAAGATAATTTTGCAACTAATGAAAATCTTTATGCAATATGTTAAGGAAGTGTACAGGGAGAAACAAAGATTTGGTAACGGTATAATTCAGGGTGTTGTGTGTTGATGTACTTACTGTTCATATTATTTCCCAAAGCTGATTGAAATTTAAAAGGTAATCTTTCGAATGTGGTTTTGTTTATTTTAGAAAATGAACAAAAACTGTTAGCAAAGAGTTTTGACCCGGAAAAAATGACTGTGTGTCGATTTCGTCATGTCAAGGAATGATTTGAATACTAAAATTTCAAAAGAAATGCCAAAAAAAGCATAGCTAAGGCTCAGTGTACTGCATACAAAAGAGAAATAAAAAAGTGATTTTCTAGTAAATTGTTATAGGCTATTATTTTTTAAACTATTTTCCCCCCAAATAATAATCACTAACATTATCACATTTATTTATTTCAGACACAGAAAAAATGGAGCCTTGTAACAGTATAATAGAAATTGAAGAGGAAGTTACTTTAAGTAGAGGAAGATTACAGACAGTAGAGGTTAAGTAAGTTGTCGAATATTTTTTTCTAGCGTCCGCTGTAATTGCCACCACAACCGGCTTTGACTTCTAGTACCGATATCGTATTCGACCTTTTTTCTTCTAGGTGACAGGAATCTAATTGTGATGTAGATCACATGTCTAATTTTAATAATCATTTAATTTGGCTTTCTCTAATGTAATCTATCCAAAATCATGTATTCTAAATCATTTCTGTTCTCATTTTTCGGTCACTTCGGCTTTTAAATCTCTATATTCGCTTTTCCCCGTATGCATTATTCTTAATTGTTTATTTGCCTCTTCAGACCTAGTGGCGTCGTTGTGCTAAAAATAGATTACATTAGGTCCGTTTGCAATCGCAACGAATTTTTTGGCTTCCCCTTTTTGGCATCCTGCTGGCGTAAGTTTTTTCTGTTGCCCGGCCTCATCTTTAAAATTATTTGCTCGCGATTCCGTGATTTTAATTTAATTGTTTAAGTTTTAGGGTTGCTCTTGAATTGGCGTTATTTATCTCAGCCAAGTGTTTGTTCTCGCCAATATGTAATTCTGTGCTGGCGTAATTTTTAATTCATTCCATATTATTATCACTGTCCTTAAAAGTCGTAGTTCTTATTTCTCTAGCCACCACCAGCTGTTGTAATAATTCAATGTTTCAATATTTTCTTTTAATTAAAATAGTTTTAACCCTTTGAGTGCAACCCTTTCCCTATGCTGAAAAAAGGGCAGCCATTGCTATCGCTCGACTTAACTACCAGCAAGATGGCGACTTAACTACCAGCAAGTTGGCTGTGCAAGTTAGCATTTTTTGATGCAAGTTGGCTTTGATGCACAGCCAACTGCATCAAAAAAAGGGTCTCTAGATCTGTGACACGCGATGAACGTTTCGATTGTCCGCCCTCTTGCTGGTAGTTAAGTCGAACGATGGCAACGGCTGCCCATTTTCAGCATTGGGCAATCTATTCTGCTGTTCTCGCTTTCTTCCATTTTTCAGCAGATGTCAGTGCTGTTAAAAATAATCGTGACCAGTTTTTTACGGGAAATGACGTGCTAAAAAAATAAAGGATTCTCGTGGAGCTATGTCACTAACTATTTTTTATAGAAATCAAATCTATTCTTCGTGACTGGCAACAGTCAAAACGTCAGAGTTTGGTGTTCCCAGAGCGGGAACACTGCGCGTTAAAGGGTTAAACATTCAATGTCTTTTTATTATATTGCAACTGAGTGTATCGAACCTGGATTTTTAACCATCACAACGCAGTTTTAATAATTATACAATAGCTAACCAAACATCTCCGTTACACCAATTTCATAAGAATTTCTGCTAGCCGTAACCACGCGAGAACAGACAAAGCTGCGAATTATTTCGATCTACCGCAAACACCTCTTCAACGTGGAATTACCGTTCATTCGAGATGCGGATTACAACACCTGCAAAACAATGATTCATGCTTGGATATGCGGAAATCATTATCTTGTAGTGTACAGGAACTTAATCTTGGAAGCAATCTGTGTTTCGCACGATGCACATGTAACCGGATTGAGATCAGATCATAATTGCGATTCCATTGCCGTGCTTTATTAGGCGAGTGGATTAACCCTTTAAGGCGCAGTGATCCCGCTCTGAGAACACCCAACTCTGACGTTTTGACTGTTGCCAGTCACGAAGAATGGATTCTGATTTCTATAAAAATAGTTGCGGGTGACACAGCTCCACGAGAATCCTTTATTTTTTAGCACGTCATTTCCCGTTAAAAAACGGTCACGATTCTTTTTTAACAGCTCTGACATCTGCTGAAAAATGGAAGAATGCGAGAATATCCGGATAGATTGCCCAATGCTGAAAAAAGGGCAGCCGTTGCCATCGCTCGACTTAACTACCAGCAAGATGACGGACGATCGAAACTTTCATCGCGTGCCACAGATCTAGAGACCCTTTTTTTTTGACGCAGTTGGCTGTGCTCGCGCACAGCCAGCTGTCGAACTGTGAAAAGAATAAGTATTTACAAAATTCGTCGTATCTGGGTCACATCTAAATTTCATTTCTTTTTGTAAACTCTTAATAGCGTGATTGTTATGCCATTGTTAAAATTTGGTTATCATCTCGTAGTTAATACGCTGATCAGTATAATGTATTTTCATATGTAAAGGAATGTGAAATTTGGTGTTACGGACAATTACCTGCCCGAGCAGTGGCGTAGCCAGAAATTTTTCATGGGGTGGGGGGGTTACGACTACTGACACACTCACGTGTGTGTGGTAAGGGAGTCAAGAACATACATTTTGTACGGCAAAAAATTCCTCATGGCGGGGTGTGACCCCCTATTCACCTTTTGGCTACGCCACTGTGCCCGAGGTATCTAGGCCAAGTTGGGGGATTTTCCTCCATGGGGGACTTCCTAAGGGATCCTAACACGTATTTACACGTAGTTTCGTAAAAAAACACGGAAAACTCCGAACGGTTAGGTCGGCGGACGCGACCTGGTTTTAAACCAGGCACCTTCCGCATTCCAGTGGAGAACGCAAACGCGCTCAGCCACTGGTCGGGCAATATGTAAAAAGAAATTATGTATCGTTTCGTTTATATAGCTTTACTAAAAACACTACTTATATTTTTATGAAAGGTGGTCAGGGACTATACATGATTTCAGATGTAAACGTCTATTGCAAGAGTGCAAAACATTTTAATCTTTCATAATTCTTGTACAACCCCTGAACCGCGATCATCCAGTGAGATTTTTTTTTCCCTTCGAGCTATTGAAAAGTAGTTTAAGTCAGCATAGATTTATTTTCATATTTTTGACACGTTTTAGGATTTAATTCTCGAATTTTGTAGGTCACCTAATAAGTGCATGGGGCACATTTTACCAATTGCGATTTTTTTTCGTACGGGGTCGGTTGTAAATAAATTCAAGAAGTGTAATTTTTTTGAAAATTAACAAAAGGAAATTTTTCTTAGAGTAGTCTTTTTACCCCCACCTTATTTCAATTTTATTTTCGATTTACATTAGCCACTCATCTGTCATAGATAAAGAATTAAAGCGCATTATCATCCTTTTCTGATACTCTATATATTGAATAACACAGAGCTTGAGAAAATAATTTTGTATTTTTAAAATCCTTTCATGCATTATAACTGCATTTTTCAACACAAAAGCGCATCTGTGTAAAAACAAGAACAGAGCCATAACACTTCTCATTAATATTGCATTTTATTCAAGACATTACACTTTTATTTCTACATATAATTTTTATATTTATTCCTACGTAGCTTTACTTTCAAGAAAATAGAAAAAAGCAATTCAGTAATTTTTATACCTGCATATTTCGGGATATTGAGTGCTTCCGAGATATTAAGTTAAACCCTCGGGGATTTTTAAGCAGTGGTGATAAAATTTTATTTCTTTTAAAACCTCTAGCATTTGAAATAATGGTTCATTGTCGTACAACATTTGCTTTTCTTGATCTGTTGTATGTTTTATTAATCCATTGTGACAAATTCGGGAAAAATTTCAATCACGTGTTACATTTGAATTGAACGGAGCTTCGTGTAAGAGTAAATATTGTTACAAATAAATATTTAAACTCCATGGTAAATGAGATATTTTTTGAGCGTACTCTAGTAATTTTTATTTCTGTTTAAATGTTGTATTGAGCGTATTTATTTTGTGCATTCCTTTTCTTTTAGTATATAACTCGGTGGTATAACTGATCTCATTTTATAATTACGATTTTCCCCTACTTTTTAGATCTTAAAAAATACACCGGGAATAAAATACATTACATGTGTTTTACCTGAACTGAGGAATAAAAAAATGTATGTATCAAATAGTAATTTATTTACAAACTAGCTGAAGTACCCGTCCTCGACGGGTTAGTGAATGAAAATTTCTAAAAAGCAAGAACTTTCGTCAGCATTGTAGGAGTACACAGAATGGATGTAGTATGTTGCCAAAGTAAAGAAAGCGAAGTTATAATTTTCATGTATTGTTAAAATATCGAGTTAGAGAGTAACTAAGTAATATCATTTCATTCGCTTTAGTCGTAATTATGGGCTGCGCGAAGGAATATTTACGCATATTGAAATAATTGTCGCAAAATCTCAAAATCTAATCAATATTTTTCAAAAATTTGAAGCCTAGAATTTAAGTTGAGTGACAATCTATCATGTCACCCAAATTCGTTTCATTCCCTGCAGTCTTTATTTCGTGATGCTGGAACAAATTTTCAGCATTTTAAAACGATTTTCGAAAAATCTCAAAATGTAAGCAAAATATTTTTAAAATTCAACGCCTATAAATTAAGATTAGCAACTACCTATCATATCACTCAATTTCATAACATTCGTATTAGTCGTTATTACGTGATGTTTGAAGAATTATAAACGTATTTTGAGAGAATTTTCACAAAATCTCAAAAATCTAATAAAAATGTTTAAAAAATTGGACTCCTATAGTTTATGTTGAGCAACCATCTATCGTGTGACCTAATTTCATATCATTCGCTTTAGTCGCCATTACGTAATGCGGGAACAAAGATTCACTCAGTTTTAAACGATTTTCGCAAAATCTCGAAATCTGATCGCTTTTTTTTTAATTAGATGCTAATAGTTTAAAGTGAGTGACCACCTATCATTTCACCAAATATCATTTTTTCACCTTTGCAGTTATTACGTCATGTGCGAACACAAATTTACGCAGTTTGAAACGATTTTCGCAAAATCTGAAAATCTAATCAAGATTTTTTAAAAATTCGACGCCTATGTTTTAAGTTGAGTGACCACCTATCATGTCACTCAATTTCATATCATTCGCTTCAGTCGTTTTTACGTGATGCTTGAACACAAATTTACGCAGTTTGAAACGATTTTCGCAAAATCTCAAAATCCAATCAGGATTTTTTAAAAATTGGAGGCTTGTGTTTTAAGGTGAGTGACCACCTATCATGACACCCAATTTCATATCATTCGCTTCAGTGGTTTTTACGTGATGCTTGAACACAAATTTACGCAGTTAGAAAGGATTTTCGCAAAATCTCAAAATCCAATCAGGATTTTTTAAAAATTGGACGCCTATGTTTTAAGTTGAGTGACCACCTATCATGACACCTAATTTCATATCATTCGCTTCAGTCGTTTTTACGTGATGCTTGAACACAAATTTACACAGTTTGAAAGGATTTTCGCAAAATCTCAAAATCCAATCAGGATTTTTTAAAAATTGGACGCCTATGTTTTAAGTTGAGTGACCACCTATCATGACACCTAATTTCATATCATTCGCTTCAGTCGTTTTTACGTGATGCTTGAACACAAATTTACACAGTTTGAAAGGATTTTCGCAAAATCTCAAAATCCAATCAGGATTTTTTAAAAATTGGACGCCTATGTTTTAAGTTGAGTGACCACCTATCATGACACCAAATTTCATATCATTCGCTTCAGTCGTTTTTACGTGATGCTTAAACAAAAAAAGCGTCACGGACAGAATGACAGAATGAAAGAATGACAGACAGACAAACTTTTTTTTGAGGGTCGCATCGGATTCTCGGGTACTTGAAACGGATAGAAATCGCAAAATTTTTGAATTCCAAGAAATGTACAGATAAAAGTCTAATTTTATTTATATAGATGGTATTGTTGCAGAACACTCTGCCTGTTTCCTGAGTTTGTCGTTCTAAAGTCCAGTAGGCGTGGAAAGTTCTAGTAAAGAGTCCAATCGTCAGAATGGAACACAAACTTTATTGCTTCTAGAACTTCGTCGAACAATCAGCTGTACAAAATTCGCAGGTACTAACGGCCAGTGGCTTTTTTATAACAGTTCACTGAGTACCGAACCTTTCACAAATGCTGTAATTCTCACACAAAATAAAACATTTCTGCAGGCAAAATTCAGTGGAAATACCCTGATAACGCTAACAGTCCCCCAAAACTCAACAATAAAGAGTTTACTCACAGCCCTTAAAAATCAGCGAAAAACGAGCGAAAACACCGCTTCTATAGCACAATACGATTCACAGAGCAAAGCTGCGTACTCATCGGAAGCTCGATCCTCACTGAACTTGGTTGTCTGTCATGCCTCTATTTATAGCTGTCGCAGAAGCTACGAGGAGCTGCTAGAAGAATGCATCTCTCGCAGATTCCATATAAAGCGGGAAATTTGATTACAGGACAAATATTAGGCTATTGTGACAGATTGTGAAGACAAATATTAGGCTATTATGCATGGTAGTGCAGAAAAACCAACTTTAAGGCCCCATTGGGAAAATTGCGCCAAATGACCAAAATATTGCCAAGCTTGGCGATTTTTGGTGAAATGTCTCCAAATATGGCACCAAAAATAAGTCACCCATAAGTGAAGTTACCGAAGACCTAGGACCAACATTTCTCGAGATTTCTAGAAACGCCATACAAGTGAATAGGGAAACTCAAACCTCCGTATCTCCGGTTCTAATTGACCGATTTTGATGCAACAAAAAGCAAAATATAACTATTTGACGCATAGAATACGAAACTATTGGACTATTTTAAACTCCAGAACAGCAGGTTGCCCCGAAAATTCGTAACGGTGTTAATTTAATGCGAATACGATTTGTTTTTTTGTTAGTGTTTTTTCAAGCAAATTCAGAAAATTTTTCAAATATAAAACTATTTATTTTAAATTAATCTTAACCCTTTCTGTCATCTCATTGCAGACCTGCATCATACCAATTAAAGCTGTATAAATTAATTACAATGTAATAAAAAAAGTTTGAATGTTTTTTGTTTTCGAGAAAAACGTGAGCATAAAATAATTTTTTTAAAGAATTCTGAAAAGTTTGTGATATTTATTGAAACTGTAATACGAAATTATATTTTATTCTCCGCCAGTGGCACTATTGGTTTATTGCAGCACTTATAGTGTTTTTTTTCGGAGGTCGACCTTACAAAATTGTTAGTGATTTTTTAAACTGTTCACAAACACTTCAGTAACACTTTGATATACCATAGATATATTTTCAAGTAATACAAAAATAAAAATAACCGTTTTATTGAACTCTACAGAAAAAATATTTTGGTAGATAAATTTTTCATAAATTTAAAAAAATTCGAAAATAAAAACTACAAAATGTTTATAATCTGTTTCTTCACATTGCAAGAAAAAATTTTAAAACTTTAACCCGCATTTATGCCTCGCGTCCCTTTTTTGGGACAGCATTTCCGCTATCGGTCTAAAACGTTATTTATTTTTCCTAGCCATTATTCACGAATATTGTACCTCAACTCCACAAAATATTTTAATATGACCTAGTAGGATGTTGACATTTTAATTTTGATACATAACTATTTTAAAAGAAATCATCCCTTGTTCAAGAAGCTGGCATCAGAAATTTATCTATCATTGCTGGCATTAGCAAAAATCGAAGAAAGTCGCAAAAATATCTGGGCACAAATGGGTTAAGTTGTTGAAATATAATATAGAAGGGTGAGGTGATAATGTTTTTCTTCTTTTTGTGTGTGTATGTGTGACACCAAACATGCGAATTCTAAAAGAGTTGCACTATAAGAATAATCACTCAGCTATTAAGAATAAAGATAGAATAAAATCAAGTAGAATTTTCAAATAACTACCATTAATTCCCTCTATTTTTCACTTTTTTGATGAAACCCTCTTAAATCTAAAGCTATTCCACGCCTGAAAAAACAAAAGCATAGTCAAAATCGAAATCAATGGAATAATCTTAAACCCCATTTGCCGAAAACAATTTAAGATCGTTATAATAATCCGTTTTGCTGACGTAAGCACGCATCATCATTTCGGAAGTTTTTGAATACCCAGGAGGAAATCGAGACGCAATTTGGCGCACTCGGGGAGAGCTTAATGCATGAAATTCAGCTGATTGCGTTGTTTTGGCGAAAGTTTTGGCTTTAGTTCACTCGGAAGGCTTGCTGCCTTTTATTTGAAAAGGGGGATTTAGCCAGTTTGTTGAGAGGTTTGCTGATCGTAGATAAATTGTCTTTTCATTATTTGTATAATAGAAAAGAGGGAAAAAATATTGTTTGCGTGATAAGATTTTTTGATGAAGTTTTTTAACAGTGCTTTTTATATTCACATTAAAATCAATGCTCTTTGTGGTGAATTTACAACTGAAATAAAGTAGATGTACACTTAAAAAGTTAGAAAGTGATTTTTTATTTCTATTCTAAGTACCATACAGACAGACAGCAACAACAGCAGCAACAAAAATGCTGTCGGCTTATTTCGGTTAAATATTCGTTTTCGATGTGTTTAGTAAATTTTAACTCAAGGGGCCATTTACTTATTCTGCCAAAACTGAAGTTTCAAAATTCAAACGATCACCATTAGATTATTTTAAGAAGTTTGCTTCTTCAATCAAAAATGAGGTTTCAAAATTCTTATGGTTCTCATTAGACTATCTGAAGCTATCATTTTTGCTCTCAAACAAAACTGAAGTTTAAAAATTCTAACGATCATCATTAGATTACTATAAGGGGTCATTTTCTTGTTAAATCAAAACTGGTTTCAAAACTCTAATGATCATCATGAGATTACATGAAGGGGTCATTTGCTTATCCAATCAAAACTGGTTTCAAAATTCCAATGATCATTATTAGATTACCTTAATAGTTATTTGTTTATTCAATCAAAACTGAAGTTTCAAAATTGTAGTGATCATCATTAGTTACCTTAAGGGGTCATTTACTTTTTCAATCAAAACTGGTTTCAAAATTTTAATGATCATCATTAGATTACCTTAAGAGGTCCTGATGAGATCTTCAGATTTAGATTCAGAATGTCCGAACATGTCAAAGTACAAATTTCGATTGATTTTCAATAGAGGTTTTGATTTTCCATGTCTAAAACACCGTTGAAAACTGGGTCAAAATGTTAAGACAGTTCAATTTAGAAAAAGAAAGAACTTGATTTTGTGTCTGTAGCTCTAATTATAATCGAAATAATACAATCAGACCTTGTTTATTGTTTTCTATCTTTTTGCACGAATTTTAATTTTTTAGGAGTCTGGTCATAAATTTATTTCTGATTAAACTTTGAAGCTGCCAACCTTTTTGTTTCTAAATGCATTGTTTAAAGCTTCAATTACGCAAGTTATGAAATATCACTGCTTTCCGTGAAACCTGAGCAAGTTAGTGATAGGAGACTCCTCAATATTCTTTTATTAGTAAACTGAATATGATAATATGCACAGAATGGTAGAATCGAATATACGGTTCCTTATGTAGACTCTACCATATATCTAAATAAACTGTACATTACGTATATGGGCAGTAATACATCTACATAACCACTGCAGATGTACGGTAGTTAAAAGTATAAAAAATTAGACACATGTTAAGGTTCCCTTTAGCTACATTAGCTAGTATTTTCAAAACTTCAAAATCAGACGGAGTCAGTGTGCAAATTGTCATATTCAGTGAACTAAGGATTCTCTATTAGTAAACTGAATACGACAACGTGCACACTGAATGGTAGAATCTAACATGCGGTTTCATTTGTATATTCTACTGTAAATCTAAATAAATGGTAGATTATGTAGTTACATCTACATAATAATTGTATAATGTACGGTAGTTAAAAGTGAACCTTACGTTAAGATTAACCTTTAACAACATTAGCAAGTATTTTCATAACTACAAAACCAGATGGAATAGCAACTCATTTTTTTGGAATTTTGAAATATACTGAACTGGAAAGAAAAATTTTTGTATGTTTCTATTTACATTTTCTTGAAATATTGTCTAACAATTCATCATTAAGTTAAAAAAAAAGGCTGTAATCCTTAAAAATGCATTATAGAGATTATTTTTTAAACAAACTGAAATCAAGTTCATTTCGTTGGTAATTCTGAAGTTAAAGTTGAAGCTCAAAATTTTCTCTTTAAAGTAAAAATTCTTTTTTTCCTTGAAGTGAACATTAACTTGCAATTCATGAAATAACCTTTATAATTTTTTTAAAAATTGACTTTTTAAATATTTTGATTTGAAATATGAAGTTCAAAAATTTCGTCATTTAATTTGCAAAACCGATTCTAATAAAACCGCAGGCAAACCCTAATAATTTTTCAAATTTATTGTGAATTTAACCCTCCTAGCAGCTGAGACATAAAACTTTCCTCTCTGAATTGCAGTTTTAACTGCAATGCCAAATTATGTTATTTAAAACAATTTATGACAATTTATGTTATTTAAAAGACGCAGGTATTATAAAATGCGTTATCCCTTTAAAGCCCATAAAAATATTTTAAAAAGGTTATTTTTTATAACAATAAATGTTCCACTTTTTTTATAATTTTCATAATTTTAAAGCTGCATGAAAATTGTACTGTGAAAAAAACTTTACAGTATTTGCTCAAAACGCCCAGGGGGTTAAAAAATTAATAATAAACTATCGCCTTGTAAATATATATTTTAAAAAATAAATATATCTTGCATTTTTTACTTGTTTATCATTGAATTTATAAAACTTTGATTCCAATAAACGACCAAGCAAACAATAACTTTTCAAATTTATTGTGAATTTAATTCTCCAAGCGCCTGACACTTAGAATTTTCCTCACTGAATTTCAATTTTCACTGCGATGCACCAACAATTTATGTTATTTAAAACACACGGGTATTATAATAGCACATAAAAAATATTAAAATCTCATTTTTTATAACAATAAATTGTCCAATCATTATTTTATAATTTTTATAATTTTAAAACTGCATGAAAATTGTACTGGGAAAAAATTTACAGTATTTGCTCAAGACGCTCAGAAGGTTAAAAAATTAATAATAAACTATCGCCTTGTAAATATAGTA
Source organism: Cheiracanthium punctorium (assembly GCA_038373885.1). Lineage (NCBI taxonomy): Eukaryota > Metazoa > Arthropoda > Arachnida > Araneae > Cheiracanthiidae > Cheiracanthium > Cheiracanthium punctorium. The sequence goes on from JAWZYV010012497.1 coordinate 359,883, forward strand.
AAAAATCAATAGATCTTGCATTTTTTTTACAAATTTATCACTACGTAAGTTAATTGGTTAGTGATTATTCAGCTAATTTACAAAAAATTGTTTACGTGATTAAAACCTTTTAATAAGATAGCCCAAGGAGCGGTTTGAATGACATGCATATAGTCTTTGTCAAATATTAATTATACTCGAAGTATTAAAGTAACCTTTTCAGACTTTGTATATAAAGTGTGAAAGCATTGATTTGAAAAGCTTTTTAAAATACAGATTTATGTATTCATCCTCTTTTAATTACTATGTTGATGAAAATATCTGAGGAAGTTATTAGATTAAAGGCTTTTGAAGTCATTTATAATTAGGTGCTAATAATAATTAGAGGAACAGAGATCTGAAACTTCCCCCGTCATTCATTTTATTTTTTCAATTATATTTTCACCTCTGATATAAATTTTAGAAAATATTTAAATAGGAAGTGTCATTTAATAAAACGAATAGTTATAAGGTGGAATCTGTTTAATATTTTTTTAATCACCACTGGAGGGCGCATTATCAACAAACTGCACATCTAATTAGAGAAGAAAACACGGTTAAAATATGATTTTCGAGAAATTTTCTAGGTTTTATAGCATCGCTTACATCACGCCAAAAACAAGTTGCATCTTTAATGTTACAAATTAAAGCAGAATCTATTGGTAATATTTAGAACCGTTTTATTTAAATTTTTCTCCAAAATAAATTTTATGTCTTATTTAAGGAATACACATTTGATAGTTTTTGATGACTGGTTTTAGCTGTAGACAGCAGTGAAATAGTCTTTTAGTTGTGAACATCTTGTTTATACTGCATCCAATCAAAAACTTAGTAATTTTTTTTAATGTGACACTTTTTCACTTTATGTGCTACCCTCGTACAAAAAATTCTCAGTTAACAAAATGCGATTTTTTTTTTTTTTTGTCCGAGGGTGATGTACAAAATTCAGTTTTTCATCATAAAACGTCTCGGAGATATTCCAAAACAAAAGTGCTGCGGAACTACACATGAATTTAAATGTAAACATTTATTGCGAGAGTACAAAAAAATTATTTTCTTTCGTAATTTTCGTACCCTACCTGAAACGCGATCATCCTAAGTGAATTAATTCCCCCCCCCTTCGAGAGCCATTGAAAAGTGGCTTATGTCAGCATAGATTCGTCTTCTTATATCTGAGACTTTTTAGGATATACTTCTCAAATTTTGTACAGCACCTCGTCAGTGTATTGTGCACTTTTTACTAATAGGAAATTTTTTCTGTAAGGGAGACATATACAAATTTAAAAATGTAACTTTTTGAAAATTAACGAGATACTTTGTTTTTAACATTGTCTTTCCCCCCCACCACCACCACCACCTTTTTGAACATTGTAAATTGAAAAAAAAAACAGTGTTTATATTTTATCATTTTGGGGGATGTCCACACTTGGGAGACTTACACACTATATACAGGATGTTTCAAAATTAGACGAACAAACTTCTGAGAAGGGTAGGTTACACCAAAATCTTTCAGAATCACACAGCAAGTGAGGTCGGAAACATCGTTTTCATGTACTTGCTAATAATCACTTTGAAAAAAGTGTTGAAGTGTGCGGCTAATTTCTTAACCAAGTTTCATAAACAATAGGCTCTCTCCTACAATTTCATCAGTGTTATGAAAAAAATAATAATAATAATTCTGAATTAACAATTTCTATTAAGTGCAATCTGTGGAAGATGCATTAGTTTTGAAAAAAAATATGGTTTGGAAGGTTCACTATTATTTAAAATGTTGAAGAGTACGTCTAATTTCTTAACCAAGTTTCATAAACAATGGGCTCGCCTCCGACAATTTCATCAATTAAATGAAAAATAAATATATAAAATTCTTAATTAACAATTTTTATCAAGGACAATCTGTGTAAGATGCATTAGTTTTGAAAAAACAGTGTTCGGAAGCTTCACTAGTATTTCAAATTTTCTTCTAAAGTAATTATTAATAGGCACATGAAGACGACGTTTCCCACCCCACATCGCTATATGATTCTACTCCGTCTTGGTGTAACCTATCTCTCCTAGAAGTTCGTTCCTCTAATTTTGAAACACCCTGTATATGTGTGTGTTCATTTAATTGATATGAGCTTCATAAAAGTCGTTTTTCTTAGTAAAATTTAATTTAGGGATCAATTATAGCATTTTAAAGTTTTATAAAGAAATGCTTTTGCACAATTTTACTTATTAATTTCCTGGAATATTTTGCATTTACATAAAATAAGTGCAAAAACTTTTGTAATATGGAGGGGTTTGTTAAACAGAAGTTCGTTATGCAGAAATGTAATCTACTTGTAATTGTAGAAATAAAACATATTTTATAAAATACGTTTTTGTGCACACATAGTAAAATTAATTTCAGTTTCTGGTTCAATAAACGAATAAAGAAAACAAGAAACGCTATACGCATTAAGTGTTGAAACTTTTTTTTTTTTTAATGTATTTTCTGAATGCATCTGAAGATAAACAGGAAAAGAAACTTAAATCTTCACATGCCTAGATAAGAAATATATCTTGATTTAAAATGCAAACAATTTTTAAACTACATAAAATCTTTTAAAAAAGGATAGATAAAATAACTTTAAAGAAATAATGTGAAAAACTACATATGCGTTATTATTTTTTCCTGCAAAACTGCATTCTAAAAAACATAATGAAGAATAATTTTCTGTACCTCTCATTTATTTTAGAAACTTTTTTCTATGACAGGGTGCTTTGCCCTGAAACAAGAGGGGGGGGGGGTAAAAATGAATTTAATGTCTAGTGTTTTGTCTTTTTATAAGTCAACTGCATTTTTATCTATCTGTCAAAAAATAAATTAGGGTAGAAAAAGAATGTTAAACGGGGGAAAAAATTTCTTTTTTCGATGCTCAGTATAGTCTGAAATCTAAAAATGTTGCTTGGAAGCAGTTAAAAAACTGATATTAAATGTCTTTTATTTTAAAACTTCAAGCGAAATCTTTGAAGCTAAAATTTGTTAGATGTAATTTTTTTTCCCTTTTTCGTCTGAAAATATCTGTGCATGGCATTTGTAAAATTTTTTCTTTGAAATGTCTCGTATTTTAGAAATTTGTAAAAAAATTCTTTGAAAATCAATATTTTTTTTCTTAAATTCCAAAATATATATTGTACAGTGAAGACAAATTAATAGTTACATAAATTACTGAAGAGTTAATCTAGATATTTAATTTTATTATTAATTAATTCAATATTAATTAATATTTTATAAAAATCATTGAACACCATCTTACTAATATACATTTTTAGAAAAAACTTTTTTATTTCAGAACCTAGTTAGAAAGTTTGACTAATACTTTCAACCTCTTTTAAAGTAATAGCTAAGTGCAATTGGAAAGAACTACAATCATAAAAATAGGACCAAGGTATAGTAAAGTTGCAATGCGCTACACAAGGAAACCGCTTGCAGCGCCACCTTGAGGGTCCATTTCGAGTTACCGCTTTTAAAAGCGGTACACGATAAGGGAAAATTGTCAATTACTAAGTTACTCAGCATCACCGACTTATTAAATGAAGACATGTTGAGCATATTGATGTTAAAATTTGAAGACGTAAAATGCAAGGCGTAAAAATTTATTACTGATGCTTTTGCCAGTGTGTTACCAGCCATACTGCACGACTTGCAACTATGTGTATTCTTGCTGACGGAAAACTTAGCACGAAACATAAATCGCCTTAATACTTTATAAGGCCGTGGTAAGATACTTACCACCTACGGTCTATTAAACACAGAAATCAATTATCATTAGTGAATTTTCTGACTTTTGTTCAGTTATACTGGATGTATATTTTTCCATACATCTAGATTCTAAATTATATTTGGCATATGAACTTATCTTACATGCGTAATTTTAAAGAAAGCTCGAGAAATTACTCGAAAATTGAGCCCACGAATCGTCCCTTTAAATTATATATTTTTGCGTTTAATTCCGTGTACAAGCAGTAGGTAGTTTTCCGACTTTGATTTTGTGAATAATTAATGCATTCTCCTGCAAAATTTCTATGTCGGTTTAATACTTGTTTCTCCAATTTTCACGTGGAATGTTACAGTAGAGGGAAAATATATGAATTAATGTTTAAAAATGGGCCAGAAAAATCACAAGTACTTTGACTCTCTGCACATAAACTCGCCTGATAAAGGGCTAATGTCAGGTAAATGCACTTTTGGAAAATTTGACCAATGTGCGTTTCATTATTTCTATGTAAGGCGACCATATTTCTACACAGAAATTTGGGGACAAATTAAGCGTTGTCCTCGAATCCAAGGAAAACTTGGGGACACTAGAAAATATTTTGGGGGACTTATTCGAGGACGCAACATATTACTATGTATACCCATACTTTAAATCTTGACTGACTTTATACTTAAAAATGAACTCTAATAGCTCTTGTGTATCAATTGTGTATTCTTATTTCTAATAAATTAATGGAAGCATTTCATTCATTTATAAATATTCATTTAAACCAGAAATATGAAAAGAACATCGTGTTGAAATATTGAAATTTATTCAAAATTTAACTCTTGGAATAGTATTTGTATTTTATGAATACATTTACATTGGATCATTTTGTGATAATTTTTCATGAAACTTTGTACACCCTCTAAAAAAAGTATTCGAGTGCAAGAAAATTTTCGTACTTCAATTTCGTATTTAAAGTATGGCTCTTCATGAAAAGTGATTAATCATTAACAAAACTGAAATGGGAAATTTGGCTCATAGTCGGATACTTTATTGAATGACTTGTGTGTGTGTGTGTGTGGTACACACTACACACACACAATGACAACAAACGTTTTCGAACGAGATCGAATTTCATTGTTCCTCTGAGTAGATGGCGCTTTTAGTCGGTTTATTTTTCTTTTCTATTTTTATTATCTATTTTTATTTCTTCAGTTTTTTCTGAAAGAAATAAACTAAACGGAAACATTTAGGGAAAAAAGGTACAAATCTTTAAATTTGGGGACATTTGGGGACAAAGTATTTTCGGGGACAAAATGAAAAAAAAGATCTATATTTGGGGACTGTCCTCGAATTTCGAGGACGTATGGTCACCTTACTTCTATGCGTAGAATTATTGTGTGAACTGATGAGCATCATGTGCAAATTAAGGTGTCTTTTTTTTTTTTTGTTGTTGTTAAATCGATGATGCTGAACAACTTTGTAATTGACTTTTTTTAACGTATCTCGTACCGTTTCTAAGATAAGAACTCTAACTCCGGGCCTCACCATTTCACAGTGGTTATGCCACCAAAAATGGTAGACGGGTGAAATGTGAAGGCTCCGGGTTCGGGTCCCAACTCGCGTCAGTCGACCTAACTGTTCGGTGTTTTTCCGTGGTATTCTCCGAAACTTAGCGTACATACGGGTAAGGACCCCTTAGAAAGACCCCCACGGAGAGCACCTTCCCCTTGTGTTGTCCTGCCGCCGAGGATTTATGAGCGGGTTTCGAGTCAAGCACACAAATCCGGTATACGTGTTCACAACAACGCTAACTCCGGGCACTGTTGCTCATCAAGCAATTTGGCACTATCAAGGCCCGAATTTCGTAGCCATTTTATTTTGGGGGAATCCATTGGGCCGCCAGCATTACCCCCCTATGAAAGGACGGACAAGTTAACATGTATGCCCAAGCCGGGATTCGAACCCGGACCCAAGGCTTGATAGAATGGTTCTTAAGCCACTACAATACGTGGGAGGCACACTTCATATGTACACCCTCCAAAAAAAAGTATTCGAGCAAGAGAGAAATTTCCTATTTTAGATTTGCGAATAATAATTGAGTTTTTGAAAAACGCATAACTTGATAGAAATATGGAAAGTCATATTTATGCATAGCCTAATTCATATTCTATGATAAATAATTTTTAATATACGAAACCAAGGTAGGAAATTTCTCTCTTGCTCGAATACTTTTTTTGGAGGGTGTATATATATTTACACACAGTGCCAGAAATGAAAGACATTTCATTTTGACAGTAATAATGTTGACAGTTAAATTGTTCTACTGTAGCCTGTTTTCTTGGGTATGCGCGACTGTGGATAATTATCATGCAATTAGTTCTGAATGGTGGGCTTTTTTCCTGTTTTTTCCGTATGCAGGGTTAAAAAATGCTTTAAATTAGAGTTGATACGTAACCCATTTATGCCTAGCGTCCCTTTTTTGGGACGGCATTTTCGCTATCGGTCTAAAACGTTATTTATTTTTGCTAGCCATTATTCACGAGTATTGAACCTCAATTCCACAAAATATTTTAATATGGCCAAGTAGGATGTTGACATTTCAATTTTTATACATAATGATTTTAAATGAAATCATCCCTTGTTCAAAAAGTTGACATCAGAAATTTATCAATTACAGCTGGTGTTAGTAAAAATCGAAGAAAGTCGCAAAAATATCCAGGCACGAATGGGGTAATCACAAGGTTGTCGTGGCGGAAACAGAATTTTTCTTTAGAGAACCTAGTTACACTCTCAAAAATTATTTCTTCAATTTATGGAAATTTTACGGTCAGCAGTGCTGCCGGAATATTTCCGTTATTTCACGAATATCCGCTTATTTTTTCTCTTGTTAATACAAGAAACTTTTTCCTTTCCTTCAGATTTTAGGGGAAAATTCACGGAAATATAGCGTTTCCAAGAAGTACGGAAATTATTCGTTGAAACATGAGGAATAAATTAGCGTAAAAAGACGCACCCTCAAAAGCTATGTCTTCAATTCACGGAAATCTTTCTGAATATCTTCGTTAATAGACGAATATTCGTTTTTTATCCTGTCAGTTGACAAAACTTCTTCAGATTGAACGAATTTTTTTCCGCTTCTTCAGATTTCGGGATGAAGAATGCACGGAAATATTACGTTTGAATAGAGTGCGGAAATTATTCGTTGAAAAATGACGGATAAATTAGTGTATAAAGGCGAATTTCTCTTAGAATGTACAGAAAAAAAAAAAAGTGTTTTAGGTTATCATTTTACTTAGTTTATATAAGTTTTCACTCTCTGTCTTTTACAGTAAAATCTGTTCTTTTCTCTTTTCTTAACTAGACCTTCCCCCGAAAAAACGCTAATAGGAGCTAGTGCACGTAAAATCTGTTAGTGTCTCCAATGTCCTCCATGTTCAAAGGTACCTTTCTGGGTTCCGAATTAAAGTGCCAGGTCTCTCACCAGGAATTGCTTCAAAATAAGGAGACCACTCATAGGGGGGCAACGTTGAGCTGCTTACTACGCCCCCCCATAATGAAATGACCAACATCGCCTGTCCTTGTAGCGGTCAAACCTACAAATTGGCCGCTGACCCGGCAATTTTGGGGAAAAAAATATGCTCGCAATAACAACGCAAAACGTTAAAATACAGGGTGATTAAAGTTTCAAAACGGTATAAAAAAAAAAAGAAACACTGGTCAGAATGATGCCAGTATTACGGAGTATTATTGGAATGACGGAGTATTATTGAAGAAAGGGGAAAGCGTATGGCATAAGAAAAAAAAGTAATTCCAAATTTTAGCAACAGATGGCGCTGTACGCATTCTAATTTAAAGCGGTTCGACTACAAATGACAAATGAATCGTAAAATAACGGAATTTTTTTTTAAATTTCTGTTGCCATACGCTTGCCCCCTTCTTCAATAATACTCCGTTCAAATTTGGCGTCATTCTGATCAGTGGTTCTTTTTTTTTTATACCGTTTTGAAAATTTTTTTAATTTTAATTTTAATTTTAATATTTTTATTTTTATTTTTAACTTTTAACTTTAATTTTAATTCTAATCATCCCTGTACTACACAATTGCTAGCATAAAAGATCCCCCCCAAAACAAAATTCAATAACCGGCTAACTTTATCCGAAATTTTATTCTGAAATATTACATCAGTCCATTAATAAAAGGAATGTAAACAAAGTTCCTTTTTCGAAGGTCGTGATTTATTTAACATTTGACATTTTTCCGATTTAAAAAAAGAACCACATCCAACACGGCATGAAATTTCTTACGGGCGACCAGCGCGAAATATTAGGTTTGTAACAAGAGCTAACTAATTATGTACTAAGAAAGCTATTAGGGTACACGGTACTGTAAAATGTAAAACGTCACATCGAAGTATTAATCAAGGCGAGCGTCGAATATTGAAGGGAATTTTTAAATAAAGAAAGATTTTGTATTTTGAGTGAAAATATCCACGGAATTAATTCCACAAACTGTTATTAACCCTGTAAAGTTTGTATTATTTTAAAGAAAACGGTCATAAGAGTATCTACTATTTTTATTCAAGAAAGTTGTATAAAAATAAATAAGTCGTCGTTGTCAAACCAATATCTACTACAGTGAAGCACCGTTTATACGTTTATATCATTTATACGTTTTCCCGAATGGTCCTGACGAAATCCATTTGATTTTAACGTTAAATAATTTTATTTATACGTTTTCCTGAAATCGAAAACTTCATTATCATTTATACGTTTTTTAGAACTGAACAGGAGAGAAAACGTGTAACGCCAGTTTTCAACAAGCTTTGAAAGGTTCTAATTTATGAAGGAATGCCCAATTTCCGGCGATTTAAATGATAATGTTAAACAGGCACTTTTAACTATGTAGAATTAATTTATTCTGTGCATTCCCAAACAGTCATATAACTGAAAATTGCAAAATATTTTGGGCATACGGAATGAATATGAATACAATTACTAGCTGTACATTAAATTCAGAATAAAACCACTATGTATTACATACATAGTGGTGTTTTTTTATGTAGTAATATAATATGTAGTATTTTAATTTAAATCTGATTTTTTTTATTCTTTGTTATCACCAAAATGTACGTACTTTTGAGAATTTCATATATGCGTTTTTTTTTATTTATACGTCCCCCCCCCTAGTCCCTTTAAAAACGTATAAACGGTACTTCAGTGTGTGCGCAAAAAGCTTATTTATTATTACCAGTTTTTATAAGCTGTTAATATTTGACAATAATCTGGCTGACCACGTGGCATGTTTTTATCAGCGATCACAGTTCACCGTATAATGCTTAGAGTCACATAAAAGTTTTTTAATACAAAAATTTGGTTAGTAATCACGTCATGAGAGCCAAAATGTCGAAATCGCCAAAAAGTTCACATAGCAGATATTAATTTGACAGCGGCGCTGTCTAACTACAATACGTGTTATTCATTTTAAGATTTCGGGCATTTTTTTAGTACAAAATAAAAAATACTAATACTTTAGGGAAATGCAACATTTAGGGTTAGGCAGTGGTAGCCCAGTGCAGAACTGACAAGTCTCAGGCTTTTTCCGGGAGATTTTCCACCACAATTTTTAGACAGTTTTATTTTATATTAAATATTTGGACTTATTTTAAGAATAAATTAGCAAGTAAAAATTAGTACTGGGAAATCTCCCGAAAAAAGCCGGAGACTTGGCAGCTCTGCCAGTTGTAAAAGCGTTGGACTCGTAGCCGGAAGGTTGCGGGTTCGATATCGATGTATCCCTAAAGACCACCGTGTGCATACGGTGCACGTGCACGTAAAATCCAGGGTTGCGAAAGTCCTCTTGGCGGTCGCTAGCAGTTTTTGGGGGGGTGCCAATATTCAGAAGTCCCCCACCTTCTGATGAGGTTCTAAATTGTGGCGGGGAACTCCGGTAAAGACATATATGTTGCTCTAAGCGACGCATTCAGTGACGCGAGCTGTCCTTTCCTTCCAAATAAATATTTAGGGTTATTGTAACTGAATGTGTGTTTTCCCGTAAGCAGGGAAAAACTAAAAATATATGTTTTAAACGCTGAACAGGAATTTTATTGAACTTACTTCATTACATAAATAAATATTAATATTTTTTAACCTCCCTCCCGGAAATATCACGGGCACAAGAAACAGGGGGCGAACGCTTAGCCCATAAGTGAGATGGGTGCGAGAGAGAAGGGCTTAGGTTTGGAACTAGAATGATGTCGCAGTAGTTACGAGAAATGTCGCGAAAAATTTTTTATTACAAGATTTTCTTGTATAACTTTAGATTTTTTGTTCGCTTGCTACGTAATTGCCCAGTTAACTACTCAAAGCTAAATTTTCAAAGTTCTTTGTCTCGAGAAATATTGATTTTTCAGCAAATTATTTAAATATCTGTCACCAACGACGACTTTTCATTCTCTGGTGATTCTTGGAAGATTTACGCATGCGCATGATCGATAATCGTTTTTCATTAACGGCGTAGTTTGAACAAAGCATGTGATTTTGTTACATAAATACAAACAAACTAATAGTGTTATGCACTTCAAAATTTTTAGAATGCCTCTTTACAAGCAGAACTATACACTCCAATAAACGATAACCCTGTTTCAATAGCGAAACTTTCAGAAAAAAAATTCTTAAAAATAGACAGTTTAGCAGGATGTGTCACTTTTCGAAAATATTTGCTGTGCAATTTCTTGTTGAAGAATTTTTTTCCGAAAGTTTTATAAAAGGCACCGTTGTTTCATTCACTACGGTGGGTAGTACAACTTAGAAAGAATCATCCTGAATTTTTCCAAGCCCCTGGTGCAATTAGCTTAATTTAATACGTGTACTTAGACCGTGAGAAAGATTTTATTTCTTCGAACTACACCCTTAAGCTGTGATTAAAAAAGTTCGCTATTTATTTTCATACATAACCTCTTGCAGATTGCCTTATTTAGCACAACGAATTGTTTCAAGCGGCCATGGTAGCAAATATCCAAGCTCTGACCAAATTATTCCACCATAGCGAAAAATTATCCCCATTGTAAAACAATATTATATTGGCAATTTCTCGGCAGATATTAAAGACATCCCCTATATCGTTTCAGTTTTCAAAGCTTATTTTTTTAGTGTCAAACTTGGCGATAAATCACCAAAAGACATCTGACTTTTGAAACTTTACCGGATTTTGGAAATCCTTAACAGCCGTGATATAAAGTTACTTCTTATCTCTATAGTGTATCATGTAAAGAACGTTTCCGGAGTGGTTGATATTGAATTCGAAAATTCACAAATAAAATATTGTGTTTTGGGTAAAAGGATGTTTGTTTTGGCCCGAATTCCCGACTTTAAGAGCACCGGCGCCATTTTGAGTTATTGTCGGATTTCAAAAACGAAATTTACATGGCTGTTAACCTTTTACTGGCCAATGTTCCCAATGGGAACATGAAATTAATAATTTACTGAAAAATTAAATTTAATCATACTGTCTTGAAAAAATTAGCATATATAGTTAAAAGATCACTTGATTTTTCGAAATAGAATCTGCATTTCTATCATTCGGGAAACTGGATAAAAAATCATAAAGATGGCCATTTTCATAAATTTTTTCGGGGCTATCTTGATCCATCCCCTCCCCTTCAACCTTAATCATATTTTCACTTAAATTTAAAAATAATTCTTTTATTTATTTTTAATGTTTCAATTATTATTTAAACCACCCATAAAAGTATAACAAAGTATATCCCCTAAAAGTACAGTCAGAAATGACCAATGTTCCCAATTGGGAAAGCAGTCAAAATTCTATACAATATTTTTATCAACATTTAAATGACTAATATCCTTTAAGTAACGCATTAGAAGGCAAAATATTCGAAAACACTGATTTAAAACATGTTTGGATCTCAATTCGGTCTGTAAAAGGTTAACCAGCCCAAGAGACAACTTATCCGCACTAAGCTCTCATCGATTACGAAAATCACCGCATAAAGTGCATTTTCGGCCTGCCCTAAAGTGCATGTTTTCAAGTGCTCCTACGATTATCAGAAATTGGATAGGGGCAGGGTTACTGACTGTACATCGATTTATGTGTAAGTCTGTAAAAGAAAGTTCCTTTCAACTTACAAATGATGAATGAACGAACATTTTATACAGACTTTGTTTTATTATTTGACATTTTAAACGCCAGAGTAAATCCACACAGCCAGCACGTTTTGAAATCTTCGGGGAGCTCAAAATATTAGGTTCTGTGACAGACCAGAAAATTATGTTTCAAGAAAGCTTTCAGAGCGTAAATACACTTCGCCATACAAGCGTTCGAATGTCACTAACGCTTCACTTTGATGTCTTAATTAGGCCGAGAAATTTTCAAGTTTAGAAGAACGTTTGAAGTAAAATTGTACTTTAAAAGAAAAAGTTAAGGGAATGAGTCCTAATTGTTAAAAAGTGTATGCCAAAAGCGTTCGTCTGCGTCAAAAGTACTTTATCTTACATATATATTTTGTGAAAATCAAGAAAAAACATAAATCACACCAAATTAATCGATTTTATGTACGTAGAAAGCAGTTGCTGTAACTACTATATATTTTAAATTTTGTGTACAGTTACAGCCTGGAAATTTATAAAAATCAAGAAAACATGAAGATACAGTCTGTCAATTAAATAACCAAATGTCGGAACCGTATATGAACAATACAGTTGTTGGGACATTTTTTTTTTTTTTGGACTTTCCCCAAAATACTTAAAAATAGAATTGGGGGAAGGGGGTTGTGGGGAAAGTCCAAAAAAAAATGTCCCAACAACTGTATTGTTCATATACGGTTCCGACATTTGGTTATTTAATTGACAGACTGTACATCACACTCTAAATTAAATAAGTAAATGTAAAATATTGCGTGTAGAAATATTTCAGATAACTGCACTCATTTATCAGTACTCCCCAATCGTTTTTCATAGGACAGCAGTCTAAAAGGAACATTTGAATAAGTTCAAATTGGGTATGCATATTATAGGTCACCGTCACACAATATGTGTTTATTTTTGTGTGTAAGGGCTTATTTAGTCTTTTTTTAATTAGTTTTTAATAATCTTTTGTCCCTGTAAAAATCTTTTGTTCTTTACAGGGTTACAGAAAAGAATATTTTACATTATCGTCTATAGACGGTAATTCTTGAAAGTACGCTAGCGTCTATAGGCTACATTCGACTTAGCTTAAAATAGGCGCGCGTATTATAGGTCGCTGTCGCATATACTGCACAGATTTTGGCTTGTGCAGGGCTAACAATCTTTTACAGGTCTACAAATAACCATTTTTATATCATTGCAATCTATACACACTCAAATTATTCGTAGTGCTCTGAGCGTCAGAACGCTACATCAGACTGAGTTCAATCGAATTTATATAAATGCTTGATAAACATAAGTGTCGAAAAGTCAAGTGGAGTCACTCCAGAATTTTTTGCATTTACAAAATCTGTACACAATAGATGTAAAAAAAATTTTTTTTTACATCCAGGGACAGACTTGGATATAGGACGATCAAGGTCTAGCCGCAGACAGGTGAAATAGCGTCAGCCTCTGAATTGGAAAAAATCTGGAGTAACTCCACACGACTTTCCGAACACTTGCGATTAAGATCATTACCAATCATTTAAATACATTTTAATTTATGAATAATTCAGCAAAAATTCTCAGTTTTCAATTTAAGCTCAATCGAATGTGCCGTATAAACGTTAGCGCACTTTCGAGAATTTCCCCCCATAGGCGATAATGTAAAAGAAATCTTTTTCGTAGCCCTGTAGAAAAACTGTAAGTCCTATACACACCAAGATCAATACCGGTCTTTTGACGGTATTGATATTGGTTTATGACATACCCAATTTGAGCTCAATCGAATGCCCCGTTTAGGAGCTATCGTGTTCACTCACATACACACAAATACATACATCTCGTAAAAATAGCATAAATGATTTCAGAAGACCTCAAAACGTGTCAATACACCAAAATCTCGAAGTCGAATTTTTTCATGATTACAATACCTTCCTTATATACTACATGTTCGGAAAGTAAAAATACTATGTATTAATATTTTAGAAATAAAGAACTAATTCAATGTTTTTACGCCATTCTGTATGTAAGTCCGTATATATATATATACATATAAAGTATATGTATAGTAGTGAAAAATTCAACATTTGGAACAGATTCTCTTATGCTTGAGACCACGCTACGCTACTGAATATACAGTGTGATTATAATTAAAGTTCCACTTTAAAACGATCAGAAAAGGAAAGGTACTGGACCAAATGTTATCAAACTTGTTTATTGTGTGAAGGTGGTCATGGAATTTATTATGCGTGGAAAAAAATCTCAAAAATTCAACACCTAGGGCATTTAAAGGGGGGCGGACTCAGGGGTCCGCCCCCCACCATGAAAAACATTTTGGGGGGCTCCAAACGGTAAAAAAGGCAGTATTTTTCTCAAAAGGACACTTATCATTATATTAGTAACGAAAATAAAAATTTCGTGGGGGACATGGTTCGGACCCCTGGACCCCCCCCCCTTCCCCCTTAAATGCGCCTTTGGCCCTGGTGTTGAATTTTTGAACTTTTTTTTTTCGCCGATAATAAATCCCCTGATCGCCTTTACACAATTACCAAGTTTGATTTGGTCCAGTAGTAGTTTTCCTTTTCTGGTCGTTTTAAAGTGGAACTTTAATTATATTCACCCTGTATATATAGGGAGGATGTTGGAGGGAGGGGGGGGGGAGATCTCCTAAAAATAAAATATAAGAAAACTCGATGCAAGTCAAATTTTGAATTTTAATCTCACACGTGAAAGACTGTTTTCCAAAAAAGCACTCATTCAAACTAGAATATGATTAATCGAATTTTTATTAAATATGTTGCATTCAAAAATACTTACAAACTAATTAAATTTATTAAAGCCTAAAAATTAATAGACTGAATTATAGACTAAACCCAGGTGGGGAAAGTGCCCTACACCCGAATAAATTTTTGAGAGCGTGCTCTATGTAAATCTATAATACTTAACAAGCACATCATCAACAGGATGTCTATTACGTGAATTTGTTTAAACAACCAAAAGCTTAATATTAGTGCTGTTATCAAAAACTGGCACAGCTGAATTACTTCAGTAGCCTTCATCACTTAAGTAATTGCATAACGGATCGAGAAAATTATAAGCCCGTTACGTGATCTATTAAAAGAACTTGTATCTAAAATATTTCCATAGAGTTAATGAGTTTAACTTTTAACTATCATTCCTAACTTAGGAAGAATTTTCTCCGAAATAGTTAAATCCTAACAATGTTGTTTAACTGTAGTGGACTAATTATCTTTACGCATGTATTAACTTCATCGTCATTAACTTACAGTGTACATAGCGAAACACCACTTGTTTGCAAAACGCATTATTTATTACTAATTTAAAATCAGTATTAACCATGCAGAGAGCTACATACAAAGTAGTATTTATAAAGGGATAGAATATAGTTATATTTTTAACTACGAATCCCTATAGTATCACTCAGTGTACTATTTTTTCGTGGAACTAAAATATATGATTTTTTTATACAGGGAGATCAATTTAAGAGAGTGCCCATTGGTTTTTCTTATTACTGTTAAATCTGACGGGTGTGGCAACTATTCTAACACTGGAGTGTACGGAAAAAACACTCAAAATACTGGTGTTAAACGATAAAATAAATAAAAAATTTGTAGAAAAAACACACATAAAATGATACTTATGCCAAGATAAGATCGTTTCGACTGAAAATTCGTTCAGTCTTCATCAGTAAAAGCCCTTCGTCTCACAAAACAGTGGGAACTGAAGAAGATAAACAAACATGCATGTTGCCACTTGGAAAAAAGAAAAGAATAAAAACAGGACAAACAAAAATACATAAATAAAAAAATGAAAAACAATATCAATGCGAATAAAATGAAAAAAACACACACACGCACAAACACACACAAAAAGAAAAAACAAAAGAAAATAGAACAAACAAAAAAACAAAAATAACATAAAAACGCAAAAAAGTATAATTTTATGCATATATATAAATACACATACAGGACAGCACATTTTTATTGTGTGTAATTAATAAATATAAAATAATAATAAACATAAAGGAAAGGCAGAAACACACGCACAAAAAAAAACGAAATAAAATGAAATAAAAGAAAGAAAATAAGACATTTAAAAAAAGGAGAGAGAAAGAAAGAGAAGGAAAACTGGCAGCATAAGGAAATGGGGGGGGAGGAGAGGAAGAAAGTGAATAGAACCTTACAACAACACAGCTTCCATACTGAATGTACAAAGGGAAAGGAACGTTTGTGGAACGGATGGTTCTTCCGTTCCTTTTGTTTATTCTGCTGGGAAGCTGTTGTTGTAAGGTTCTATTCACTTTCTTCCTTAACGCCCCCTATTTCTTATGTTGCTAGTTTTCTATTTCTATCTTTCTCTCTTGTTTTTGTTTTTTTTTTTTAATCTTTTACTTTTTTCTTTCTCTTTCTTTTATTTTGTTTGTGTGTTTCTGTCTTTCATTTATGTTTATTATTATTTTCTATTTATTAATTACACACGCAAAATATACATATATATACTTTTTTGCGTTTTTATGTAATTTTTGTTTTTTGTTCTATTTTCTATTGTTTTTTTTCTTTTTTGTGTGTCTGTTCTTTTTTTTTTTGCATTGATATTATTTTTTATTTGTGTATTTTTGGTTGTTCTTCTCTATTATTTTCTTTTTATCCCATTCCCTTTTCTCCCCTTCCTTTAATCTTCATGGTTTCTCGCCTTTTCTTTTCTCCAAGTTGTTTGTTTATCTTCTTCAGTTCCCACTGTTTTGTGAGACGAAGGGCTTTGACAGATGAAGACTGAACAAATTTCCAGTCGAAACGATCGTATCCTGACATAAGTATTGTTGCAGAATTACTCTGCTTGTTCCCGGGGTTCGTCGTTCTAAAGTCCAGTTGGTGTAGACAGTTCTAGTAAAAAGTCCACTGGTCAGGATGGAAAACAATTTTACTGCTTCTAGAACGTCGTGGAACAATCAGCTGTACAAAATTCGCAAGCAGAATTAAACAGTAATGTGCTTTTAACAGTCCGCCTAGATCAGAAGCTCTCACAAATGCTGTATTTCTCGCACAAAATAAAACACTTTCACAGGCAAAAATTCAGTAAAAATATTCGAGGGATAACACTAACAGTCCCTCAAGACTCAGCAGTGAAGAATTTGCACACAGCACTTTAGAAACAGCTTCGAGAAGCAAGCCAAAACACAGCTTCTATAGCACTATCAATTCACAAAGCAAACGTACTGTCTCAGAGACCTCTACTCACGCACTGCACTCGATGGGAGCAAACTACGCCATAGAAGAGAAATGTTAGGTTATTATGTGTTTTTAATGCAGGAAAAACAACTTTCAGGCCCCATAGGGGAAACTCGTGCCAAATGACCGAAATGTAGCCAAGCTTGGCGACTTTTTGCGAAATATCGCCAAATTTGGCGCCAAAAATAAGTCCCCAAAAGTGAAGAGATCGAAGCCCTAATACCAATATTTCTCGAGATTTCTAGAAGCCCGTAGAAAAACAGGGGGAAAGCCGAGACATCCGTATCTCCGGTTCTAGTTGGTCGATTTTGATGCAACAAAAAGTAAAATTTATCTATTTGAAGCGTAGAATACGCATTTTGAACTATTTTAAGCCCTAGAGCAGCGGGTTGCCCCGAAAATTCGTAGCAGTATCATTTTATGAGTGTTTTTTATACAAAGTTTTTATTTACTTTACTGAAGCATGACTATTTGAAACTTGTTTAAGTGTAGCAATTTCCAGCACTATTGGACTGTTACAACTTTATTTGTGAAGTAAAACAGAAATGGGGACGCGCAATGTTACTTAATCCTGCGATAATTTTATTTTTGAAAAACGTGATTTATTTATTATTTTTTTTCATTTTATCATTCCTTACAGCAAATGTTGATTATTTTTGAAAAAAGTGATTTATTTATTTATTTATTTATTTTTACATTTTATCATTCCTTACAGCAAATGTTGAAAATCTTCGCGTGCAGATAGGCTTTTCCAGTGAAGTCCTGCTAACATCGATGAGTTAAAACAAATCACAAGGAACAATATTATTAAATTATGTTATTCAAAAATTAAATTATCACAGGATTAAGTAACATTGTTTTACTCCATTTCTGTTTTACCCACGAAGTTAAATTTTTAGGAAGGGGCCGTTCTCTTTGAAAGTGAGATAACGCCGTTGTTGCAAACAGATGGCGCAACGAACACTGGGTAACTGCGCATGAGCTGCAAACCGAATTGGAGGACGACAGCTGGCTAGCCAGCTGTCGTCAAAAAAAGGGTCTCTAGATCTATGGCACGCGATGAACGTTTCGATCGTCCGCCGTCTTGCTGGTAGTTAAGTCGAGCGATGGCAACGGCTGCCCATTTTTCAGCATTGGGCAATCTATCCAGCTGTTCGCGCATCCTTCCATTTTTCAGGAAGGCAGTTCCTTCTCCTTTATTGCAGATGTAAGTGCTGTTAAAAATGATCGTGACCGTTTTTTTACGGGAAATGACGTGCTAAAAATTAAAGGATTTTCTTGAAGCTATGTCACCCGCAACTATTTTTATAGAAATCAAATCTATTCTTCGTGACTAGCAACAGTCAAAACGTCAGAGTTTGGTGTTCCCAGAGCGGGAACACTGCGCGCTAAAGGGTTAATAATCACTTTGGGGGAAGCGTTGAAGTAACAGTGAACTTTCCGACCATCCTACGTCAAATAATTATCACAGAAAGCACTTAGCCAAAATTGATAGTTTGCAAATTGTATTACATTTCATTGTGGAAAAATGACGGGGGAAAAGCTCATTGCTTATGAAACTTGAGTTATGATTATGAAACTGAGAATTCTAAGCACAGACCAATGTCAGTTAAGGTGTAAAGGTACGTGGCTGTTCTTGAAAAAAATTAAAACGTAACTTACACTTGTCACCTGAATCCTTTAAAAAATAAAAATTTATTCTATCAGAGACGAGCTGTTTCTTCATGTACTGTGCTCCTAGTAACAATTAACCTGCAGTATATTTTTACAACTTATGAGAAAAGAAACCTTAGACACAGAATTTGCATCACAAAACTGCTTGTAGAGCCATGCTTATTAGAAAGGACCATAAAATACTGGACACATACATCGGGTATTTCAAAATATATGTTACAGGGATTATCTTTTAAACCGTAAGTGATAGAAACATACTTTCAAATAGAAAAGTTAGTCAAATTAAGAGTAGCTTTCAGGTATGGTTTTTTTTACTAGAGGCTGAAGATATATTAAAATACGGAATTACATATTTATATGGTCCCTCCTTTTCTATCACTTACATTTAGAAAATGTTGCTCTTTGCCTAAGAAAATTAATTTTAAAAATCCCGTGTGTCTATTTGAAATAGTTAGCGAGATATTGCAATTTGAACATTTTGGAATCTGTCGCCAAGCACTAAGGGGATGTCTCAAAAGTGAGAAAAATGTAATTACTTTTCAACTGATGTTAATTTATGTTAACAGTCACTCGATAGATACAGTTGACTCCTCAAATCCTAATTCTTCTAGAATTTTCTTGTTCAGCATATTGGCAGTTTTTAGTGAAAGTTACCATACTTAATTTCTGTTTAAAAATTCGTCTATTATGAGGATTTTAATGACTGTTGAAATTTACCACATTGCGTTGTGTGTTACCACCTTGTGTTGTGTGACTGTTGTGAAATTTACCACACCATAGTAACCTACGCCATTATTTTGTCATTCTCTTTTACGCTTTGAAAGTCCTTCACTAGAAGCGTTACGTAATTAGTGGATGACCCCACTAAAAGACTAAATTAACGCTAACATATTTCTAAATATAAGTGATAGGAGAGGAGGGACCGCATAAAAATTAAATATCGTATTTTAATATGTAAACAGCCCGCAGTAAAAAATTACCATATCTGAAATCTACTAATCATATGACTAGCTTTTCTAATTGAAAGTATGTTTCTATCACTTACGGTTTAAAAGATAATCACTGCAACATCTATTTTGAAACACCCGGTATTTCTTCGACAAAAGGGAAAAAATCTGATGACGACACCATATAACTTCCTTGTACTTCTATTAAATCATAAATATTTTCGGCCGGCAGCTGGCTGTGCCGGCACAGCCAGCTGTCGTCAAAAAAAGGGTCTCTAGATCTGTGGCACGCTATGAACGTTTCGATCGTCCGCCATCTTGCTGGTAGTTAAGCCGAGCGATGGCAACGGCTGCTCTTTTTTCAGTAATGGGAAAGGCTTGCGCCTCAAAGGGTTTAGAGATGAGACGGGCTCAGCCCGTGCCCGAAAGCCCGAGCCCGAGCCCGGGCCCGAACCGGGCTCGGGCTCTGTAATTCACAATTGTGTTCGGGCTCGGGCTCAGGCTCGTGAAAAATTTCTTCTTTATTTAACATACTGCTTGAAATAGATTTTTAAAAGTGATTCATGGGGAAAATAAAAGTACTTATAAAAAATAAATAAATAAATAAACAAATAAAAATAGCGGCACAGGCGCCTAGAAGGTGCGTGAAGCTCTTTGGGCATTTTCTATTTTAGAACGGCGCTTTATATTCCTTAGTCATGAGATCCGACATTTTTTGATAAAGGATGGATACAAAGAATTAGACAGTGCATTGGGAGTTTGCAACTATATTTGTCTTTAATTTGCACAAACGGCAAAATTTATTGTAGTCTATCAATGAAGTAATTAAATTTTTTTATATCTTTAGCTGAAATTTCGGGCTCCGGCTCCGACTTAAATAATATTGCTCGGGCTCGGGCGGGCTCGGATTAAAAGTCCTCGGGATCGGGCGAGCTCGGGCTTCAAAAAATGAGCCTGAACTCATCTCTAAAAGGGTTCATTTATCAATATTTCGCCTAAAGCCGCCAACCTGACCACCTACTCGAGGCCTATGCTTCCATAGCCCAGAGCGCGTCGTCGCGAAGGCGTGATTGCGCAGGGCAGGCCTCGGCCAAGCAGCGGACTGTTGCGCCCGTGTTTAACTTTAGCAAACAGGGATTGACTGCAGACTTTCAACGAATTGAAGGTATTCTCAGACCTTAATGTAAGTCTTTTGGATAACCCTCTAAAAAAATTACCCAGTTGACTGCAATTAAACAAAGAGAGAGATGCGCAATCACATGTCACAATACACGCTTAAATCTATTGATTAAAACTAACACTCCTTTATTGATTAAATTTCTTATCGGCTGATTTAAATCCTTTTACGCTAAAAAACACTCATTAAGACAATAATTTGTTATCTCCTCAATTCGCCTCAATCCTCCCAATTCGCTAGATCCTACTTAGCTCAATTTTCACAAAAATATTGTCTATTTGAGTATTCTGTCTTTCTCCCCCACGACCCATATCCTATTACTATCACGTGACCCACGCTGTTCAACGGCTAACGGTTCATAGTCGGGCATAGTTGTGCGTGTATTCGCTGTTGATAATTTTATGTTATATCCGAGTACCAAATGCATCTTTTTCATATTCAGAGTTGTGAAATAAATTCAGCCTAGATATGGAGGAGATGCTTTAGGTAAAGATTTTGCTTTCATGACATAGTTTCTTAGGATTGGATTATAAAAAGCTGTTGTAAAACAAATGAAGTTATATCTCCACCTCCACCCAAAATGAGTAAGTAGTATTTTACCTTTTTCATGTCAGTAAATTGGATCGCTGCTTTAATTAAATCTCTCAGCTGGTTTAACCATGATTGCATTTCTGTATTCTGACTGTATTGTGAATTCGTTTTATAACTACAGACTATAGTGAAATTATATTCTATTTATTAAAAAAATACTTTTTTATAAAAATATATGTAATGCATTTGCCTTGATTTAAAATTTATTTTCTCGGGCTTATAATCATAGATTACAGCTCTGATAATAAAAAATGAAGAAATCGAACAATTCAATATATTAATCAAAAACAGCCAATTTTAATAAAACACCCTTTTTCTACCTTAAAATAATAATCTTAATTGAGTACAGATATGTTAATTAAAAAAGGGCTGATTTTGCGAAAACGATCATTCTATAGCTTAAATAATAATCATAATTGAGTACAGTTATACTAATCAAAAACGGACAGACACTCTTCATTTTTGATTATTATTTAGCCTGAATGGAGCTGTTGTAGAATGCTCAAAAATTGAGAATTTTTCGCTCCATTGATTTTTGTCGATTAATGGAGAAAATTTTACTCAATCGGGAGAGTGGCTGTTTGAAGTGAAAAATTGAGTAAAAATATACTCCGTTTGATTATTATTTTACTCAATAGATTTAAGCGTGTAGTTCTAAATGCAAAACCACAGCATTCCACGGTTACGAATTTTAAAGTTTTGCCAAATACGTATTTATTTTTGGCGCCAAATAAGGCAATATTTCGGAAAAACTCGCTAAGGTCGATTACAATTTCGCATGATCCTAACATTGACGGAATATAGACGTAATATTTTCAGGATGGCCGACCAGCTTGTATGGTGGATAAATCACCGTACAACGTTTTCGGGTTCAACTCCCGACGGTTAAGGTTCGATCCCCGACTGGGTGTGGATGTCATTTGCGTCCTTTGATAGGGAGCAATGTTGGTCCACCTACTAGGTGCACCCATAATAAAGTGACCAACTACGCCGGCCTTAGTAGTGGCCAGTGCCTCCAAGGCATGGTTAAGGCCCGCCATTTGAAAAAAAAAAAAAAAGGGCGTGTGTACAGAGTACACGTGTCAGAAGTGAAACTTCTTTGGCGAGATTGATTAAAATCTGTTCGATTGTCAAACAAGTAGTCAGAGATAATAAATTAATGTAAAAATATTTTACAAGTTCGTTTGGTTAATTTTTCAGTATTAAAATATACTAAGCACACTAAGTCATAAGACAAACATAAAAATCATTCAATATACATGGATTTTAAATTTTAAATTACAATGAGAATAAAAACAAAAAGAATATAGAAAATATTACTTACTTGGATATCGGTTTTCGTGAATAATAGATTGTTAATAACAATAAATATAAATCAGTTTCAAAATACTGGAGATTATGATCAAAATATAACATTGATAATTGACTTTACCAATTGTAAGTCAGCGCTCCAGCATTTTCGTCTCCGAGTGCACAATGTGTGTTGACATTCTGCGCATGCGTACACTTTCTTAAGAACGAATGTAGCACAAAGAGGAGAAAGAAAAAACTCTGCATCAATAGAGTATAGCATGCTTACTATTTTTGTCTCTTTCTCTCTGGCGATATATCCGGTAGCCCTCTCCGTCTGTTAAAATCCAAAATCGTCCCAGCCTCATCATGACGCTATGCCGTGAAGGTATTGCGGTGACGCGACCTTGAAATTTCACTCTCAACGCGCCTAAAGAAGTTTCACTTCAAAAATATTTTCAAGATATCTACAAACCTGAATGTGTTGAAAATATTTTGGTGTCCCTGTAAATAAAATATCTAGTAGAATAGAACCAAAAAGGCAGTGACACGTCTAGGCGTTACAACAATCCTAAATATAAAATTTCAACATTTTACGACTAATAGTTTTTTGAGATATGCCAGTTACGTACATACGTACTTACAGATGTCAGGTAAAAACTAATCAAAAAGTACCTGCGGTTGGTCAAAATGAATTGTACATACATTTATATGAACACACATACATGCCTACGTTAAGACGTCTAGTAAAAACTCTTCAAAAATAAATTTATAAATAATCAAAATCGATTTTTTTCATCAAAATCTGCATACTGAACATTTTTGCCATCGCTAGATGTAAGTAAAAAAAGAAACATTCGTTTTATACTACGCTTAGAAGCTGTTACACAGCCTCTAGGAAAATTTATTTCATGTAAACTTCTATTCATGACCATCTTTAATAAATGATTTTAAGGAAATCAATCTCTGTCAACTTGAAAGGTTAAAAAAAGAAAAAAGCGAATAAATTAACGAAAACTCAAATTGATATTCTAGGCACATCCTCGCATCGTTGTTCAATTTTCAAGGATTTAATGTGATCAGATGAACTGATAGAAAGGTTTATCTTTTCTGAACATCACGATGTTTACAATTCATTTGGAAAATCAATTTTAAACTCTTACATGCACCCCTCCCCCCTTCCAAAATTATATATTTAAAGCAATTCTGGTTTTTTGTACTTTTTTTTTAAAGAGAGATAAAGAGGTGTGTATTTGTATTAAAATTTTCGCTAAGAATAACAACATGTTATGACATTTCTGCTACATCAGAATACCAAAGATTTATCAACACGGTTATAAATGATCATATTTTTGGCTGTATCTAAGAAAAAATTTCCTGAAACTGTTACTGTCTTCGATTTAAATGCTGATCACAACACAAGAACTTAAATTTTAAGGAGGCAAGAAATTTAAAAAAAAATTCTAGATTTTAACAGTGCAAGAGTTATCGACTAGCAAATTTCAGTTTAAAAAGTAAATAAACGATTAAATAATTTATAAACCATTTTCTAATTTCAATGGAGTACTTGAAATAAATTTCTACGCTGAACAAATGATAATAATAATAATGATAATAATAATAATAATACACTTTAATATTCGTCTTCATTTTCAGACAACATATTTTAAAATTAATAAAATGATACTTTGAAAAAAAATTAACCCTTATCACTTTCAGACAGTTTATTGCTCTGTTCTCCTTAAATTATTCAATTAACTACATTTGGACTTCTGATACACTTAATATATATATATATATACATAGCGTAAAATCTTTGGTAAAAAGCATAACTATATATTCGGGTTATTCTAAGGCTTATGAATCATCTAATCTAAAAGCAAAATTTTCATTATTTTTTCGCTCTACAGAGAAGAACTTATTCTTCTGTTTAATAGTAATTAACCAGTAGGCATCGTTCAGATGTTCTTTGTGGCTTACATTTATTCCAGAGCTTTCGAAGTGGTGCAATGACTAAGGAGTCATTCTGCCATACCTTGGGTCCGAGTTCGATTCCCTTCTTGGGCATGGGTGTCAAACTTGGGACGAACGCTTGGTAAACAAGGAGAGCCGATCTAAGAGCAAAATGTTGTGCGTCCAAGAATTTGTTTTGGTGCCTATAACAATCAAATTTTGTAAAGAAACCCCCCCTACATTGCCCCCCCCATACACACACACACAAAAAAAAAAAAAAAATATTAAGGGTGCTCTGAAACTGAAATTTTTCAGAACTTATTAACTGAAGTTATTATTTTAAAGGGAGGATTAAAGAACTACAACTAATAAGTAATAATAATAGGTAAGTATTAAATTAAAATATTTTATACCTTTTCATTTTTATTTTTTTAATGACTTCATCCAGTACTCTTTTCATTGACTTTTAAACTCAAGAGACATGCTGTACTGAGATTCTGTGAAAAATAAACTCCTAACAATATTTTATTTTTTGACAAATTTATTAATATATTGAAAGGGTTAATTTATATTCAAAATTACATGAAAATCTAAATCTTCTCCGAAATTCTCGTTTAAACTTTTTCCAATGTCACATGTAAGACGGTACAAGCCCGCCTTAGGCCTGTGAGCAAGTATGCGCCCTTACAAGAGAAATATATTTATTCTAGAGAGTGAAATTTTGTTTACGTTTTTCTCTAATAGAATCATCATGTGGAGTATTTTGTTTGATTTGCAATTTCTCAAAATGTATTATATTATATTTTATCGAACATCTGTCCCAGTGAGGAGTAGACCCACTTAAATTCTTATTCATTCTAAAATTATTGTAGTCTTCAGTGAGACAAATTTCTGTCACAAAAATATATGTCGACAGCCCTCCATACAGAACAAAATAGTGAAGATTAAACTCCGGAAACAGATTTTAAAATCTTATACTGTGTTAACACTAACTCAGAGAAATCGCAAATTTTTGCAAAAAAGTAACACTCTGAAAAATCTTGCAGCTCAGATACACGTTTAACAATTTCCTTCTGAAACTTTCACAAAAGGGAGAGCTTTTCCGTTTATTACAGTGTGTAAAGCAGATTATGAAGAACCTTCTGGAATTTTTTTGCGAGCATGGTGATAAAGGTGACGAAAGATGAAGGGGATGGGATCAGTTCAGATCAGTTTGCGAGCCGAGTAATCGCCTAATAAGGACTAGAGCCTAATCAGGTGTCGTGGACGAATTCAGCAAGGATCGCCTTATGGCCTTATCACACTAAAGGGAAAATCCGAGCAACTTCGCGCTGGACCAACGTTTCCGACGGACTTGAAGGCGTGGTTATCTTTAAGGGTTGCAAAAGTAAACAAACTCTCTCCGACGGACGCCAAATAGTCATCGCATTGCTGATTTGGAGTGCAGGTTCTTATTTTACTTATCGTGCGTTGGTATATTTACATCGGATCGGCAGCAATTTCGGCAGCATCGGATGGGCAGCAATCTCTAATTCCAAAGTCCACTTGAACGCGGCCATAATTTTATTTACACGTGATTCTGACATCAAGCCAAGCTTCGAACATAGTAGTAGTCGCCATGAGCGGCGGATCCAGAAAAAAAATTCTGTAAGGGGCACAAGACGATTTCTGTTACATTTCCTTATAGAATGACTTGAATTTACGAAATAAGTCAATCTTCTATAGTGTAAACTTCATTCGTTTGGGGCGGGGGGAGCACGTGCCCCTGTGCCCCCCTCTGGATCCGCCAATGGTCGCCACTGCTCGAAATTGCTTATGAGGTAGCAGGAAGAAGTACTCTGATTGGCCGAAATTTCGTCTAACTCGGATTTTTTCCTTCGGAAAGGAAAAAGTTGGAGTTCGCAGTCGTCAAGGTAACGGCGGAGAAAATCGGCCGGAAACTTGATTTGCAAGGAAAGTTGGTCCGATTTTTCTCAGTGTGATAGCCCTATTAGGTCTTTTTCGGTTGTTGGGGTCTAGATAGTCGTAATCGGGGAATTCAGCAATGATCTCGTTTGGAAGATCGCGAGGTTTTCTATAGAAGTTACGCAATATTAATGGCGTATACTTTATTATTAAATGTAGGAGGCTTGAAAACGCACTAGGAAATGCATTGCAACTCTCAGGTGATACGTACCGCTCTTGGAACTGGTTCTAAGAATTTCCTCGCCATATAATTCTGCAATTTGCAGGAAAATATAACATAATGCTAATAGATATCTCTTTAAAGCAAAGTGAATTTGTCTTATAAGTATAGAGCTGAGGATCGCCTTCAGGAAATTCTCGTAATGTGATTAGAAAACAATAAGTTCGGCGTAAATTTTATTATTTTTATGGCTATTTCTTAATTTTATAAACTAAAATATGATAATACGTTTTGTATACGATTTCGCTTGTTTCTTTTTTTCTGAACTTATGTAAAAATGTATGAAGAATAAATACCCATCTTCATATTCCGAAAAAAGTATTTTCTATTCAATTCTCTTGTGTTTAAAAATATTATTGGGTTGACGCATAATTATCAGGTGTTTCTTTGACGTGTTATATTTTAATAAAAATTTGCAATATTTTTAATTAATTCTTTAAAACATACATTCTTTGCGTTAACTACTTATTTAATTTAATTTAATTAATTAAAATTTACAATCGCCAGATAATTATGCATAAGCCCAATTCAATCAGCTGCAGTTAAACAGCTACTTTGTATGGATGTTACAGAAAAATAAAGGCGTAATTTCTAATATGTACATACGATTATTTTGTCTAATAAAACAAGTTACACACTACTGCAATCAGACAACCTTGATATTTTGAACCTATAATCGGCTAACTTAAAACCATTGAAAGATAGTCCATAACCTCATTTCTTGTTATTTCAATACAGCTTATACATACACAAAGAGCAATACAACTTCCCTGAAAATCAATCGTCACCCTTACCCCGGACGTCGGACAGTTTACAAGTGTCTAGCCCCCAATGGGTCTACTTTGCCACCATTCAATGCGCATGCTTGTAGACTTCATTCCCTTCATACGGGGTTCGATCCGCTCAGGAAATGAGTGGTGTCGTCATCTAGTGATTACTTTTGGAAACTTTGTATTTCTCATAATAATAAGAAATTTTGAAATATTTAGGATTAGCTTTGAACTTGTGTTTATTTTTCCTTTTGTATTATAAAAAAAATTCTTCATATATTTATGCTTTCTGATGATCTTGGAATTACCAATTGCTTGTTAATTAAAATTATGTATTAAGTAATTTCTACATAAGTTAATTATTTTTTTCATATATTATATAGTAAATAATTTTGCAGATTTTGGAATATTTAGTTTTAAATAAGAATGGCCTCACACACACAATCTCGTTTTTATTTTTATATCCCAAATGTCCCCCATCTAGTGATTAATTTTGGAAACTTTGATTGTATTTCTCCGTTATAAAAAGAAAATATATCAAATAGTTATATTCTTTACTGATAATCTATAATTAGCAATATTGTAGCTGGTTAATATTCCTACATAAGTCGATTATTTTTAAAATATTTTATTAAGTAAATGATTTCAGCAGATTTTGAAATATTTACCATTGGCCTTGAACTTGTTTTTATAGCAGTTTTGTATTTGTGTTAAGTTAAAAAAAAAAATACTGCATATCACCTCCTGCCCAGTGGCGTAGCGAGGGGGGGGTTGGGTGTCAGAACCCCCCACCCTAAAATTTAGCTGAGTCCTATTATTGACATGAAGAATGCTATTCATAATGTAGATTATCCGTTACATCCAGTGGCGTAGGGAAGGGGGGGGTTTGGGTGTCAGAACCCCCCCTAAAATTTAGCAGAGTTCTATTATTGACATGAAGAATGCGATCCATAATGTAGATTATCCGTTACATCAGTGCCTAACCCCCCCCCTAAAACTTTTTTTCTGGCTACGCTACTGCTCCTGCCCCCCCCCGATGTTTAATTTTAGCACGACATATCCCCTTTCAAAAGTTATTTCTGATTACGGCCTTGGACATATATGCATTTTCTTGAATTTCAGGGGGGGGGGGCTGCCCTCTCCTTTTGTCTGTATATAATATTTTACGTAGTCTCCAGTTTTATACAATCGGAAATTTGTTGAAAGACTATGAAAACTATCTTTACTTATTAGATGTTTTAGTTTAATCTTTTGAAATTTTAAAACAGCTAACACAAAAATGAATTACAGCCGAACCTCGATTTAACGTACTTTGATTTAACTAATTCTCAGATTTAAAGAATGTTTTTTCTATCCCGACAAAAAGGGTGCAAAAATGCTCTGATTTAACGAATTTTTAGCTTTGATTTAACGAACAACAATCGCTGAAAGGGTCTCACCATGGCACAGTGGTTATGCCACTGAAAATGGTAGATGGCCGAAGTGTGGAGGACCCGGGTTCGGGTCCCATCGATGGTAGATGGCCGAAGTGTGCAGGACCCGGGTCGGATCGCGCGGCTGTCGATCTAACGGTCTGGAGTTTTGGTAGGTTTTCTCCAGATGCAACGTGAATACGCGTTAGAACCCCTTAGAAAGTCCTCCTACCAAGGCACCCCCCCTTGGCAGATCGCCCTAGTGTAGCGTTGCCATAATCACACACAACAACAACAACAACAATCGCTGAAATAAAATTCGCACATAAAACTTAAACTTTCAATTTTTCGCACACAAAATTAATATGTACAAAAAGCTTTGGAAAATTCATGTGCTTTCAAAACACAGACACAAAAGCACTATCAAGGATTTCTTTATAAAGTGCCAATAAGTATGTACCAATAAGTATTAAGTTTTAAGAACAAGTAACATTAAAGAATTTAGATAATTTTATAGTTGATCTCCTAACCTATAACTTATAATTTTTAAGCTCGCAGTAAACAATAATCATTCTTTTAACGAACGGAATTGTGGGTCCCAATCAATTCGTTAAATCGAGGTTCGACTGTATAATAATAAGAGAATTCATGATAATAAACGTAGATGATTAAAACTCCGTTATCCACTCCAGTAAAATTTGAAGAGTTTAATTCTGTGGAGTATTGTATTTGATAATATTGCCGTATTAATTATCCGTTTTATTAATTTGCTGTTTACGATATATGTATGATCAAGGATTTTTTTTTCAGTAATACAATTGTATAAAAATAAATAATAAAATCAAAAAAGTCATTTCAATGGACATCAGTTTTGAATAATAATTATGATGATTTACGATTAAGAAATTTTCTTAAAGAAATAATACTAATTTTTTATTAGAATAATTTTATTAGAATTCAAAATATTTTTTCTCGAGTGATTTCATTTTTTCCCCGTTAGTTAGAACTTTAAATTTTGGAGGGAAAAAAAAAAAATCTGCCTGCGGCTAAGTATTTTCTTTGTAGTCCTGGCAAATTAGTCCAAAAAACCTAAAATTGGGGAAAATTTCGAACAGTTTTGAAACTTGGGGAAAACACTGATTGGAGATTTAGTTGTATGAAACACATCACAAAAAAATGCACAAAACTAGCACTATTGTCAAAAGCAACACACGGACCTCACAGTCAATTTCATATGATATTTGTATGTATAATGCTTTCTTTAGATTCATGTGTTAAAATAAATTGACAAACATTAATGTATTTTTGACATAAGAAATTCCCCCGTCAATTTGTTTATGTTCATTTTTACTGATGAAACAGCCTTCGACGTGGTATGAAAGAGTGGCCTAAGTCAAACTAAATATTCCAAAATCTGCTAAAATTATTTACTATATAATATATCAAAAAAATTAATCACTAGATGGGGGACATTTGGGATATAAAAATAAAAACGAGATTGTGTGTGTGAGGCCATTCTTATTTAAAACTAAATATTCCAAAATCTGCAAAATTATTTACTATATAATATATCAAAAAAATAATTAACTTATGTAGAAATTACTTAATACATAATTTTAATTAACAAGCAATTGGTAATTCCAAGATCATCAGAAAGAATAAATATTTGAAGAATTTTTTTATAATACAAAAGAAAAAATAAACACAAGTTCAAAGCTAATCCTAAATATTTCAAAATTTCTTATTATTATGAGAAATACAAAGTTTCCAAAAGTAATCACTAGATAGCGACACCATTCATTTCCTGAGCGGATCGAATTTTGAACCCCGTATGAAGGGAATGTCTACGAGCATGCGCATTGAATGGTGCCAAAGTAGACCCATCGGGGCTAGACGCTTGTAAACTGTCCGACGTCCGGGGTAAGGGTGACGATTGATTTTCAGGGAAGTTGTATTGCTCTTTGTGTATGTATAAGCTGTATTGAAATAACAAGAAATGAGGTTATGGACTATCTTTCGATGCTTTTTAAGGTTAGCCGATTATAGGTTCAAAATATAAAGGTTGTCTGATTGCAGTAGTGTGTAACTTGTTTTATTAGACAAAATAATCGTATGTACATATTAGAAATTACGCCTTTATTTTTCTAAAACATCCAAGCAAAGTAGCTGTTTAACTGCAGCTGATTGTATTGGGCTTATGCATAATTATCAGGCGTTTGTAAATTTTTAATTAATTAAATTAAATTAAATAAGTAGTTAACGCAATAAAATATATGTTTTAAAAAATTAATTAAAAATATTGCAAATTTTTATTAAAATATAACACGTCAAAGAAACGCCTGATAATTATGCGTCAACCCAATAATATTTTTAAACACAAGAGAATTGAATAGAAAACACTTTTTTCGGAATATGAAGATGGGTATTCATGTCTACGAGCATGCGCATTGAATATCGCCAAAGTAGACCCATCGGGGGCCAACTTGTGATAGTTTCACTTTAACTGTGAGCTTTTTTTGCTTCCATACACGGAGAACTGCTAACACGTTCATCCGAATTTTTTAACATCTATACTACAAACGGTGCCGTGACCATCTGGCAAAATTGGGCAATTGATTAGAAATACCTTACAGTTAGGAAAAAGTGGTGAGAACTTCAACATCCTAATAAGGAATAGTTTAATGGTAAGCTTAAGGACGTACCCAGAAAAAAATTTCGGGGGGACGGGGGGGTCCAAATGTTGAAAAAGGCAGAATTATTCACAAAAAGACTTCATCATTGTTCTTTTGTTTACAAAAACTGAAATTTCGGGGGGTCTGGACCCCCTGGACCACCCCCCCTTGGTACGTCCTTGGTAAGCTGACTTCTTCAACTACATAAAACTAATCAAACGGGACTATTCCTATGCATTCGTTGCTAGAATGGTACAATACTACCGTTCCTTAGACGTTTACTACGCATTACAGATAATTAGAATGAAACATCTTATCTAAAATCAATCACCCTTATTATTATTATCGCTCTACCGCGAAATTCCGAATAACTTATTTTTCGGTTTAACAGTAATTAAATGTAGCTGTCATTCAGAGGTGTCTTGTGGCTTATATTCAACCTACAGCCGTTGAAATAGTCTAGGGCCTAAGGAACCATTCTGCCACACATTGGATCAGGGTTCGATTCGCGGCTTGTGTGTTAACCTTTCCAATAAAACCCTATAAAATTGGCTTTAGTAGCCGATCTGAAAGAGAAATGTTGTGTGTCCAAGAATTTGTTTTTTCGCCTCTAACAATGAAATTGCCCCCCCCCCTCCAAAAAAAAAAAAAATTAAGGCTCCACTATAACTGATTTCTCATGAAAGAAATGACTGAAGTTATCATTTTAAAGGGAAAATTAAAAAAACTAATTAGTGATAAATGGCAAGTATTAAATTAAAATATGTATTACCTTTTCCTTTTTTTTTTCTTTTTTTAACGATTTAATCCACTACAAACTCTTTTGATTGTTTGCAAACTTCAAGAGGCATCCTGTATAGAGTCATGTGAAAAACAAACTACTTCCAGCAGTTCATTTTTTGGACAAAATTTATTAACATAGTAAAATGGCTCATCTCCATTAAAAAGTACAATAAAATTTGAATATTTACCAAAATTCTCGCTTCACCTTTTTTTAATCTCATGTGTGGGACAGTACACTTCTTAGGCCGGCTCTGTGAGCGAGTATCCGCCCTTACAAGAGAAATTTATTTATTCTAGAGAGGGAAATTTAGTTTACGTTTTTCTCTCTAATAGAATCATCATCTAGAGTATTTTGTTTGATTTGCAATTTCTCAAAATGTATTACGTTATATTTTGTCAGACATTTGTCCCATTGCGGAGTGGACCCACTTAAACTCTTAATCATTCTAAAATTATTGTATTCTTCAGTGAGACTGTCACAAAAACATATGTCGACAGCCCTCCATACAGAACAAAGATAGTGGAGATTAAACCATGAAAACAGGTTTGAAAATCTTTTAACACTAAATCAAAAAAAGAAAGTCTCAAGTTGGTGTTCACTAATTGTGTTTTTCTTTTCGTTGTAGGCCGTGCCATGTAAGAGATATCCCGAGAAAATTTAAGAATGGCCTAGCACACAAATTGTAATACAATAATTGCACCAGGCTCTAAAAAAATGGATGGTTCTTTATAACCTACCCCATACACTGAAATTTGAGTGTTTTGAGTTATGGCAAGCCTACGCCAGAGGTATATGCTTTCGAAAAGGAGGGTCGGCTTGGGAGGAGGGCCTTTTAAGGTGTTCTAACGTTACCTCTTGAGTAAACCGCCCAAAAATATTTATGTACCGGAATAACATGATTTTTTTTCAAAACACACTATCAACGTCTCAATGGAATAAAATGATGGAAACAGGAGGGTTTTTTTTGTATTTTTTTAATAAAACTTTACAGGTGATTAAATTAGCAAATGTATTATTTGTTCCTTGGGAAGTAGAAACTTTTCAAAAAAGGGGATAGTGGGGTCCGTTTGACAACCTATTCACGATAAACGAACAATGGTTGCATATGTCTTATGTTCGCTTATATCATAGACAATCTCTAAATATTTAAATACCTCATAAAAAAAAATAACAGTTTTAAATAAAATTGTGTTTGCCAGAAAAGAGAAAGAACTTTTCAAAATGCTGCATTTGAGAATATTTTTTCTTTAAATAAGTGAATAGAAATATTTAACTCTGAACAGTTATATTATATCAACCTGCTTTAAACTTCGGAGGCGTAGCC
This sequence comes from Cheiracanthium punctorium, assembly GCA_038373885.1. Classification (NCBI taxonomy): domain Eukaryota; kingdom Metazoa; phylum Arthropoda; class Arachnida; order Araneae; family Cheiracanthiidae; genus Cheiracanthium; species Cheiracanthium punctorium. The sequence continues at coordinate 393,784 of JAWZYV010012497.1, forward strand.
GGAGGAGGCCGCGCCGATATAATCTACTTCTTCAAGAGGTTTCCGATTTATTTTACATGGAATAAAACATTGTGTATTGGGGAACTGCTGAAGTAGCTCGAGAATTATAAATGAATAAAATAATCTCAAAATTTAGATATTTCTTCATGAACAGATTGTCATTGATAATGCCTAATTTCTACATTTTGTGAGTTAGCAAATATATCTCTTATACTCTCTTATTAACGTTTCAGAAAATAATTTACTCGCTCTCTTTTTTTTAATAATTCGACAAATATTAAATTTTATAATGTAGGATCCACTTTTCCCTTCGAATTCAAATATTTATTGAACTCTGAGGTTTGTGGGCGGTAGCGGTTTAATAAACCGCTTCCTGCAGCAACGCCCCAGCACAGGCCTTGAGTTACATCTTGTTCTGATTCGTTCTATTTGTTGAAATAATCATTTAAATAGAGAAAATTACACAAAAAGGGAATTTATTTGGGAAATGTGCATCCATCTTTGAGTGGCAGTTAAGTAATAGAAATAAAAGTATGAGGTGTATAAAGAATTAATACCTATCTTCATTTTAAGAAAACAGTATTTTCTATTCAATTACATTACCTTTAAAAATATTACATTCAGCTGTAGTTAAACTGTTAATTTGCAAGAATACTAAACATAGAAAAATAGGCGTTTCTTCTAATGCGTACTTAACACGATCGTTCTCCCTAAAAAAACAAGTTACATCAACTGCAATCAAACAATATATGTTTTGAACGTATAACCGGTTAATCTTACAAAGCATTCGCAGATAGTTAATAACCACATTATAAGATAATTCAATGGGGCTTATACACCCTCCAAAAAAAGTTTTCCAGTAAGAAGTGAATTTCTTATTTTAGATTTGCGAATAATAACTGAGTTTCTGAAAAATGCATAACTTGTCAGATATATGGAATCATATTTATACACAGCCTAATTCGTATTCTAAGATAAATAGTTTTCAGTATGCGAAACCAACGTAGGAAATTTATGTCTTACTGGAATACTTTTTTTGGAGGGTGCACATGCATAAGAGGTATACGGCAGAGTTGGGCAGTATCGCAAATGCATTTATTTGAAATAATATTTTCAAAATACATTTGTATTTTGTATTTTCACAAGAAAGGCAGTTTTTAGTGAATGTTACCATACAATAGTTACCTACTAGAGATGAGACGGGCTCAGCCCGAGCCCGAAATCCCGAGCCCGAGCCCGGGCCCGACTCGGGCTCGGGCTCTGTAATTCACGATTGCGTTCGGGCTCGGGCTCGTGAAAAATTTCTTCTTTGTTGAACATACTCTTTGAAACAGATTTTAAAAAGTGATTCATGGGATAAATAGACGTACTTATTTGAAAAAATAGCGGCACAGGGGACTAGGAGGTGTGTGAAGCTCCAAAATTGATTGTATCCTATTAATGAAGTAGTTAATTTTATTTGTCTTTAGCTGAAATTTCGGGCTCGGGCTTCAAAAAATGAGCCCGAACTCATCTCTATTACCTACGCCTTTATTTTGTAATTTTCTTTTACACTTAAAAATTCCTTCGCTAGAAGCGTGATGTAATGAGTCAGGCACGTAGCCATGAACATTTTTCGGGGGCGGGGGGGATATGCGCCTGGAAATTTTCCGGGGGGGATATGAACTTATATGTGTATAAATAGACGGAATTTTATCACTAATCAGAAAATTTCGGGGGGGATATATCCCGATATCCTCCCCCCTGGCTACGCCCTTGTAATGAGTGGATGACCTCCTAAAAGCCTGAATTATTACTGATTTCATAAAGCAGTTCCGATCATTTTAAGTAAAACTGTGCCTGTTAATTTCACACAGTTGAACTCGTTTAATTGCTTTTCCCATCAATGAGATGTTTATTTATCTTTTATCAACTCATAGTGGGTCCCCTAAAGTAAAGATGTTTTACGCCTGAAAACTGATGCTAACGCAGTAGGTAAAATAGTGTAAGTCGACGTTTTCAAAATTAATTTTCTCGCTAACTATTTCACTTACGGACGCAGGATCTTTTTTATAAATTTTCTTAGACAAAGGGCAACATTTTTCTAAATATAAGTGATAAGAAAGGAGGGACCGTATAGAAATAAATTTCATATTTCAAAATGTACACAGACCCTAGTAAAAAAATTACCATACCTAAAATCTACTAGTTATTTGACTAAGTTTTCTAATTGAAAGTATGTTTCTATCACTTGTGATTTAACCCTTTGAGGCGCAACCATTTCCCAATGCTGAAAAAAGGGCAGCCGTTGCTATCGCTCGACTTAACTACCAGCAAGATGGCGGACGATCGAAACGTTCATCGCAAGCCACAGATCTAGAGACCCTTTTTTGACGACAGCCGGCTGTGCTCGCGCACAGCCAGCTCCGTCAAAAAGGGGTCTCTATATCTGTGGCACGCGATGAACGTTTCGATCGTCCGCCATCTTGCTGTTAGTTAAGTCGAGCGATAGCAACGGCTGCCCTTTTTTCAGCATTGGGCAATCTATCGAGCTGGTCTCGCAATCTTCCATTTTTCAGCAGATGTCAGTGCTGTTAAAAATAATCGTGATCATTTTTTACGCGAAATGACGTACTAAAAAGTAAAGGGTTCTCGTGGAGCTATGTCACCCGCAACTATTTTTATAGAAATCTAATCTATTCTTCGTGACTGGCAACAGTCAGAACGTCAGAATTGGGTGTTCCCAGAGCGGGATCACTGCGCGTTAAAGGGTTAAAGGATAATCGCTGTAACATCTATTTTGAAACACTCGGTATTTCTTCGACAATAGAGAAGAAATCTGATGAGGACACCACATAACTTGATTGTACTTCTACTACATCATAAATATTTTCGGTGCACTCCACCTAAACTTATTTCATTTGAAAGAGATACGATACTGCAATAATTCTAAGTTTTAGTGATTTTTAACCCAAAGTTTGAGCTATCACCACAGGCTGGGCTCACTTTTAGAGATTTATTTTTGGCACTTAACCCTTTAACTCGCAGTGTTCCCGCTCTGGGAACACCAAACTCTGACGTTTTGACTGTTGCCAGTCACGAGGAATAGATTTGATTTCTATAAAAATAGTTGCGGGTGACATAGCTCCGCGAGAATCCTTTACTTTTTAGCACGTCCTTTTCCGAAAAAGGAAAAAAAAAAATTGTCAGGATTATTTTTAACAGCACTGACATCTGCTGAAAAATGGAAGAATGCGAAAACTAGATAAATTGTCCAATGCTGAAAAAAGGGCAGCCGTTGCCATCGCTCGACTTAACTACCAGCAAGATGGCGGACGATCGAAACGTTCATCGCGTGCCACAGATCTATTGACACTTTTTTGACGAAAGCTGGCTGTGCCCGCGCACTTATAATTGACTTTACAAACTGTAAATCAGCGCTCCAGCATTTTCGTCTCCGAGTGCTCAATGTGTGTGGACATTCAACGCATGCGTACACTTTCTTAAGGGGATGGTGGGCATTAAAAAGTTTTTTTTTTATTTAATAAGATAGGATTCTGAAATTTTGTATTTTAATATATTAAACTAAAAGCATTAGAAGCAACTGAAAAAAAAATTAATTTTTTTTAAATATTAGTAATTAATTAAAAATTAATTAATTTTTTAGTTTCGAAAAAATACTCCATGCGTTTTAATTTTAATTTTTTTTTTTTTTTTTTTTGTAATTTTGTTTTATAATAGCATAAAAATATATTTTAAAAAAAGTCTGTGTATCGGTTTTTGATTCGACCGAGTAGTTATTTTTTTAGAAATATTTTCAGGGATATATACCAAACTTTCCCGAAATTTTTCAGTTTTCGTAAATAAAAGTGAAATTTCATAATCGAAATTTTGACCATATTTAAAAAGGGAACACAGATTTATTGTAATATATGAGAAGAATGTTTGTAGTCAATTTTGTACAATTCCGACCAAAATTAAGTCGCATGGAGCATTTTGAAGGCAAGAAAATCACAAAAAACTTGATTTGGAGAAAACACATTTTAAAGCGTAATTTTCCATTTACCTTTAATACCGTCTCTTCTGAATAATTTTGTTTATGAGTTTACCTTAACAAAACATATTTTTAAAATAATTTCATTTGAATATTAGCTTATTTTGTAAAACGTTCAATAAAAATTGTGACGTGTTTATTTACGCGTTTGTTTGCATTTTTGTGGACATTTAACTGTCCCTTTTAATTTTTTCAAACCGTAATATCTTTTTTAAAAATTGCCGTAGACATACGCGGTTATTTCTCCATGGTTCAGCTTTAACTTTAGAATATTAGTACGCAAAAAAGGAAAAACACGTTTTTTTGGTAGAATTTTGAAGATTTGGGTGTCCACCATTCCCTTAAGAACGAATGTAGCACAAAGAGGAGAAAGAAAAAACTCTGCAGCAATAGAGTACAGCATGCTTACTATTTTTGTCTCTTTCTCTCTGGCGATCTATCCGGTAGCTCTCTCCGTCTGTTAAAATCCAAAATCGTCCCAGCCTCATCATGACGCTATACCGTGAAGGTATTGCGGTGACGCGACCTTGAAATTTCACTCTCAACGCGCCTAAAGAAGTTTCACCTCAAAAATATTTTCAAGATATCTACAAACCTCAATGTGTTGAAAATATTTTGGTGTCCCTGTAAATAAAATATCTAATAGAATAGAACCAAAAAGGCAGTTGCACGTCTAGGCGTTACAACAATCCTAAATATAAAATTTCAACATTCTACGACTAATAGTTTTTGAGATATGCGAGTTACGTACATACGTACTTACAGACATCAGGAAAAAAACTAATCAAAATATACCCGCTGTTGGTCGAAATGAATTGTCCATGCATTTATACGAACACACATACATGCATACAGTGAGACGTCTAGCAAAATATCTTCAAAATAAATTTATAAATAGTCAAAATTCATTTTTTCATCAAAATCTGCATCCAGGAAGTTTTTGCCATCGCTAGAAGGAAGTAAAAAAAGAAACATTCGTTTTATACTACGCTTAGAAGCTGTTACACAGCCTCTAGGAAAATTTATTTGATGTAAACTTCTATTCATAACCATCTTTAATAAATGATTTTAAGGAAATCAATCTCTGTCAACTTGAAAGATTAAAAAGCGAATAAATTTCCGTACGCATTAACGAAAACTCAAATTGATATTCTAATCACATCCTCGCATCGTTTTCCAATTTTCAAGGATTTAATGTGATCAGATGAACTGATAGGAAGGTTTATCTTTTCTGAACTTCACGATGTTTACAATTCATTTTGAAAATGAATCTTAAACTCTTACATGCAACCCCCCCCTTTCCAAAATTATATTTTTAAAGGAATTCTGGTTTTTTGTACTTTTTTTTTTTTAAGAGAGAAAAAGAGATGTGTATTTGTATTAAAATTTTCGCTAAGCATAACAACATGTTATGACATTTCTGCTACATCAGAATACGAAAGATTTATCAACACGGTTATAAATGATCATGTTTTGGCTGTATCTAAGATGATTAAATACAAAGCAGGGCAGGTAACTTGTTGGAAAACTTAAGAATCAAAGTTGTGTTAATGCTTTCATCGGGTATGCCAACGTTAATTAGCATTTAGATAGTTTTGTAAACATTCCATGAAAGAATTTCTTGTTTTTGAAGTAAACTACCGCTTCTTAGCGTTTTAATTAAACTTTTAAGTCCGCGCGTCTGAAAAGTTAATAAATACTTCATATTTCACGCTATTAAATTAGAGTCATGCTTCTTTTAACAAATGAATTAATGTCTCAAATATAATGGGTTTTTAAATAAAATGTTTTAATAATGTTGGCATTTTAAAATATTTTACTTTTTTTATCCTCCTTTGTTTGACATGTAGCCTATATTAGTAACAAGAGAGGTGTATCACGCAAACTCATGGATTGCGCCACACTTTCAAACACAATCATATTTGAGTTGGCGTTAGACCTCTTAGAAAGTCCAACAATCAAGGCACATCCCCACAACAGTTTCCACTCGTTTAGGTGTTACCTTAAGAGGACGAGGTATGTTAAGTTGTTTAACTCTATCTTAGGTATCTTAAGCTGTTGTTTGTTAAAAATCATGTGTTAAGTTCTTTAACATAAAAGTTTGCATTTACGTTAATACTAAAAATTCAAAATTAATTTTTTTTTTAAATATTGATATCTTCGTCAAAAATATAAGTATTTTATCATAATTTTTTTCAAAATATCCCATGGGCATACCTAATTAATATAAAGCAGTAATTTTTTGATTTTAAGAGAGCAATATGTATATATATATATATATATATATACTGGGTGTCCCAAAAAGTGGTAAAGGGCTTTATAAAATAATAAATTCTTAATTCTTTTCTTTATTAATTCTTTATAAAAAATAAATAAATAAATAAATAGAAACTGGTCAGTGTAAATTGAAAAAAAAAAAAAGTTTAAAATAAGGTCGGAGAAACGACTCCTCTAAGAAAAATATCCTCTTGTTAATTTTCAAAAAGTTACACTTATTTTGAACATTTTTTTTTTCAATTTACACTGCCCATTTATCTCTAATAGATAAAGAATAGCATTAAAGCACGTTGCTAGAACGTAGTTGAATTAAAACACGTTACGGATACTACGTCAAATTATTATTATTATATATATATATATATATATATATATATATATATATATATATAGATAGATAGATAGATAGATAGATAGATAGATAGATAGAGAGATAGATAGATAGATTGATTGATAGATATATACCAAATTATGTATATATATGAACACAACCATGCATGAAATTTTCGAACCAGAGATATTTGAATAGTGATACATGGATATAAAAATGTAGCAATGGGATGGAATTTTGAAGAAAGGCTACATGACGCATGTATTAATTTATTTATTTATTATAAATCTTACCATCGTATTATACAAAAATGAATGCACAGCTATTTTCATACATATATTAAAAGTGTATATTAAACCTGAATCTCCTCTATTCTCTTTATAAAATTATAGCTTTTTATTAATTTCGATTGCGCATGAACATTTTGTAAAAGGAAAAAAAAACCTTGACTACTACTGTTTCCGGGCAACTACAACTCCACGGCTTTTGATCCGACCCGCGGAACATATGAAAACCCCATATAAAACCAATATAAACCAGTCAAAATCCATGTAAATCCCAATTATACGGCGCGCAATTTTACTAACAACCTAAAGTTTTTCCCGGCAAGTTTCCAAAGGTTGCCCATACCTATGATTCGACTATCCGAGACGTCCTTACAGTTTTATCATGCAAACCTATACAAGCAACAAAAATATACTAGAATGGGATAAAGTCAAATTTCCCATGTCTGTATTGACAGGAAGTATTAGGTTGTAACGAAAGTTTTCTGCCACTGTAAGTATTGTCTGCACAAACAGTGCTCGTTGGTGTCTTTGTCAATATTTTTTAAACGATTTTCGTTATTTGAAAGATAAAGACTTGTTTTAGAGCACTGTGTTGTGAAATCTGTAAAACAATATCGTTATGATTAAATATAAGGGGTCTGAAATGGAACTATCACGATACCAGATTGAACCATCACTTACTCTCAGTTCTGTAGCAAAAAGTCAGCTACGGAATAACACCTAATCATGTGTACAGCTTAAGGTCCTCCTGTTGTATCATACGGCACTGTGAAGATTTGGTACCGAAAGCTCAAAAACGAGGACTAGGACATTTAAGAAACAGAGCGCTCTGGCCAGCCTACTGATGCTGATGAGTCCAGCCTACGAGAATTTGCGGAAAGAGATAAAATATTCATCCACTCGAGAGCTAGCTAAAAGAGTTAGACTTTATAGTGCCATGTCCATTAGTCACGATAGGCATCGCATAAACTTGACATATAAGGTCAATCGCTTGGTACCGCATGAGCTGACTCAAGCAAATCTTCGGACATACTTCGGACATAGCTGCTCTGAATTGATAATCGAATAGAAAAAGAGATCCGAAGAATGTCTTAAGCTGTTAATTTTATTTTTTACTTATTTATTTGAGTGCATGTGTATCAGTGTGTTTTAGTTATTATTAGTAACACACACGCACGCGCACGCACACACAAAGATAACGCCTTCAAAATCACATTTTTACACTGGAAACTTCTCTGAATTTTTTTATTAATGGGGGGGAGGAGATAACTCAATTTCATCAATAAACATTCTCAAAATATTATTCGAGAAACCGTTCTTGGCATCTATGGGTAAAAATAAACCTTTGTAATTTAAACTGGAAAAGAGGAAAATCCTTTCCTGAAACTGTTACTGTCTTCGATTTAAATGCTGATCATAACACAAGAACTTAAATTTTACGGAGGCAAGAAAAAAAAAAAAATCCAGATTTTAACAGTACAAGAGTTATCGAGTAGCAAATTTCAGTTTAAAAAGTAAATAAACGATTAAATAATATATAAGCCATTTTCTAATTTCAATGGAGTACTTGAAATAAATTTCTACGATGAACAAATAATATAAATAATAATAATAATAATAATAATAAACTTTAATATTCGTCTTCATTTTCAGACAACATATTTTAAAATTAATAAATTTATACTTTGAAAAAAAAATTAAACCTTATCACTTTCAGACAGTTTATTGCTCTGTTTCCTTAAATTATTCAGTTAACTACATTTGGACTTCTGATACACTTAAAAAAATATTTTTTTTTAATACGTACTTATTTTTTGAAATTCCATTTTTTGTCAGCGAAAAATCTTAGGTAAAAAGCATAATTATATATTCGGGTTCTTCTAAGTCTTATGAATCATCTTATCTAAAAGCAAAAAAGCAAAATGTTTATTTTTTTTCGCTCTACAGAGAAGTCCTTATTCTTCTGTTTAATAGTGATTAACCAGTAGGCGTCGTTCAGATGTTTCTTGTGGCTTACATTTATTCCAGAGCTTTCGAAATGGTGCAGTGACTAATGAGCCATTCTGCCAGACCGTGGGTCCGAGTACGATTCCCGTCTTGGGATAGGTGTTAACCTTGGGACAAACGCTTGATAAGCAAGGAGAGCCGATCTAATAACAAAATGTTGTGCGTCCAAGAATTTGTTTTGGTGCCTCTAACAATCAAATTTTGTAAAGAAACCCCCCTACCTCGCCCCCACACACACACACACCAAAAAAAAAAAAAAAAAAAAAAAATGATAAGGGTGCTTGCTCTGAAACTGAAAATTTTCAGAACTTATTAACTGAAGTTATTACTTTAAAGCAGGATTAAAGAACTACCGTAATTTTCGGCTTATAATCCGCGGATTATCTACTAAAAAAGATGAAAAATTATCCAGTGCGTATTATGCATCGCTGCGTACTATCTACTGAAATTTTTCCTAAAGCCTTCAGATTTTACAATAAAAAACTTTATTTATAAAAATAAAATAAAAGTTCCTTTCTTTCTTTCCAGTATATTTAGACCCCGAAAAAGATTTAAGTCAGTTAATCAATTACATGACACTAGATGCCACTGCAGTCGTTCAGTAGATTTCTTGAAGATGGGGAAAAAACAGGGACCTTTGAGGGTAAAATTACGATGTTACAAAATATGCGATAAGTATTCTGCATGCTACCATACATTTTGTTTTGTTTGTTCCGAAAGAAATGTTCGCTTTCTTATTTTGATTAATTTTATAATACAGTTCTTAGGGCTTACAGGTAGAATGCCTAGCTTAAAAATTGTGTATCAATTGTGATTTAAATCGAAAAATGACCGTCAAAGTATGTTTGGTAATTCTCATTCATAATAATAGATTTTTAGTAGGAAATGTTTTACAGTAAGCTGATTCTAATATTAATACCGTGGTTTTACTATACATAGAAAATAATTACCAATTTCGGTCAAAGCATCGCCATACTATCCGCGGATAATCTACCGCTGCGGATTATCTAAAGAAATATTTTTTTTCTACTTGAAAAAAGGCGCCTGCGGATTATCTATCGCTGCGGGTTATAAGCCGGAAATTACGGTACAACTAATAAGTAATAATAAATGGTAGGTATTAAAATATTTTATACCTTTTCATTTTTATTTTTTTAATGACTTCATCCAGTACTCTTTTCATTAACTTTTAAACTTCAAGAGACATGCTGTACTGAGATTCCGTGAAAAATATACTCCTAAGAATATTTTATTTTTTGAAAAAATCTATTAACATATTGAAAGGGTTAATTTATATTCAAAATTACATGAAAATGTAAATCTTCTCCGAAATTCTCGTCCAAACTTTTTCAAATCTCACATGTAAGACGGTACAAGCAGGGGGGGGGGGATATCGGGATATTTCCCCCCCCCCGCCGAAATTTTTGGATTAGTGATGAAATTCCGTCTATTTATACACATATAAGTTCATATAGCCCCCCCCCCCGAAAAATTTTCCTGGCTACGCGTCTGGGTACAAGCCCGCCTTAGGCGGGCTCTGAGAGAAAGTATCCGCCCTTACAAATTAAATATATTTATTCTAGAGAGTGAAGTTTTGTTTACGTTTTTCTCTTTAATAGAATCATCATCTAGAGAGTTTTGTTTGATTTGCAATTTCTCAATATGTATTATGTTGTATTTTATCGGACATTTGCCCCATTGAGGGGTAGACCCAATTAAAGTCTTAATCATTCAAAAATTATTGTATTCTTTAGGGAGTCAAATTTCTGTCACAAATACATATGTCGACAACCTTCCATACAGAAAAAAATAGTGAAGATAAAACCTTGGAAACAGATTTAAAAATCTTATACTGTATTAACACTAACTCAGAAAAATCGGAAATTTTTGCAAAAAAGTAACACTGAAAAATATTGCAGCTCAGATCCACGTTTAACAATTTCCTTTTAAAACTTTCACAAAAGGCAGAGCTTTTTCGCTTATTACAGAGTGTAAAGCAGATAATGAAGAACCAACTGGAATTTTTTTGAGAGCTTTGTGATAAAGGTGGCCAAAGATGAAGGGGATGGGATCAGTTCAGATCAGTTTGCGAGTCGAGTAATCGCCTAATAAGGAGTACAGCCTAATCAGGTGTCGTGGACGAAGTCAGCAAGGATCGCCTTAGGTCTTTTTTGGTTGTTGGGGTCTAGATAGTCGTAAGGGGAATTCTGCAATGATCTCGTTTGGGAGATCACAAGGTTTTCCATAGAAGTTTTGCAATATTAATGGCGTATACTTTTTATTAAATTTACGAGGCTTGAAAACGCTAAGATTTTCCTCGCCATATATTTCTGCAATTTGCAGAAAAGAATCGCATAATGTCAATAAATTTCTCTTTAAAGCAAAATGAATTTGTTTTATACGTATAATGCTGAGGATATCCTTCAGGAAATTCTTGTAAGGTGATTGGAAAAAAGTAAGTTCAACGTACATTTTATTATTTTTATGGCTATTTCTTAATTTTATAAACTAAAATATGATAAGACGTCTTGTATACGATTTCGCTTCTTTCTTTTTTCTGAAACTTATGTAAAAATGTATGAAGAATAAATACCAATCTTCATATTCCGAAAAAAGTGTTTTCTATTCAATTCTATTGTGTTGAAAAATATTATTGGGTTGACGCATAATTATCAGGCGTTTCTTTGGCGTGCTATATTTTAATAAAAAATTGCAATATTTTTAATTAATTTTTTAAAACGTATATTCTATTGCGTTAACTACTTATTTAATTTAATTAATTAAAAATTTACAAACGCCTAATAATTATGCATAAGCCCAATACAATCAGCTGCAGTTAAACAGCTACTTAGCATGGATGTTATAGCAAAATAAAGGCGTAAGTTCCAATGTGTTCATACAACGATTATTTTGTCTAATAAAACAAGTTACACACCTACTGCAATCAGACAACCTTTATACTTTGAACCTATAATCAGATAACTTTAGAAAGCATTGAAAGATAGTTAATAACCTTATTTCTTGTTATTTCAATACAGCTTATACATATATAAAGAGCAATGCACTTCCCTGAAAATCAATCGTGACCCTTACCCCAGAGGTCAGACAGTTTCACTTTTATTGTCAGCTATTTTGTTTCCATACACGGAGAACTGCTGTCGCGTTCATCCGAATTTTTTAATGTGGTGTCAACAAGTGGAGCTGCGACCAACTGGTTGCATTGGGCAATTTATTAGAAATACATTGCAGTTAGGAAAAAGTGGTGGAAACTTCAACATCCCAGTAAGGAATAGTTTAATAGTAAGCTGACTACTTTAGCTACTTAAAACTAATCAAACTGGACTATTTCTATGCATTCGTTGCTAGAATGGTACAATACTACCGTTACTTAGACGTTTACTACGCATTAGAGATAATTAGAATGAATCATCTTATCGAAAATCAATCTCCATTATTGTTATTGCTCTACAGCGAATAACTTATTTTTCGGTTTAACAGTAATTAAATGTAGCCGTCATTCAGAGGCGTCTTGTGGCTTATATTCAACCTACAGCCGTCGAAATGGTCTAGGGCCTAAGGAACCATTCTGCCACACATTGGATCAGGGTTCGATTCGCGGCTTGGGTGTTAACCTTTCCAATAAAACCCTATAAATTTGGCTTTAGTAGCCGATATGAAAGCGAAATGATGTGTGGGCAAGAATTTGTTTTTTCGCCTCTAACAATGAAATTGCCCCCCCTCCCCATTAAGTAGTGATAAATGGCAACTATTAAAATATATTATACCTTTTCCATTTTTTTTTTTTTTTTTACGATTTAATCCACTACAAACTCTTTTGATTGTTTGCAAACTTCAAGAGGCATCCTGTACAGAGTTCATGTAAAAAACAAACTACTTCCAAAATTTTATTTTTTGGGCAAAATTTATGAACATATTAAAATGGCTCATCTCCGTTAAAAAGTACATGAAAATTCGAATATTTACCAAAATTCTCGCTTCACCTTTTTTCAATCGCAAGTGTGGGACTGTACACGTCTTAGGCGGGTTCTGTGAACAAGTATCCGCCCTTACAAGAAAAATATATTATTCGATGGAGGGAAATTTAGTTTACGTTTTTCTCTTTAATAGAATCATCATCTAGAGTATTTTGTTTGATTTGCAATTTCTCAAAATGTATTGTTATATTTTATCGGACATTTGTCCCATTGAGGAGTAGACCCACTAAATTTCTTAATCATTCTAAAATTATTGTATTCTTCAGTGAGACAAATTTCTGTCACAAGAACATATGTCGACAGCCAACAATACAGAACAAAGGTAGCGGAGATTAAACCAGGAAAACATGTTTGAAAATCTTTTAACACTAAATCAGAAAAAGAAGGTTTCACGTTGGTGTTCACTAATTGTGCGTTTCTTTTTGTAGTAGGCCATGTAAGAGATATCCCGAGAAAATTTAAGAATGTTGGTCTTGGCCTGGCACACAAATTGTAATACAATAATTGCACCAGGTTCTAAAAAAAATGGATGGTTCTTTATAACCTACCCCATACGCTGAAATTTGAGTGTTTTGAGTTATGGCAAGCCTACGCCAGAGGTATATGCTTTCGAAAAAGGGGGTGGGCTTGGGAGGTGGGTCTTTTAATCTGTTCTAACGTTACCTCTCGAGTAAAACCGCCCATAAATATTATGTACCGGAATAAGATGATTTTTTTTCAAAACACTCTATCAACGTCCCAATGGAATCAAATACTGGAAAAGGGAGAGTTTTTTTTTTTTTTTGTTGTTGTTGTTGTTTTTTAAATAAACATAGTTATCATAGGCAATATCTAAATTATGTCTTATGTTCGCTTATCTCATGTCTTATGTTCAATATGTCTTATCAATATGTCTTATGTTCGCTTATCTCATAGACAATCTCTAAATATTTAAATACCTCATAAAAAAATAACAGTTTTAAATAAATTTGTGTTTGCCAGAAAAGAGAAAGAACTTTTCAATGTAAATAGTACTGCGAAATTCTTTAAAAACTTAAATAATAACATTTTTCTAAATTACTCATAAGTTTTTTTTACTTATTTTTTTTTTTCAGTATAAAAATAAAAACCTTTACAAACTTTTCAAAATGCTGCATTTGAGAGTATTTTTTTTAAAATAAGTGAATAGAAATATTTAACTCTAAACAGTTTTATTATATCAACCTGCTTTAAACTTCCGAGGCGTAGCCGGAGGAGGTCGCTCTGATATAAGCAACTCCTTCAATAGGTTTCCGATTTATTTTACATGGAATAAAACATTGTGTCTGGGGGAACTGAGAAGTAGCTCCAGAATTATAAATGAATAAATAAACTCAAAATTTAGATATTTCTTCAAGAACACATTGTCACTGATAATGCCTAATTTCTACATTTTGTCAGTTAGCAAATACTCGTATTTCTCTTATACTCTTTTATTAACGTTTCAGAAAATAATTTACTCTCTCTCTTTTGTTTAATAATTCGACAAATATTAAATTTTATAATGGAGGATCCACTTTTCCCTTCGAATTCAAATATTTATTGAACTCTGAGGTTTGTGGGCGGAGCGGTTAAATAAACCGCCTCCTGCAGCAACGCCCCTGCACAGGCCTTGAGTTACATCTTGTTCTGATTCGTTCTATTTGTTGAAATAATCATTTAAATAAAGAAAATTACTCAAAAAGAGAATTTATTTGAGAAATGTGCATCCATCTTTGAGTTGCAGTTAAGTAATACAAATAAAAGAATGCGGTGTATAAGGAATTAATACCTATCTTCATTTTCAGAAAACAGTGTTTTCTATTCAATTACATTTCCTTTAAAAATACCACATTCAGCTGCAGTTAAACTGTTAATTTGCAAGAATACTAAACATAGAAAAATAGGCGTTTCTTCTAATGTGTACTTACGGGATCGTTCTCTAAAAAAACAGGTTATATCAACTGCAATCAAACAACGTCTATGTTTTGAACCTATAACCGGTAATCTTACAAAGCATTCGGAGATAGTTAATAACCGTACTATAAGATAATTCAATGGGGCATATACACCCTCCAAAAAAAGTATTCGAGTAAGAAATGAATTTCTTATTTTAGATTTGCGAATAATAATTGAGTTTCTGAAAAACGCATAACTTCACAGAAATATGGAATCATATTTATACACAGCCTAATTCGTATTCTAAGATAAATAATTTTTAATATGCGAAACCAACGTAGGAAATTTATCTCTTACAGGAATACTTTTTTTGGAGGGTACACATCCATAAGAGGTATACGGCAGAGTGGGGCAGTATCGCAAATGCATATATTTGAAATACTCTTTTCAAAATACATTTGTATTTCGTATTTTCACAAGAAAAAGCGAAGTATTTTAATGGGATCACATGGGCTCAAACAATTTTAAAAACAAACTGTGTTAGAAACTCAAAAGGAGAAAATAAAATTCTTCGCAGATTGTATATTCAACTTTTACTAGGTGTACATACAGGGTGAGTCAAAACTTTGGGTCATAAATGTGAAGGCTGATAGAGTAGACCAACACGATTCAGAATCACACAGCAATGCGGGATCATCATCTTTATTTATCTGTTAACCCTTTGAGGCGCAACCCTTTCCCAATGCTGAAAAAAGGGCAGCCGTTGCCATCGCTCGACTTAACTACCAGCAAGATGGCGGACGATCGAAACGTTCATCGCGTGCCACAGATATAGAGACCCCGTTTTGACGGAGCTGGCTGCCCTTTTTTCAACATTGGACAATCGATGCAGCTGTTCTCGCATTCTTCCATTTTTCAGCAGATGTCAGTGCTGTTAAAAATAATCGTGACCATTTTTTTACGGGAAATGACGTGCTAAAAAGTAAAGGATTCTACTGGAGCTATGTCACCCGCAACTATTTTTATAGAATTCAAATCTATTCTTCCTGACTGGCAACAGTCAAAACGTCAGAGTTTCTTGTTCCCAGAGCGGGAACACTACGTGTTAAAGGGTTAACCAAAATTGGTAGTTTTCAAATTCTATTACATTTCATTGTGGAAAAATGCCGGGGGGAAAAGCTCATTGCTTATGAAACTTGACTTACGCTTATGAAACTGAGAATTATAAGCACAGACCAATGTAAGTTAAGGCGTTAAGGTATGTGGCTCTTCTTGAAAAAAATTAAAATATAACTTACGCTTATGACCTGAATCCTTTAAAAAAATAAAAATGTATTTTATCAGAGACGAACTGTTTCTTCATGCACTGTGCTCATAGTAAAAATTAGCCGGCAGTATGTTTTTACAACTTATGAGAAAAGAAACCTTAGACACAGAATTTGCATCACAAACCTGCTTGTAGCGTCATGCTTATTAGAAAGGACCATAAAATACTGGACACATAAATCGGGTATTTCAAAATATATGTTACAGGGATTATCTTTTAAACCGTAAGTGATAGAAACATACTTTCAAATAGAAAAGTTAGTCAAATTAAGAGTAGCTTTCAGGTATGGCATTTTTTTTTACTAGAAGCTGAAGACATATTAAAATACGGAATTACATATTTATACGGTCCCTCCTTTTCTATCACTTATATATAGAAAATGTTGCTATTTGCCAAAGAAAATAAATTTTAAAAATCCCGTCTCTATTTGAAATAGTTAGCGAGATATTGCAATTTGAAACTTTTGGAATCTGTCGCCAAGCACTAATGGGATGTCTCAAAAGTGAGAAGAATGTACCCAGCAAATACACTACTGCCCGCAAACTGACGGCAGGGTACCCGCCGTGCTGGGAAAGTGCCGTATGCCGGGAGCACAGTGCATTGCCGTCAGTTTAAAGTCACTGGAATACCAATGCCTGAAAAATGCATATGCGCCAGTACATTGCCAGTAATGGTGAAATGCCTGTCGCGCCCATGTGTCTAAAATATGCATGGCATAGTTAAAGGCGTGGTACTGTTTAAAATGTACCGGGCCAGCACTTTTTAGAGGTAATGGACCAGTAAATATTTCGTAGTGTTAGCATAAAATTTCTTTATTTCATTTAAATAAATGGGACCTATATCAGATATCGGCCCGAGGCCGCACGTTGGCGTAATTATACTCATAGGCGTTCATATTATTATTATTATTTATTATTATTGGATGGGGGGTGGTGGTGGAGTTCATTTTCGAATTTCTCATATTTTAGTACTAAAACTTAAATAATACAAACAAGTTCAATATGGTATAAAAATATTCACTACACCTACAGTGAACACCCTACCCCCAGCCGCTGTATTAGGTGCCTATGTACAGAATTATAAATTTTATTCTAAAATCTTTAGATTTTCTATTAATTTTTTTATAGTTTTGTTAAAACTTTCCTGAAAAGAAAATTGAAGACTGTTTCCTATGCAGGGGCGTAGCCAGGGTGGGTGTCCTGGGGCTTGCCTCCTCCCTCCCCCCCCCCCGAAATTTTGAATTTTTGTTTGGATGTCAAGTAAATTTCATGCAATTTTGTGAGAAATTCTAGCGTTTTTAGCTTTTGGGCACCCCCCCCCCGTCTCCTCCCCACGAAATTTTTTTCTCGCTATGTCCCTGTTTCTATGTTCAGCCCCTTTTAAAATCTACCCGAATAAAGGTGCAAAAATATAAGAAGGGAGAGCATTACACAAAGGCCAGTGATGGATTATATTTGCATGGGGGCTCAGCTCTCTGTACTTCTTTTCTTTCAGAGAATTTTAGTTTAAATTAAAATTTTTAGCAACCTTCATAATTGTTTCTATTGATATTTATTTTATTAAATTAGATAAAACAGTGGTAAAACAAAAAGCTTACTTAATTTTATAATAAATCAGGTAATTAATGCTAAAATTTACAATAAAACAAATCAGTGCTCCAGGGACGTGCTAAGTTTGTTCAGACTCATTTATTTAAAAACGCTATTTAGATTCTTCTACATTTAAACTTTGATTCTCACTTTTCTTACAAAGCTTATGGCAGGTGAAAAAAAAAAAAAAAAAAATGAATAAATAAATAAAAAAAGGAGACAGACATATACATCAGTCCTCTTTCCCAGCGTAAAAACTGCTGTCTCAGATTTGGCGATATTAGAATGGGTGCAATATTCGAATTGTTTTCGCAGATGTGGCTATATTTATTGAGATTATTTGTTGGTCGTTTTCAGCGAATGTATTCGAACCTCCAAAACAAAGGGAGTTTAAACCACTATTGAATCCATGCTTAACCTATTAGAAAAACTAAAATTTCTAGCATTATACTCAAAATACAGTTAAATACATGGTTTAAAGAACAAATAAAAATACAGTCAATCTTGAGTAATTCAAAATTAAAAGGAAACAAGAAAAAAATCGAAATATCTAAAAGTTTCGAAATATATATATATATATATTCCTACCAAAAAAAAGAGATACATTTAAAAAAATTCTAGGAATCGACCATAAATTCGAATTTTTCAAGTTTTATTTAGAACAGTACGCAGGATGCGAGACGAGACAGAGATTTGCACCTTTTTTGCAAGATGAGACAAGCATTTTTAACATTATGATATAGGGATTTTACGAGACGAGACAAATCTTTTAGGCTGTTTTGCGGGAGGCCTATTTTTCGTCCAGCGTTCACCCCCCTAATACGCACGTTTCAGGGGTACAAAGGTTCCACCCTTCTTCGTAGGGGCGTAGTGAATGAGGCAGGGACGTGCTTAGGGTTTTAGGGGGCCCTGCGAAAAACATATTTAGCGGCCCGAGATAAAAAACAATTAGGGGCCTTTCACTTTTCTTTACTTACTAAATTATTGTGGATCTTGTCATGTCTCCCCCCCCCCAAGAGCAAATCGCTACTGCTACTGTAATTAAGTATGTGTATGGTTATTACAGGTAATTACATGCTAAATAATTACAAGATATATATATATATATATATATATATATATATATATATATATATATATATATATATATATATAATGCACACTAAAGATATGTTTATGAAACGCGGAGTTATAGTGTGTGTTAGAGATGAGACGAGCTCAGCCCGAGCCCGAAAGCCCGACTCGGGCTCGGGCTCTGTAATTCACGATTGCGTTCGGGCTCGGGCTCGTGAAAAATTTCTCCTTTGTTGAACATACTCCTTGAAACAGATTTTAAAAAGTGATTCATAGGATAAATAGACGTACTTATTTCAAAAAATAGCGGCACGGGGGACTAGAAGGTGTGTGAAGCTCCAAAATTTATTGTATCCTATTAATGAAGTAGTTAATTTTATTTGTCTTTAGCTGAAATTTCGGGCTCGGGCGGGCTCGGGCTCCAACTTTAATAATATTGCTCGGGCTCGGGCGGGCTCGGATTAAAA
This sequence comes from Cheiracanthium punctorium, assembly GCA_038373885.1. Classification (NCBI taxonomy): domain Eukaryota; kingdom Metazoa; phylum Arthropoda; class Arachnida; order Araneae; family Cheiracanthiidae; genus Cheiracanthium; species Cheiracanthium punctorium. Next base: position 413,067 of record JAWZYV010012497.1, read on the forward strand.
GTCTTCGGGCTCGGGCCGGCTCGGGCTTCAGAAAATGAGCCCGAACTCATCTCTAGTGTGTGTGTATGGGAGGAGGCCACAGAAGGGTTATAGGCGGCTCCTGTGAGGTGTTATGAAAATTGGCGCATTTCATTAAAACGGAAGTGGCGATTTTTGAGTTTATAAGTTGTGGCAACCCTTTCTATTGAGCCCGCTTCCCATTCCATATGGCGTATACCTTAAAAAACGGCCAAATTTTATTTGTTACTAGCTGAAGTACCCGTTCTTCGCACGGGAATGAATGGACTTTTTGATATTACGATTTGTGGGGATTACTATTTATTGTAATAAAGAGATATAGCAAAATGGATATCGCTTTATATTGTGTTCAATAACCATGCATACCTAATTTCAAGGCAATCGTTTGTACGGTGCAGAAGGCCATGCGGCGTAGCGCAATCTAGTGGAGAGTTTTAGCAAAACGGATACGGCGGAAATATTCTTCGCATTCAGATATCGATGAATACGAAATTTCAGGACGATCGGCTGGACAGCCCTGACGACGCGACATCTAGTGGCAAATTATATAGGAAAATGGATAGCGCCAAACTCTTCCCCGTGTTCAAATATCTATGTATACCTATTTTCATAGCGATCAGTTGCACAGTCAAGAAGTGATACACTGCAGCGCGATCTAGTGGTTAATTAAAGTAATGATTTGCTACAGTGCCGTCAAGTGGCGAGTTATAGCAAAATGGATAACGCCAAAATATTCTCATTGTTCAAATAGCTATGTATACTGATTTTCATAGCGACCGTTTGAATGGTCAAGAATTTGGCCTGCTGCAGCGTCATCTAGTGGCGAGTTAAAATAATAATGCATTACAGTGTCATCTAGTGGTGAGTAACATCAAAAGGAACGCAGTTAGAATATATTCTTCATGCTCAAATGTGTAAGTATAAAAAATTTTATGCTGATCGGTCGAACGGTACAGAAGTTGATGTGTTGCAGTGCCATTTAGCGGCAAGTTACAACAAAATGGATACTGAAAAATATTCTCCGTGTTCTAATATCCGCGTGTACCAAATTTCATCGAAATCGGTTGGACGATATTCGCATAGTAAATGGCTAAACGGAATAGAATTCGACGTTCTGCTGCTCCACCTAGTGGCAAGTTAGAGGAAAACGGATAGCATAAAAAGCTTCTCAATGATAAAAGACTTAGGTGAACCAAATTTCATGGTGCAACGGTGCTGGAGTTTTTCAACGTCATACACACATACCAACATTCATTTTTATCTATAACCAGTATCATTATATATCCCAGTCTCAAATAAAATCCAGTTTCAAATCTAAGCCTCGCCAGAGTGCCAACATACGCCATTTTGCAAGAGTTTTTTCAGGAAATCATTCGAAGCATTGACTTAGCAGCAATCAATATGGGAAATGGTTCGGCCGCCAAAAAGTAAAGCACACATTTATTTGAAAAGGGGAATCCCTTAATACAACCGAATTTTTTTAAATTATCAACTATAACGTGTTTTATTCATCGTTACTCCGATGTACTAAATGAGAAGATTTCAATTTTCTGAAATTTGGTGGAATTCCCCCAACTTAAATCAATGTACTCAATTGGCGAGAATTCTGAAGATAGATCGCTTGAAATCCCTTAATAACTGCATTATTTCTTCACGGATCATAAAAATTTAACATTTGATGAATTACGCATGAAGTACACTTTTTAGGATACAAAATTTTTCAGATTCCTCATTGTTGTATATAGCTTTCGAAAAAGTTAAATTGGTATTTTTAAACAGTTTCAGAAGGCTAGTAAAATTTCAACATTTGGAACAGTTATTTATATAAAACAACGCTGTTTCAATGATGAAATCTTTGTTAGCTCATAACTTTGATGGCTGGGATGGCCTTAATTTGATGGCTTTGGAATAATACCTTGGATAACTATGGATTAAAATAACAGGTAAATCTTAAGTTTTACTGTTTTTAAAGTACATACTCTCACAGCATATTTTAGTGTATAAAACTATTTTCCTCCTTAAAATTTGAGTCATGTAGTATACAGCAGGTAGATAAAGGAATTTCTTTTCAAAATAGGTAACAAAAAATCTTTTGATTTAAATAAAACGTTACCCTAATGTTATGTGTAACCATATAGCAACTTTATTTATTATTGCTTCCTGTAAGATTATGTTCATGGAGGGTCTCCCCCTAGCAGGGGCGTAGCCAGAAATTTTTCATTGGGGGGGTTACGACTACTACTACTCATATATATGTATACGTGGGTGTGACAATGTAGTGAAGAATATACATTTTGTACGGCAAAAAATTCCTCATGGGGGGGGGGGGTTATGACCCCCCTAACCCCCCCATTGGCTACGCCCCTGCCCCGTAGGCTCGAACAGCCGAGTTTTATATATATATATAAACCGTAAAATATTATAACTCATTTATAAAATCTCTTTAATTATGAGATATTGAAATTAAACTGTTTATAAATGATTTTATGTAGGTTTTGACATGTGTTATATCCTCTCTCATAAAAAAAATATCTTTTGAAAATGAAAATTTGTAAGAAAATTGCAGTTTGTGAAAACTGCACACAATTCACTAAGGTTGGGCGAACATAATTTGCAAATGATGTACTAATGGATTTTGCTGTTGTTTTTAATTGTTCATGTATCTAGTTTTCTATCTTAAAATGTTACCCTTAAGCAATGTCTTTTTTTTTTTTTTTTTGAATGGGTTGATGAATAAGGGGGGCCTACCCCGGATCCGCAACTGGCTCATATTTTAATTATGGCAGCGTTACAGTAAATAGGCACTCATCCAGTACCGTGCCATAATATTGTAGTCACTGTTAATGTACCAGGCCAGTGCCTGTATTTTTAATAATAGCAGGCACCCGGCCGTTTCATTTTGGGCATCATAAACTTAATGGGCTCGTGCCTTTATTGTGAGTAACGGCCGGCACATGCAGTATGCCAGCAGAGTGCCGTTGCCTTCCCGGGCTTCTGGCAAGGTACTTCTCGGGCGACCACTTTTGGTACGATTCAGTTACTTTTTGCAGTGCCGGGCCAGTGCTGGATGTAAAGACAGAAAGGCACTGAAAAGGTACTCCACCAGCAGGTGTGTTTGCTGGATAATTACTTTTCAACAGATGTTAATTTATGTTAATAGTCACTCGATAGATACACTTGACTCCTCAAATAGTAATTCAGCTAGAATTTTCTTGTTCAGCATATTGGCAGTTTTTAGTGAAAGTTACCATACTTAATTTCTGTTTAAAAATTCCTCTATTTTGAGGATTTTAATGACTGTTGTAGAAATACATTATCGTTTATTAACTTTTTTGCAGTAAGTAAATGGCAGTTGGCTAAACAAATCGTTTCGTTCTGTATTAAATCTAATTTTTTAAAATGGGTTGTCACTGCAGTGCGTATGTATGCAAATCAAATGAATTCCTTAGCTTAGGTAAATAGTTAGGTACACTTTATAAATTATCATGCTTACAACTTAGTTACATTGATCTTGATGTAAATGTATCTGTTATGTGTGAATGTAATATTCTTTTACAGACACGATTACTTCTAAAGTAATGCTAAATAATTTCACCAAGTATAAAATTGATTCGATGCAAAATTTAGAAAGTTCAGTTAAAAAGCTTAAAAAATTTAACAATGAATTTGTACTTAATTTGGTGATTCTATTATTATTATTATTATGCTGGGCTAGTTGTATGTTGTTGACCAGTACCATGTAGTTGCAATGTAATAGAAATTTGTTTACTTATGTATAGTATGTGTGCATATATGTAAATTATGTATATAAATATATCTAATGTATGTATGTATATGTGTTAACGCATTGTTTTAAAATTGAATTTATTTATATTCAATTTACATGCATAAAGTGGGCTACAATGAGTAGGAAGGCTCCGATGGAACCCCTGCCCTTTGAGCAGTTAATACAGCATTTGAAAATTAATGAGACACCACCCAGAATATGCTGGGGGACCCATAACCATTGCATGTACCTGTTTAAATCTTATTGTTTTTACTATTAAACTGGTTCATTGCCTGAATTCTTACACTTCGTATGGATTCTTGTTTTTAAAAGTTGACTTCAAATGATATCTGTTTAATTGTTTTCTAAATAAGAATATTTTTATTTTTACAATTATCATTTAATTTTTTTTTAATTCTACTAAAATCTTAAATAACGGGGAAAAACAGAATTTTTTAATTTAATTGGTATAAACTGTTTTCTTGGAAAGTGTTTAAATCGATTTTTGACAAAAAAAATTAGTTAATAAGAATGAATGCAATCTGCTATGAGCTTTCTATTTATAAACACTTTCTTCCCCCCCCCCCCCCGAAAAAAATTTTTCATCATTTTGTCAGTATAAATGTATATTATGTATTGTATTTTTGTCAATATAAATATAATAGTAGATTAAATTACTAATGTAAACAAATATAAACATTTAAATATATCCATGTAACAAAAATGGACTTTCATAAAAACCAGCTCATATTACCATGTTTTTTTTTTTAATATTCTTCTAACTCCCTGCTTCTTTCTCTTATTTCCCAGTGTTGTATTACAATGTTAATTGAAAAGACCCGCTGCGTTTTATTTTAGTGCAAAAAATGAATCCTAAGTTAGATCGTATTCGCACACTACGCTTCAAAAAGCATGCCATTCAGATGGGTTCCGATGATCACATGACCTTGTAGTTTCGATTTCGCTTCCGGGCCATTGTGAGTGGGCTATGGTGACGGTATTGCCGTGACGCGACCTCGAAATTTCACTCTCAACGCACCTAAAGAAGATTCACTTCAAAATTATTTTCAAGATGTCTACAAACCTGAATGTGTTGAAAATATTTTGGTGTCCCTTGTAAATAAAATATCTAGTAGAATAGAACCAAAAAGGCAGTTGCACGTCTAGGCGTTACAACAATCCTAAATATAAAATTTCAACATTCTATGACTAATAGTTTTTAGAGATATGCCAGTTACGTACATACGTACGTACAGACATCTGCAAAAAAACTAATCAAAATATACCTGCGGTTCGTTAAAATGAATTGTCCATACATTTATTTATATGAACACACATACATGCCTACGTTAAGACGTCTAGAAAAAACTCTTCAAAATAAATTTATAAATAATCAGAATCGATTTTTTTCATCAAAATCTGCATACTGAAAATTTTTGCCATCGCTAGAAGTAAGTGAAAAAAGAAACATTCATTTTATACTATGCTTAGAAGCTGTTACACAGCCTCGAGGAAAATTTATTTGATGTAAGCTTCTATTCATAACCATCTTTAATAAATGATTTTAAGGAAATCAATCTCTGTCAACTTGAAAGATTAAAAAAAGAAAAAAGCGAATAAATTTCCGTACGCATTTACGAAAGCTCAAATTCATATTCTAGGCACATCCCCCCATCGTTTTTCAATTTTCAAGGATTTAATGTGATCAGATGAACTGATAGGAAGGTTTATCTTTTCTGAACTTCACGATGTTTACAATTCATTTTGAAAATGAATCTTAAACTCTTACATGCAACCCCCCCCCCTTTCCAAAATTATATTTTTAAAGGAATTCTGGGTTTTTGTACTTTTTTTTTTTTAAAGAGAGAAAAAGAGATGTGTATTTGTATTAAAATTTTCGCTAAGCATAACAACATGTTATGACATTTCTGCTACATCAGAATACGAAAGATTTATCAACACGGTTATAAATGATCATGTTTTGGCTGTATCTAAGATGATTAAATACAAAGCAGGGCAGGTAACTTGTTGGAAAACTTAAGAATGAAAGTTGTGTTAATGCTTTCATCGTGTATGCCAACGTTAATTAGCATTTAGATAGTTTTGCAAACATTCCATGAAAGAATTTCTTGTTTTTGAAGTAAACTACCGTTTCTTAGAGTTTTAATTAAACTTTTAAGTCCGCGCGTCTGAAAAGTTGGTAAATACTTCATATTTCACGCTGTTAAATTAGAGTCATGCTTCTTTTAATAAATGAATTAATGTCTCAAATATAATGGGTTTTTAAATAAAATGTTTTAATAATGTTGGCATTTTAAATTTTTTTACTTTTTATCCTCCTTTGTTTGACATGTAGCCTATATTAGTAACAAGAGAGGTGTATCACGCAAACTCATGGATTGTGCCACACTTTCAAACACTATAATATTTGAGTTGGCGTTAGACCTCTTAGAAAGTCCAACGCTCAAGACAAACCCCCTCAACAGTTTCCACTCGTTTAGGTGTGACCTTAAGAGGACGAGGTATGTTAAGTTATTTAACTCTATCTTAGGTATCTTAAGTTGTGTTTTGTTAAAAATCATATGTTAAGTTCTTTAACATAAAAGTTTGCATTTACGTTAATACTAAAAATCAAAATTAAATGATTTTTTTTTAATATTGATATCTTCGTCAAATAAAATATAAGTATTTTATCATAATTTTTTTCAAAATATCCCATGGGCATACCCAATTAATATAAAGCAGTAATTTTTCGATTATAAGAGAGCACTATATATATATATATATATATATATATATATATATATATATATATATATATATATATATATATATATATATATATATATATATATATATATATATATATATATATAATATATATATATATATATATATATATTATATATATGTGTGTGTGTGTGTCCCAAAAAGTGGTAAAGGGCATTAATTCTTTATTAAAAATAATTAATTAATTAATTAATAGAAACTGGGCAGTGTAAATTGAAAAAAAAAAATGTTTAAAATAAGGTCGGAGAAAAGACTCCTCTAAGAAAAATATCCTCTTGTTAATTTTCAAAAAGTTACACTTATTTTGGACATTTTTTTTTTCAATTTACACTGCCCATTTATCTCTAATAGATAAAGAATAGCATTAAAGCACGTTGCTAGAACGTAGTTGAATTAAAACATGTTACGGATACTACGTCAAATTATGATATACTAGCGGCTACCTGCGACTTCGCCCGCGTCGGCTTTAGAACTAGGTCACGAGTAGAGCTGAAGCAAACCGCATGCATTCGGTACTAAGATACGGATAATCACTCAGACTCGAAGTAACGAATTGTTACTTTTCGGTTGATATCGTTACTCGTTACTCGTTCGGATCGAGCAGCTTCGAACTTCGAATACAGACTTCCAGGCGAGGCGAACTAGGGGGAAACGGGTTCCAGTAATCGAGTACTAATATCTTCTGTTTGTTACTGGATATCGGATCGCGGTTTCAAGGGGGAAAATGACTTTTGAGTGTGCATTTCGGATCGACCAGGTTCGAACTTCGAATACAAGACTGCCGGAGGGAGAAAATGAATTTCGGTATTTGAGTAATAGTATGTTCCGTTCCGTTACTAGATACCGGAAGTATTATGGATTCTCGCTGTTTGAAGGGAAAAATCAGTTTCGGTATTTGAGTAGTAGTATGTTCTGGTTGCAATTCGTTTGTGCCGAGCCTAATGGTATCGTTTTGATGAGGTTTGGAAGAATCCGTATGTTTCGTTACAGTTATGGTGATGGATATACTATCTGCTGCTCTATTGATATGGGTCGTACAATGGGGGGATAGGATCCGGTGTATAGTGCGTTCTTATGCGCAGTTGAACTTCTTTTTTGCAGGGGGGAAGGGGGTGTTCTTATAATTGTAGAGGAGCAATACATATAAGAGAAGCATGTTAGTAAGGGGTGCTAATTTCGGGCTTTCTAACATTTTAGTACTAAATAGTGGTGCAATCAGAATTCTTTCTTTCAGGGTGGTTCCGAAGCAGGATTGCGAACTTAACTTTTTCTTTTTTTTTTAGCTAGAATCGAAATATGAGTAATAAATAACAAATTATTTAAATACACCTTTAAAAAAAATATTTTTTTATAAAGTAAACGAATTCACACATTTTTATTATTTAAAATATTATTTGGAACTAAAAAAAATATTTAGCATGGAAACCTAAACACATTTTTTAAGTAATTGTTTAAAAAATATATAAAAAATTGGGAGCTACCCGGGATTTCTATGCCCTCTCCTGCGTAAGCCACTGGTATTAAAATAATTCAATAAAGTTCAGTATGTTTCTAAAATGTCGGCGTTTAGGGGGCCATCTGCCCTATTTTATGGTACATTTTATTCCATGAACTCATGGAATACGCATAGTCCGGTGCAACCATTCTTTCTGTATGAAAGGAGTGATAATTTTTGTTTAAAGAATGCTCTCATATATGCACCCACAGAAGGGGCTAACCCCTTTCATCCCAAAAGTGCAGAAATAGAACTGGAAATATCTTAAAAATAGATAATTCTCACTGAATTAAACAATTTTAATTTAAAATATGGTAATTTTTAATTTACTTCGAAAAATCGTCCAGCAAAAGAAGTTTTTGATATGAAATAAGAACTCAGAAATAATAAAGATATTATGCTTGTAGAGACGCAAAGTAGTTGATATCATACTGAGATCCCCTGCCCTGTGAATTTAATGTATATGGCCCAATCCCTGGATCTCAGTATTCGAGAACCCGCTCCCAGAAAAAAACACGAGTCACAAGCTTTCCTTTACACTTTTTATGATAAGAGTGAACAGGTTAAACCAGCGTTCAGAATTTAAAAAAGGGGGGGGGTTGAGAAAAAAAAGAATGGCATATATCTTTGGAAGATTTCTATGTGTACTCAGTAATTCGGATAATTTCGCATTGTATAAAACCATAAATGTGTATAAAAACAATCTGTAAATCAGAGAAAATAAGCTCTAAATACAACTTTGTACAACTTCGCTAAAAAAAAATTCTTTTTGGTTAGGTTTTGTTATGGGTTTATGTATGGGCGGCATATACCCATAACAACACTGTCCCGGATGTGTTGTTATGGGGCACATTTAACACCCTATTACCGATTCTATTAGTAGTAACGAAAGTAACGAGTAACGAATACTTAGTAACGAATAGCGAACATCTAAGTAACAAATACATACGGATACTCATTTTATCGTTACTTTTACAGCACTAGTCACGAGAGAAACGAAGCATGTGTGAATAACAAATATGTTTGCGACTAAAGAAACTGCATTTAAATATTATTTGCTTTTTACTTATTTTAAATGAAGTATTATGCATGGCAGTGCACTTCATTTAAAATAAGAGAATATGCAGAATTACTAAATTTAGATTTTATTTCAGGCATTTGGCGAATACAGACAGTTGCGACAGTATTTGCGAACTGTTTTGAGTGTTCTTGTGAAAGAAATATTTATGTTATATGCATGAATTTTAGCCTATGTTAATCAGGAAAAGTGCAGCTTTCTATTAGAGAAAAAGGGTTTAAAATCGGTTCTGTAGTTAAAGTGATACCCAGAGAGCTAATGTATTAGAATTATTTTGATTGTTCCTGTAAAGGAACTATTTGCGCTACATGCATGAATTTTAGCTTATAATACTCAAGAGTAGTGTAGCTTACCATCGGTGAAAAAAGTTTTGGAATCGGTTCACTACTTACAGAGATACACATAGAGCGTAATGTAATCCTTATGAGTATCCCCGTAAAAGAACTATTTGTGATATAATCATAAAAGGTAGCCTATAACACTCAGGGTTCCGCCAGTGTCTAAGAGGTTCTGCTCTCAAAACTGGAATGCGGGAGGTGCCAGGTTCAAACCCCGGTCGCGCCTGTCGACCTAGCCGCTCGCAGTTTTCCGTGTTTTTTTCCAAAACCTAGCGAAAATACGCGCTAGGATCCCTTAGAAAATTCCACACAGAGGAATTCCCCATATAGGCCTAGGACCCTAGTGCAGTCAATCGGTCTTAATCCACAAACAAACAAACAATAATACTCAGGAATAATGTAACTTTCAATCAGTGAAAAAAGTTTTAAAATTGGTTTAGTAGCTATAGCTACTAAACCGAAGCGCAATGCATGAGAATTATTTTGAGTGCCTTTGTAAAAGATTTATTTATGCTATATGCTTGAAAGATTGCCTGTATGTTAATCCAAGGCATAAGCTATCTTCATTACAAATTTTTCCAACCATTTTTGTGTGATTCAGTCAAAAACATCCAAACACATAAACGTACACATTTATATTATTGGTAGGATTTGGAAATTTATGAACATTAAGAAACACATCTGGACTTTTCTTGGTACTTACGTATTATCCCGGCGGTCATTCCCGCCAAACTGTTTTTTCGTCAAATGAGTTGTCAAACTGTTGCCAATCGTATTCAAAACCATTAATAATTTCATGTGCCCGGCATTTATCTCGGCAAAAAATCGCTCGTCTTGGCGGACCGCCGGGATAAAGCGTAAGTACACTTTTCTTTACTTATGCTTTTTAATTTGGCGTAAAATCAACATAATTTCCATAATAATTTATGTTTTCCAAATGCATGAGATTTTTGCAAATAGAATTTCTGCTTTATTTCAAAAGCATAAATCATTTTGTGCGGGCGATAAAACGGTTTTTAATTAATAGTTAGAAAAGTAATTAAATTTTAAAATTCTGAGCCTCAGGTACACTTTACCGAAGTCATGGGCCCAGTCATGCTCAAATTTTCAAAGCTCTGCTTTCTGCAGATTTGTCTGAACATTCATTTTTATTATTAGAGATAGATAGATTTGGCATAAAACTGTATTAACTGTATGTTATTTCCGTATTATTTAATGTTTTTAGATGCACGTACTTCTTCATTGAAGTAATAGCATTCTTGTCAGCTCAAAACATGAATCACTCGACACGGGCGAAACTCGCCAAGCATGGCAACGTAAAAACGGTTTTTAATTAATAATTAAAGAAGTAATTAAAAATCTAAAATTCTAAGTAGGCTATAACCTTCTCCAGGGTCCCATCTATATCTAAAACCAAAATTCATCATAATTTATTCTGCGGTTTAGGCGTGAAAGCGTCATAAACAAACAAACAAACAAACAAACTCACTTTCGCATTTATAATATTAGTTAGGATATATATATATATATATATAGATAGATAGATAGATAGATAGATAGATAGATAGATAGATAGATAGATAGATTGATTGATAGATATATACCAACCAGAGATATTTGAATAGTGATACATGGATATAAAAATGTAGCAATGGGGTGGAATTTTGAAGAAAGGCTACATGACGCATGTATTAATTTATTTATTTATTATAAATCTCACCATCGTATTATACAAAAATGAATGCACAGCTATTTTCATACATATATTAAAAGTGTATATGAAACCTGAATCTCCTCTATTCTCTTTATAAAATTATAGCTTTTTATTAATTTCGATTGCGCATGAACATTTTGTAAAAGGAAAAAAAAACCTTGACTACTACTGTTTCCAGGCAACTACCCCTCCACGACTTTTGATCCGACCCGCGGAACATATGAAAACCCCATATAAAACCAATATAAACCAGTCAAAATCCATGTAAATCCCAATTATACGGCCCGCAATTTTACTAACAACCTAAAGTTTGGCCAGCAAGTTTCCAGAGGTTGCCCATACCTGATCTAAATACTCCCATATCTATGATTCGACTATCCGAGACGTGCTTACAGTTTTATCATGCAAACCTATACAAACAACAAAAATATACTAGAATGGGATTAAGTCAAATTTCCGATGTCTGTATTGACAGGAAGTATATTTTTGAATGAAAGTGAATGAATGGAAAGTGTTTTGAATAAAGTATGAAATAACTTCCTACAAAACTAATAGAGGAGATTCAGGGTTCGTAAGGTACGGATTACGAATTCTAGATTTGCTAAAATTCCGAACATTCAAAATATTGTCTTAAAATAATATAATATTTTAAAAGCAGTTCTGATTTTTTTTATATATATAAAATACGGAAGAAAGTTTTTTTAAACGTTTTAGAGTAATTTTTCAAAAGTTCGGAATTTTAGCTAGTGAAGGACCAATACCAACACTGAGATTTGCCTTACTCCAGGACACGTTTTCGAAAGTTTTTTAACAGAGTTATTTACTTTTACTAAAGTGAGAAATACAAAGAAATTTTGGAAACGCCCCCAGGGTTGTTCCTCCATGATTTAACATCTTGGAATTTGTTTATCAAACGAAAAAAACAAAAAAAAGATTGAAATATACCTTACACTCGGATATTTTTTGAATGTGTGTATGTGCGTTTCTAACATTCTTACTAAGCCTTAAAATAGAACAGAACTTGGGAAACGCATCCAGGCATACTTCGGAGGTAGCTGCTCTGAATTGATAATCGAATAGAAAAAGAAATTCGAAGAATGTCTTAAGCTGTTAATTTTATTATTTATTTATTTTTTTATTTATTTGAGTGCATGTGTATCAGTGTGTTTTTGTTATTATTAGTAAGACACACGCACAAAGGTAACGCCTTCAAAATCTCATTTTTACATTGGAAACTTCTCTGAATTTTTTTTTATTAATGGGGGGGGGGGGAGGAGTTAACACAATTTCATCAATAAACATTCTCAAAATATTATTCGAGAAATCGTTCTTGGCATCTATGTGAAAAATAAACCTTTGTAATTTAAACTGGAAAAGAGGAAAACCCTTTCCTGAAACTGTTACTGTCTTCGATTTAAATGCTGATCACAACACAAGAACTTAAATTTTACGGAGGCAAGAAATTTTAAAAAAAAATTCTAGATTTTAACAGTACAAGAGTTATCGAGTAGCAAATTTCAGTTTAAAAAGTAAATAAACGATTAAATAATATATAAGCCATTTTCTAATTTCAATGGAGTACTTGAAATAAATTTCTACGATGAACAAATGATAATAATAATAATGATAATAATAATAATAATAATAATAATACACTTTAACATTCGTCTTCATTTTCAGACAACATATTTTAAAATTAATAAAATGATACTTTGAAAAAAATTAACCCTTATCACTTTCAGACAGTTTATTGCTCTGTTCTCCTTAAATTATTCAATTAACTACATTTGGACTTCTGATACACTTAATATATATATATATATATATGTATACATATATTTTAATACGTACTTGTTGTTTGAAATTCTATTTTTTTTTTTTTTTTGTCGACGTAAAATCTTTGGTAAAAAGCATAACTATAAATTCGGGTTCTTCTAAGGCTTATGAATCATATTATCTAAAAGAAAAATGTTCATCATTTTTTCGCTCTACAGAGAAGACCTTATTCTTCTGTTTAATAGTAATTAACCAGTAGGCGTCGTTCAGATGTTTCTTGTGGCTTGTATTTACTCTAGAGCTCTCGAAGTGGTGCAGTGACTAAGGAGCCATTCTGCCATACCTTGGGCCCGAGTTCGATTCCCGTCTTGGGCATGTGTGTCAAACTTGGGACGAACGCTTGGTAAACAAGGAGAGCCGATCTAACAGCAAAATGTTGTGCGTCCAAGAATTTGTTTTGGTGCCTCTAACAATCAAATTTTGTAAAGAAACCTCCCTACCTCGCCCCCCCACACACACACACAAAACAAAAAAAAAAAAAAAAAAAAAAAAAAAAGTTAAGGGTGCTCTGAAACTAAAATTTTTCAGAACTTATTAACTGAAGTTATTATTTTAAAGGGTGGATTAAAGAACTAAAACAAATAAGTAATAATAAAAGGTAAGTATTAAATTAAAATATTTTATAACTTTTCATTTTTATTTTTTTAATGATTTCATCCAGTACTCTTTTCATTGACTTTTAAACTCAAGAGACATGCTGTACTGAGATTCTGTGAAAAATAAACTCCTAACAATATTTTATTTTTTGAAAAATTTATTAACATATTGAAAGGGTTAATTTATATTCAAAAATACATGAAAATCTAAATCTTCTCCGAAATTCTCGTTTAAACTTTTTCCAATGTCACATGTAAGACGGTACAAGCCCGCCTTAGGCCTGTGAGCAAGTATCCGCCCTTATAAGAGAAATATATTTATTCTAGAGAGTGAAATTTTGTTTACGTTTTTCTCTTTAATAGAATCATCTTGTAGAGTATTTTGTTTGATTTGCAATTTCTCAAAATGTATTATATTATATTTTATCGGACATCTGTCCCATTGAGGAGTAGACCCACTTAAATTCTTAATCATTCTAAAATTATTGTAGTCTCATGTGAGACAAATTTCTGTCACAAAAACATATGTCGACAGCCCTCCATACAGAACAAAATAGTGAAGATTAAACTCTGGAAACAAATTTTAAAATCTTATACTGTGTTAACACTAACTCAGAAAAATCGGAAATTCTTGCAAAAAAGTAACACTCTGAAAAATCCTGCAGCTCAGATACACGTTTAACAATTTCCTTCTGAAACTTTCACAAAAGGGAGAACTTTTTCGCTTATTATAGTGTGTAAAGCAGATTATGAAGAACCATCTGGAATTTTTTTGCGAGCATGGTGATAAAGGTGACGAAAGATGAAGGGGATGGGATCAGTCGGGATCAGTTCAGATCAGTTTGCGAGCCGAGTAATCGCCTAATAAGGACTAGAGCCTAATCAGGTGTCGTGGACGAATTCAGCAAGGATCGCCTTATGGCCTTATCACACTAAAGGGAAAATCCGAGCAACTTCGCGCTGGACCAACTTTTCCGACGGACTTGAAGGCGTGGTTATCTTTAAGGGTTGCAAAAGTAAACAAACTCTCTCCGGCGGACGCCAAATAGTCATCGCATTGCAGATTTGGCGTGCAGGTTCTTATTTTACCTATCGTGCGTAGGTATATTTACATCGGATCGGCAGCAATTTCGGCAGCATCGGATGGGCAGCAATCTCTAATTCCAAAGTCCACTTGAACGCGGCCATAATTTTATTTACACGTGATTCTGACATCGAGCCATGCTTCGAACATATTAGTAGTCGCCATTGCTCGAAATTGCTTATGACGTAGCAGGAAGAAGTACTCTGGTCGAAATTTCGTCCGACTCGGGTTTTTTCCTTCGGAAAGGAAAAAGGTGGAGTTCGCAGTCGTCAAGGTAACGGCGGAGAAAATCGGCCGGAAACTTGATTTGCAAGGAAAGTTTTTGTATTGTTGTGTGTATATTACACACTGATTTTTCTCAGTGTGATAGCCCTATTAGGTCTTTTTCGGTTGTTGGTGTCTAGATAGTCGTTATCGGGGAATTCACAATGATCTCGTTTGGAAGAACGCGAGGTTTTCTATAGAAGTTACGCAATATTAATAGCGTATACTTTATCATTAAATGTAGGAGGCTTGAAAACGCACTAGGAAATGCATTGCAACTGTCAGATCATACATACCGCTCTTGGAACTGGTTCTAAGAATTTCCTCACCATATATTTCTGCAATTTGCAGAAAAATATCACATAATGTTAATAGATTGCTCTTTAATGCAAAGTGAATTTGTTTTATATGTATAATGCTGAGGATCTACTTCAGGAAATTCTGGTAAGTGGATTGGAAAACGGTTCGTTCAACACAAATTTTTATTATTTTTATAGCTATTTCTTAATTTTATAAATTAAAATATGATAATACGTTTTGCATACGATTTCGCTTGTTTCTTTTTTCTGAAACTTATGTAAAAATGTATGAAGAATAAATACCCATCTTCATATTCCGAAAAAAGTGTTTTCTATTCAATTCTGTTGTGTTTAAAAATATTATTGGGTTGATGCATTATCAGGCGTTTCTTTGACATGCTATATTTTAATAAAAAATTACAATATTTTTAATTAATTTTTTAAAACATATATTATATTGCGTTAACTACTTATTTAATTTAATTTAATTAATTAAAAATTTACAAACGCCTGATAATTATGCATAAGCCCAATACAATCAGCTGCAGTTAAACAGCTACTTTGCTTGGATGTTTTAGAAAAATAAAGGCGTAATTTCTAATA